>JAFEMH010002773.1:0-313894 GCA_022495995.1 Adenophora triphylla var. japonica
CTATCGCGAAGTCCGGCCGGTGGCCACATGCGGTCGCCAGGGCAGCCTGCGCGTCCCTTACCGTTGACCTCGGCGGTCACCTGACACTTCGTGGCACCACCACGCCCGCATTCACAAAACACTCACCCCGCACACCCGAACTACTTTACCCGGGCTTCGATTCCCCCGCCGAGGATACGTAGGAATCCTATCACAGAGGTCCGGCCCTGCGGCCTAAAATGGTCACACACAATAGGACACCACCACGTCACACTTTGACCTCCTCCCGGTCCACTTTATCTCCCGGCCACGCGATCCGAGATTAGGACCGCTTATCTTACCTCGGCGACCCCACTTCTTTCATAAGTGACGCTCGTCGAGGGCTTCTGTAAGTACCCCCAATCTGGATCACTCCACTTTCAAACACCACTGGGAAACACCGCGAGACTCATCGAAGCGCAGTCTCGACGACCCCTCTCACTCAAAACCCTCTCAGAGCTTGACCCTCTCAAACCCACCCAAACCAAGTGGGAGGAGCCTTTGCAGGATAAAAAGGGACGAAAAGGACCTTTTGGGAATTTTCGGGGAAATTGGAAAAGCAATAATGGTCCGTACGGACCTCTTTTGCTTTAATAATTACTTGAATCTTCTTTAAAGTCCACAATATTCCCTCAAATCCAGTGGAGAAATGATTACCCCCTACAGAGTTGAGTCCAGGTACGGACCTGCTTTGCATGTCAAGATCCCCGTCCGTACGGACCTCTTATTGCACAAGGGACATCATGATTTCTGAGATATTCACCATCATCACATATTCCACTCCAAATCGAGGAAAACCAAAATCTACCGGGATAACCGGGGAGGGTCCGTACCGGACCTCTTTGCCAATTTTTCCTACTATAAATAGAGGACTCCCCCTCCCATTTTCACACCTCCTCCCACTTCTCTCTTCCTCCCTAGGCCTTCGGCTTCCCCTCTAAGTCCTTAGAGGCATTCCCAGCCCCTTTCGGATCCTTAGAGGCCTTCGAGCCCCTCGTGGTGCTCAGAAGCCTCCCCCGAGCGCTCCCGCGACGCTCCGCGCCCGAGGCACTCTCGAGGTACTCTGAGGCCACTCGTGGTACTCAGAGGCCTTGCACAGTCTTTCCACGGTGTCCCGGCTCTTTCCGGAAGTCAAACCGACGATCCCCAGGCCACGCCGAAACTCTGCCCGAGTGACTCCACGCCACCAGCGCACGCCGAACCTGCGAGTGATCCCGATGATCCCCACGCACGCCGAACCTGCGCCGACCGCAGCCTGCAACCTCAACTCACGCCGAAACTCGTCCGGGGCAGACAACCGAAGCATCTCCGAAGCAATCCCGATCCGTGCGGAACGCTACTCCGACCTCAAACACTATTCCTCAGCGGAAGACGGACACGAACCAACATTGGTAAGGCTTCCTTCCATTACTATTTCAATACATTTCCATACATAGCATACAATGTAGACATCCGATACAACATGCATTTTTAAAAGCACACACACACACACACAATATTTAAAGGATATTAGGGGTATCCGAAAGACTCGTTTTACGAGGCTACTCGGGTGAGCTCTAATATTCTAATATTCTCTTCCCGGGGAGTCATTTGACCTCCGAACTCAAAATCTCATCACACAAAAACAGTTTAAAATTATCTTTAAACTGATGCCCTTTTTCAATGTTTTGGGCTTAATAAAAACGGCGTGGCGACTCTACAAAGCAAAACACAGCGAGACACCTCCAACACGCAACGCTAAAACGGAATAAGCCAGATGCCGGGGCGCGATTGCGCTGCCTCTCGGATCCGGGCGACTTCCCGAACAGCGACGAATGCGAGACGCCGGGGGCTCCGCGCGCGAGCCGGATCCCGGGTAATTTCACAAGCGCAGATGGCGCGGAATGACCTCCTAGGTATCCATTCATTGCATTGCAAACACATTATTTGTTAAATGTATTAAGCTGTCTTTTAGCATGTTGTGAACTTGAGAGTAGACCGTGCTTGAACTCATCAAGAAATGTTGTAACCGTTAGTGATTTGTGATTTACTTTTAAAGCTTTGTCGAGACGCAAGATCTCTTGTTTGCCTTTGTTTCTTTTGTGCACTTTGTCGGCGTCCGTCCTTGGACTTTTCATTTGCATTTGCGGGTGACGATGCAGGCCATGACGGCAATCCCCTTTCTTAGGCTTTGTGCTTGGAGAGGTTGAATGATCCCTTGATGAGTCGTTTTGACGGTCTTTCGCGGCTTCCTTGCCTCTTGTTGGCGTCGGGCTCTTGACCTCTTTTTTTTTTTTTTTTTTTTTTTTTTTGCGGCTTACGCTTGAGCTTCTTTTTTTTTTTTGTGAGCCCTTGCTCGAGCTCTCTTTTTTTTTTTTTGTGAGCCCTTGCTCGAGCTCTTTTTTGTTTGAAGCGCGTGAGGGCGAAGACAAGCCTGGCTTGGAAGCGACATGAGTCGGTCGTTTGATCTTTGAGTGACCCTCGGATGTCACTTTGATGTTGCCGCCGTCGTTTGACTTGGTCAAGGTGACTGTTGGGCGTGTTCTTGAAAAGTGCGTAGCTTGATGGAGGTCTTGATTGACATTGAGCTTTTGACTTTTTGTGTATTTTTAGACCGGACCAATTAAGGTTGCCTACGTTCCCCCGGACTAGAGGGCTCAGTCTGCACGTAGTTCGACACTACATGGGGTGCCATGAGATGCACAGTTATTCTTCTTCAGGCGAAGTATCTGCGAAGTTTGCTTCCGTTATTTGGATTCATGAAGGGATTGCCGTCTAGGTACGTTAGCTTCATGGCGCCTCAGGAGAAGATCTTTTGAACCACGAAAGGGCCGATCCATGTTGGTTCCCATTTTCCCAGTGGGTTGGTTCGAGTGGGAGGCTTTTCTTTAAGTACAAGGTCGCCTTCCAATGTCTCGGGATTTGACTTTCTTGTCGAAAGCTCTAGCCATCACAGCTTTGATAGGCTCGAACGTGTTCCGTGGCCTTTAGTCGTCGCTCGTCTAGCAGAGCCAATTCGTCGTGTCGGCCGGGCCATTCAACTTCGTTGATGTCATTTTCCGTAGCACTCGGAGTGAGGAATTTCGGCTCGATGGGAAGAGGCTGCTTCCATCCCGTATGTCGGGCGAAATGGGGTTTCTCCCGTGGGCATTCGGCTGATGTGCGGTAGCCCCAAAGTGCAAAGTGCGGCTTCTCGGGCCAATCTCGTCCTCGGGTGGTCATTCTTCGGATGATCCGTTCGAGGGTTTTGTTTCTTTGCTTCCACGGCGCCGATTTGTTTGTGGCCGGTAGGGAGAAGATTTGTGGCGTGTGATCTTGAATTCGGCCCGGCGATGCAGCCGAATTCCCCTCGAAGTGTGAACCGTTGTACGATATGACCTCATTTGGGGATGCCGTATCGGCGAGATGATGTTTTCCTTGAGGAAATGCGCGACCTTCTTGGAGGTGCAGTACCTTGTAGGACTTGGCTTCGACCCGTTTGGTGAAGTAGTCGATGGCTACTAAGATGAACTCGTGGACCGTTCTTTGCTGGCGGAGCGATTTTCCCGATGACGTCAATTCCCCATGTGGCAAATGGCCGAGGTGTAGTCATGCGGTAGAGATCGTGAGGAGGTAGATGATTGAGGTTGGAGAACCGTTGGCACTTGTCGCGGCTTCGGACAAAGTGGATGCAATCTGCCTCCATGGAGATCCGGTAGTAGCCCATCACGAGAATGATTTGCATCGAGGGCTGCGGCGTTCATGTGGGGACCGCGAAGCCCCATTGTGGACTTAGTTCATGAACTTGTTTGCTTCTTCTTGGGCGATGCGGCGTAGGAGTGGCCCATGGTAGCGTTTCTTGTATAGCATGTCCCCGAGGATGACGAAGTGAGAGGCGAGGCGTTTTAGGGCCATGATGCTCTTGGTTTTGACCCCTTACGTGTGTGGGTCTTCCTTGTTCATGAATGTGGTTTCCCGTTCTTGAGGTATTGGAAGATCTGGTTATACCATGGCTCATTGACGGGCTTAGGTTACGGTTCGATCTCACAACGGTAGGCGGGAATTTCCTTTCGCCCCGACTTTGAAGGGTTTGATCGCTTTTCCTTCGGGGATTTCCACGATGGAAGCCAAGGTGGCTAAGGCATCTGCACCGAAACTGTTTCGGTCTCTTGGCAAGTAGTGGAAGGTGACCTCTTCGAATTGTGTGATGAGGTCTTCCATGCGAGCATGGTATTTTTGCAAGCACAGGTCTATGGTTTTCCACTTGTTGGAGACTTGGTTGATGATCAGAAATTTGAGTCCCCATAAACTTCGAGTTTACGGACATTCCTCTCGAGTGCGGCTTGTAGTCCGGCGGCGCGAGCTTCATATTCGGCGGCATTGTTGGTTACCTCGAAATTGAGCTTTATAGCAATTGGGGTGTGCTCGTCCTTGGGATCTACCAAGAGCATGCCGATGCCGTTTCCCTTTTTGTTGGCCGCTCAGTCGAAGAACAAGGTTGCCATCGGTTTTCGCCTTCGATTGCGAAGATTCCCTCGTCTGAAATTGTGGTTCGGGGCCTCGAGCCTCGTCGGTTGGGAAATCGGCCGGTTGTTCGGCCATGGCCCGTCCCTTGATTGACTTTTTGGTTGACGTACTTGATGTCAAATTCCGCTAGGAAGAAGGACCATTTGGCGAGCCTCATTGACGAGAGATGGTTTGTCGAAGAGGTACTTGGCTTTGGGTCCATTTTGGAAACCAAGTGTGCGTGTGCTGTGCATGTAGTGCCGTAGTTTCCCGACAACCCATACCCGAGGCTGCGCGAGGTTTCTCGAGGCGAGTAAGTGAGTTGTTGCCTTGAAACTTTCTGCGCGAAGTAGATGGCGTTTTCGACTCGTGATTCCTTCTTTTCTTGACGAGCATGGCTCCAAGCTGCGGTGTCGGTCACGGTTAGGTATAGCAACGGTGGCTTTTCCTCGTGGGGAGGACGAGAGAATCGGAGGACTCACAAGGTATGCTTTTATTTTCTCAAAGGCATCTTGGCATTACGAGTTCCATTCGATGTCGGCGTTCTTCTTCATTAGTTTGAAGATTGGCTCGCACATAGAGGTCAATTGGTTGACGAAGCGGGCGATATATTGCGGGCGGCCCATGAATCTTTTCACCTGCATGCGAGTTTGCGGTGGTCTCATTTCGATGATAGCCTTGATCTTTTGAGGATCAACCTCGATGCCTCTCTCGGTGACCATGTATCCCAAAACCTTGCCTCGGCTAACCCCGAATGTGCATTTGGCGGGGTTAAGCCTCATTGAGTGTTTTCGGAGGCGATTGAAGAATTTTCTCGGAGTCGCGAGGTGTTGTCCATCTGATCCCTTTGAGTGAACGATCACATGTCATCGACGTACACTTCGATCTCTTTGTGGATCATATGCGTGGAAAGAGGGGCGGTTCTTTGCCCGTTGGTAGGTAGCCCGGCGTTCTTTAGTCCGAACGGCATTGCGTGTAGCGGTAGGTTGCCCCGAGGGTAGTGAAAGCTATCTTTTCTTGGTCTTCTTCGGCCATCTTGATTTGATTGTAGCCGGTAAAACCGTCCACGAAGGACTTGACTTCGAAATTGGGCTGTAGTGTCTACCAACATGTCGATGTTGGGTAGTGGAAAATGCATCCTTGGGACTTGCTTTGTTGAGATCTCGGAAGTCCACTTGGCAACGGCGTACTTTTCCATTGGCCTTGGTGACCGTGACGATATTGGAGAGCCATGTGGGGTACTCGATCACCACGATGAAGCCGACGCGGAGCATTTTTCGATCTCCTCTTTGACTTGTAAAGACCATTAAGGCTTGATTCGGCGTAGCTTTTGCTTGATGGGCTTAGCCTCGGGATTTAAGGGAATCCGGTGTTCCACAATGTTAGGATCTAATCCGGGCATGTCTCGGTAAGACCAGCGAACACGTCCACGAACTCTTTGAGCGGTGCGATCAATGCGTCTTGTTACGTGCCGGTGAAGAAACTTCCGATTTGCGTCTCTTTTGGCTCTTCTTGGCGGTTCCCAAATTCACTTTGGTTAAAACCTCCTCGGCGGCTTGGGCCCGGTTTTCTCTCGTTTGACAACATGCTTAAAGATGTGCTTAATGTATTGTTCGTTTAATGTATACGCTTCTTTATCAAGTGAATCGTTATTAGCTTGTTTGTGTGTTAGTTAATTTATCGGTTGTTAAAGATGCGATGAGAGATACTCGGAAAGATCGAAGCATTCATTAAGAGCATACGGGAATACATTATTGGCAATGAGTTCGTAATCTTCGGCGTGAGGCCATCGGATGACTCGAGAGACTCAAATTCAAAGCTAATGGACTCGGGATGTGTTTTGACACTAGACTCTAGGACTCGAGGTCGAACCAAGTTGTTCGATCATGTCCTTTTTCTTTGGCGGTGGAGTCGGAGAAGGTGGCCCGGTTATTGAGTGGCAATGAGCTTGATAGGAGATGGGGCTTGAAGGGCTTTATGTCACCGTTCCCGATCATTGCTATCATAGAGTTATCGAAACAAAATCGATTAGATCGGCATCTCGATTTCTTCTTTGAAGAAGCGAGTGGAGCGGTGGCTCGTCCCAAGCATCGTCTGCGGAGTCTTTTGCTTTTGTCTTGGGCATTACTAGCTCGAATGCGGACTCGTCCCGCTTGTTGAAGGCGGGAGTGTTGACGAGAGAGTTTTCAAATTCTTCCGCGAAGAGGGAGTTTTCCGAACCAAAATTCATTGTGAATAGTGGTGGTTGTGGATCCGGCGGGCGGTGTGTCGAGAAAATGCTCTTCGGACGGGATTTGGCAGAGGCCTCTGAATCTTGCCGAGGTTACTGCTGGAGCTTGTCCATGGTTGTCGGCCGGCTTTGTTTGGCGGCGATCGGCTCTGTTCCCTTTTACGGATCTTCTTCCAAGTTGCCGGCCTTCTTTGTGAAGTACTTGGTCATGTCGAAGTGTAAGGACGAAGATCGGAGATTGCGTGCAAGCCTCTTTTGTTATACGTGGAGCGTTTTCGTGCGGCTCGCTTGTCCTCCGCAATGTGTTCGGGAGTAGGAGAGTATCCCCGGGCCGTGCGGGGTATTACATTCTTTGATATTGATGATACATTGGGTGCCACGATGGCGTTTTCCCAAACCGAGCCCCAGGATGTAGTTCATGTGCTTCATCATTTTCATCGGGGGAGGGATCTTGTCCCCAAATCAAAGGCGGGTCTATGTGGCATACTTGGGCCTTTGGGCTTTCGATGGTGAATCCTGTTAGCATCATGCCATCATCGTCGGGTTTGATCTCTAAGGCAAGGACGCCGTTTGTTTCGGTCCTTTCGTTGACTACGCTATCACTTAGTAGATGATGGTAAGATCTGTTCCTTGGACGAACTTTACGCACGATGGAGAGTGGATGCCACCCATTGATGCGGGTGTAGCGAGGCGTCCCAAAATGGCGGTGAAGGTGATCGGGATGTCGATGACTTGGAAATCCGTCGGGACCATTTGTTTTCCAAACCACAAGTTCAAGGTGGCTATTCCCAGGCGGGCGGGATGTTGAGTCGTATGCCTTGATTGCACAGTCGAGGGCTTTAGATCGGTTGCTTTGATCCCTAGCAAATCCATCATTTTGGCGGAAGGACGTTCGTGGATGATCCCCATCTACCCAGACCCGTGGGAGGCGACGCTCGTCCGGTTGAGCTGATTATGTAGAGAGGCTCGTTGTGAGTCGGCCCCAAATTTTGGAAGGTCGAGCTACGTGAAGGTGATGATATTGCTTTGTAATTGACGTTACGCCGATCATGTCGACGCTCGTCCGGGTGTCCTTTGTGATGGGAACCGTAGTGCAGGCCGGAGCTTTCTTCCAAGTTGAGCTTGTGCGGGTAAGATGAAGTGAGTAGGGACCAGAGTGAGATGTTAGCTGAGTGCGCTTGAGGCGTGTCAAGACGGGATCTTGACCTTTGGGTCCAAGGTTTCGGCTTCTTTGGCGTAGGGCCCCTTTTCGGTTCGTGGCTCGAGTATGGCTGGCCTTTTGTCTGTCCGTGGAGGATTGGCACTGGGATTTGGCCAGGAACGTGTCGAACATTCACCTCTGGACTTATGGTTTTGCTTGTCTCTCCCGTTTACGTAGTGGGAGGAGCACGATTGGCGTAAGGCCGGTGCGCATTTCAATTCGTTTCTTGTCGTGGCTTTTACTTGCGAAGCATCAATAGTGGCTTTGAGATCTTCCCAAGACGGGGTTGGATTATACGGACCTTCGGGCCTTCGGTGGCGGTGCGAAGCTTCGTCCCGGCTGATCATGGAGCGGACATTGCCATGGCCTTGTGCGAGCTAGGCTTCTTTGGAGTAGATGACATAGTAGTCAAACTTTCTGAGGGTTCTCAAGGGTTCCGGCGTGGGATCACCGGATTCGTACCTCTTTTTCAGTTTTTGTTGAGAAGATAGCTTCTTCTTTCGTCGAGGGCGGCCCTCGTTCATTGCATCACGGAATTCCATTTCCGGACAAGCACTTTGTCGCTTGAACGTCCCACCGATGTGTTCGTTGTTCGAGGCGGTGGTACGGGACCTCGGGAGGCTGGATGGGCGAGGCTTTCCTGCGGAAGGTCTTATGGTCTTACGTCATAGCTGCATGGCTCGTACGAGGGTAACATGTTGACTTACGGGAGACAATGAGAGATGTTAGAGGCTGTAGGAGCGGTTATGACTTGGGAAGCCCCGGGTAGTTGGGTGGCTAATGTTCGAAGTGGTGCATGGCACCTTCGATCCGAGCTTGTTGCTCACCTTGACGTTTCTCAATAGCCATGAGGACCTGCAAAACTTCTTCCAATGTTGGGAAATTTCTTGGGGGCAAGGTCCCGTTCTCATCGTTGTTATCCACTGACTTGGCCATGGGGAATTGACGGTATCACTGGTGACGGAGTGGGAAGGAGGTAGGACCTTGCTTTGTTTTGACCTTGGGAGACGGGTTCCCGGGTACTCTCGACCACTCTCTGTTAGGCTGGAGGGTGACGGGCAAGATTTAGACACGGGAATGGCCTAACGGGATAAAGGGGAAAGCTCACGTGGCATGCGGTTTCCGTTTCTTTTATTTTCGATTTTTTTGTTGTTTTAATTTACTTAAAACATATTTTCTCGAGAATCCTAGGTAGGTTGGAAAAGATTGCTCTTCTTTTCGCAACTATGCTAGATCTGGGCCGGTGGAGACCATACGTGCGGCTATAAGCCCCTCGTTTTGCACACAGTATTTCGACATCCCGGGGTGGACGGCCCGGGCGAGGTCCTATAGTGCAAGCGGTTTCCACCGGCCTAAAGAAAAATCGAACCTAAGGACCGAGCTTTGTCATGTTCGTTTCGATGCGTTAGCCATGTGAATAGTGAACCGAGCCGGCCACTGAGTCAAGATCGGGTCAAGAGTTCGGCATGACCTCTCTTTACCTTGCTTGCGCAAGGGATACGTGACGTTAGGCATTGGTGGTCATATTGTCATGGGCGACGTATCAAAGGCGTGATGACATGGTGTCATGTGAGCATGGATGTATATCGGGACGGAACATCGTGCAGGTGTAGCCGGAAATCAAGATCGGGTCAAGATTTTAGCATGACCTTTCATCGCTTTGCTTGCGCAAGGATCTTGAGTTCCGAGCCTTGACTCGAGAAAATGGCCGGCATGGTATATGTATCCGAGTTTGTATGACACGGGTGGGTAAAAACCAACCGAGTTTGGACGAGTGTGACTCAAGACTCGAACGTGCGGGGTTGACGCTTGGCTAGGATGGGATGTTTGGAATGATCCGTGCGCGTCCAAGAGGCCTAGGAAGACCAAACGGACTGCAATGAGACCACTCTGGGTTGAGGGTTGTAGTGTGCGGTGTATCAGCGGCGGTGAGCGTAGCGTGCGGTGTAGCAGAGCGGCGGTGCAGTAGTGTGCGGTGTAACCGAGCGGCGATGCGCGTAGTGTGCGGTCTCTAAAATTCTTTTTCTGAGTAAGATAGAAGTTTTGAAGAATTTTAAATGTATGCACAGATGTATATTGATGAATTTTTTTTTATTTTTATTTTTTTGTAAAATAAAAACGAAGCACGTGCACACACACAACAGTTAAAGGAAGGGGTAAAATGAAAGTTTGACCCTCATCATCGTTTTAAAAATCTTTTGTTTTGTTTAAAAGTTTTTAAAACAAAATGTCCCAGCGAGTCGCCAAGCGAAATTACCCGGATCAGAGCGGCGCGCTCGCGCCCCGGCATCTGGCATCTTTTGCGTTGGAGCGGTTCGTCTCGCCGTTTGTTTTCGCATTTTGTAGAGTCGCCACGCCGTTTTTATTAAGCCCAAAACATTGAAAAAGGGCATCAGTTTAAAGATAATTTTAAACTGTTTTTGTGTGATGAGATTTTGAGTTCGGAGGTCAGATGACTCCTCGGGAAGAGAATATTAGAATATTAGAGCTCACAGAGAGTCGCCTCGTAAAACGAGTCTTTCGGATACCCCTAATATCCTTTAAATGTTGTGTGTGTGTGTGCGCGCTTTTAAAAATGCATGTTGTATCGGATGTCTACATTGTATACTATGTATTGAAATAGTAATGGAAGGAAGCCTTACCAATGTTGGTTCGTGTTTGTCTTCCGCTGAGGAATAGTGTTTGAGGTCGGAGTAGCGTTCGTACGGATCGGGATTGCCGGGAGAGGCCGGTTGTACGCGGACAGAGTTTCGGCGTAAGTTGATGTTGCAGGCTGCGTTCGGGCGAGAGGTTCGGCGTGCGTGGGGATCGTCGGGATCACTCGGGCGAGAGGTTCGGCGTGCGTTGAGGTGGCGGGAGTCACTCGGGCGAGTTTCGGCGTGGTTTGGGATCGCCGGTTTGACTCGGAAAGAGCGGGACAGGTGGAAAGACCGACGAGGCCTCGGAGTACCACGAGGGGCCTCGGAGTACCTCGAGAGTGCCTCGGGCGGCGCGGGAGGCGTCGCGGGAGGCGCTCGGGGAGGCCGGAGCACCGCGAGGGGGCTCGGAAGGCCTCGGAAGGATCCGAAAAGGGGCGGGAATGCCTCGGAAGGACTTAGAGGGGAAGCCAGAAGGCTGGGGAGGAAGAGAGAAGTGGGAGGTGTGTGAAAATGAGGAGGGGAGCCCTCTATTTATAGTGCCGGATTTGGTGCAAAGAGGTCCGTACGGACCTCCACAGTAATCCAGACTTTTGGTTTTCCTCGATTTGAGGGAATACTGTGATGATGGAGGAATATTTGCAATTATGATGTTCCACTGTGCGATAAGGTCCGTACGGACCAAGTTGACATGCAAAGAGGTCCGTACGGACCAACTCTGCAGGGGGGTAATCATTTTCCCCGGGATTTGAGGGAATATTGTGGACTTTAAGAGGATTCAGTAATTATTAAAGCAAAGAGGTCCGTACGGACCATTATTGCTTTTCCAATTTTTTGAAAATTCCCAAAAGGTCCTTTTGTCCCTTTTTATCCCAGAAAGGCTCCTCCCTTGGTTTTGGGTGGGGGTTTTTGAGAGGGTTTTGAGTGCCATAGAGTCGTCGAGGCTGCGTTGATGAGTCTGCGGTGTTTCCCGTGTGTTTGAAAGGGAGTGATCCAGATTGGGGTACTTACAGTGGCGACTCCGTTTTTCCGGTTTTTATTTGGTTTTCAAAGAAACGAAAAATCGAATTTTTCCCGCGAATGGCAACATCATCACGATGGCGAGTTTAATTCAACTTTAATGAAACTCGCTACACGGTGTAGCGAGTTTAAGTCGAGAGAAGACATTTTCCAGCTACAAAGTTCGGTTTCGATCAACATAAAGTATCAAAACCCGTGAATGTCATTCATTCATTACCTTTCTCTCTTTCTCTCGATTACCTTTCTCTCGAGGCAAACACTAATAGTCTTCCTCTCTCTCTTCCTCCAACTAATCTCTTCCACTCGTATCTCTCATTCAAACTCTCTCAAAATAAAAATAACCTAAATCTTCTTCACATCATTTTATTTCATCAGAATTGTTGAAGATCAAGAATCAAGGTAAATTAACATCATTTTAATCATTGTTTTCACTTGTGTTTAGATATAAAATTTAATTATTTAACTGTGCTTTAGTATATTGTAGATATAAATGTTAGAGTTTTGTTATGTAGGTTTTAACACTTTGATTTTGTAATGTAGGGTTAAAGATGAACGGGGGTCCAATCATTTTCATGTGTTATTGGGGAGGTGATGATGAACAACCATTTGATGGTCCTCATTTCAAAAAAGGGCCAAAATGTGCAATAAGGAGTAATTGCCGATGGAGATATAATGAGTTGATTGATGAGTTATATAAAAAGGCGAACTTAGATCGGTCTCAATTTGATTTGGAAGTCATTTACAGATTCCCTCATTCTTTTGATAGCGGGATTGGTGAGTACTTTCCTTTCCGTATTGAAGATGATGCGTGTATAGATGTAATGTTCAATCGCCTTGCTAAATTTGGGGGGGGATTGGAAATTTGCAACTGTATGTGGTTGTAAAATTGATTGAAAATCGACCAAATCCAGAGTTTGAAACACGGCACACAGAGACCATTTATGGGTATTCACCAGTAGCTTAAGCCTGTAATGCGGGGATTTGTCCAAGTTCCCAAACTCTTGTATCAAGCCAAACACCAAATTATGATGATGGGGCATTTGGGCATAATTATCATGTTAATGATGATCGGGCATTTGGGCAAAATGATCATGTTAATGAGGTCAGTTCAGAAGATGATGTTGATTATGAAGAAGAGGAAGTACACACTAATGTAGATGCAATGCTAGAGGATGATGATGATGAATATGAGGAGGGTAGTAGTGATTCTGATGTCGATTTGGGAGCCGGTGATGATGGGCCGATTGATGATGATGTGGAAGCACCTCTTGTTCATTATGAAGTGCCGGAAAATTGAAGATATGAGAGAGCGGATTATCCCTTTTACACTGATATTTATACTTCTGCTCGACAAGAACAAGGCTTGATTGATTACGATCATGCACATAGTTTTCCAGTTTGGGATCCGGAAAAACAGGCGATTGGTAAAGGGATACGCTTTCCTGGCAAGAACGAGGCACAATTTGATATAAAAAGGTTCCTTATTCACACCAATCGCAGGTTCAGGGTAAGAAAGAGCACACCTCATACATGGGTAATTGAGTGTCTATTGAAAAATTATCCATGCAATTTTTATGTTCGTGTGAGTAGGAAGAAGTTTGGCTATTGAAGGGACCAAGTATAAGGCTCCTCACTGCTTATATTCTGGAGCAAGTCAAGATCACCCCAACCTAGATGCCAAGTTTATCGGTCGGGAAGTTGTTGGTCTTATTAAGGCCGATTCAGATGTCAAGGTTGGAGTCATTATTGCACACATCTCTAGTAGGTTCAACAAGGTAATTACTTCCAAGAAGGCATGGTGTGGAAAGTTGAAGGGCATTGCAGAGGTTTTTGGAGATTGGGAGGAATCTTATATAAGGTTACCCCACGTCCTAGCAGCCATTCAAAAATACAATATGAGGACAATTGTTGAGTACTCTATACCTCCTCCTCCTGTCGATGAGTTACACATGTTTTGACAGGTATTCTGGGCATTTGGGCCTTGCATTGAAGCTTTCTCTCATTGTCGGCCTGTCATTTCTAGGGATGGAACATTTATGCATGGTAGATATAAAGGGGTAATACTGATTGCCATGGGTGTTGACGTCCAGAACAGTATACTTCCGCTTGCATTTGCCATTGTTGAAAAGGAGGACTGGCCGAATTGGCGTTGGTTCTTATATCTGGTTTGTAAGCATATTATCAAGAGTCGTGAAGTATGCTTGATATCTGACCGTCATCTGGGCATTGTGAAGACTGTAGGTGAAGATACGTGGTGGCCAAACGTGCATCATCGATTTTGCTTGAGACATATGCGAGCAAATTTCTTGGATAAGCATAGAGGGGAAGGGTTGAAGTATCTGTTTTGGAGAGCGAGTAGAGCAACTCAAGATAGAAAATTAAAAGCTATCTTAGAGAGTATCCGTGGAATTAAGCCCGAGGCAATTGCATGGTTTCGTAATTTGGATGCCAAAAAATGGACATTGGCACACGTTGGTGGTTACAGATATGGCATCATAACCATCAGGCTTTGGCCTGGTGGCCAGAGCTCATGGCTTCCAACCTGGAGGTCATGGGTTTGATCCCCCCACAGAAGTTAGAGGGAAGGCTTTCTCTCCCTAGGATTTTCTAGGCGTTTCTGTGTGTGTGTGTGTGTGTGTGTGTGTGTGTGAGTAGTGAAAAAAAAGGTATGGCATCATGACTACCAGCATATCTGAGGTTTTTAATGGTGTGATGAAGGGAGCCCGTGTGATGCTGATAAGTGGTTTTTATATAGTCTTTTATAGTATAATAATTTTGTTATTTTCCTTTAAATCTTTGTAAATTGAGTATAATTTAGCTTCTTTTATGTTATATCCTAGATTTTATGCTTGTTGGGAGCAGATTACGGGCCATACACCTTTCCTTCCCAAAAAATCCAAAGCCTCCCTAATTGTTCACCCCGTCCTTCGTTAGATCCATAGAATGTATGCTTGCACAATTTTTGCAAGAGAGGATAAGGGGACAATCAATAGGCAAGAGTTATTTTTATTGTGGGCATTTGTCATGGGGTATACGGGGATAAATATAGGAAAATGGTTTGTTGATCGACTTTGGGATCACATATCCCCTAGCTTTCCAGGAGATATTCATATAGGAGGGATGATAACCCTCCTTGCAATATATAAGGACATTCCAATTCCCGAGGAAGGTCCCGAAGCTTTGGTGCCAATCAAAGGGTCAAGAAAACTGGATATTGCAGCTTTAAAGGTGATGAATATGATTTTTGAGGTTGGGCAAGGAAGTTTTACTTGGTTTGTTGGGGGTGGGGCAAATAAAACACCCTACGCTACTTTGCCGAATCCCAATCTCTCCATAATTGCTATTGATCAACCGGGAACTTGGTTTTTCCCGCGTATCTTTGATCAAGGGAATACTGATGTTAATATGGGACAAGAGGAAGGGAATGAAGAAGAACAAAACCAACCAATCCATCCCATCCCGAACCAATTGCCACCCAAATTTTATCAACAATTCCAACAAATGTTCACCCAAAACAATCAAATGTTTGGCTATGTGAATGAGTTGAGGGGAAATGTTGATAATTTGAGGGGTGATGTCCATAATTTAAGGGGAGATGTGCAAGGTTTAAGAGAGGATGTTCAAGGAATGAGAAGAGATGTTCGGGAAACCCGAGGGAGACTTGAAAATATATATAGCTATGGAGCGGAGCATTGGCTAAATTTTGCACCACCACCACCACCATTTGAGTAAGTTTTCTTTCTTCCCCCTCCCCATTTTTATTGTCTTTAAAACATTGGGAACAATGTTTATTTTAAGTGGGGGGGGGGGTAATTATCCATTTTTATTATTATTTTGTTACGCATTTTTAGTTATTTTTCTTTATGTTAAACTTAGTTGCATTTCTTTCCTTTTATGTTTATGCATTAGTACTATATAAAAAAAAATCCCAATGATGATATAGCTTTAATCCCTATACTTGCTAAAATGCCTTGAAATTTTATCTATTTATCATTTTATTCATATTTTCTGCGCCTTAAAAGTTTATTAGGAAAAGGATATAGCAATATTTTAGAAAGTAAATAGAAAATCATATATCATCAATAAGATTTCTCTAAGAAAAAGCATTTGTTTTGATTAATTGAGCTTTTTGAATCATTAAGCACTTGGCTTTATTAACTAGTGAAGTTTTAATGTACACTTCAAAATCAATGGCTTCTATTTTCTTTTTAAAAGTTATTCATCTTTTTGATGTGCATCCTTTTGAATCACAACCTTCACTTATCCATCTCTCCATTTCCACTAAAATCAAGGCTAAACAAATTTTTATCTTAAATCTCAAAAGTGACAAAGTCACTAAAATTTGAAGAGCAAGCTATTATTTCCTTAGTAACTCGGGGCACGGCGTTCGCGGCGACGATGCACTCTTGCCAAATGGAAATAGTATGTAAGTGTGTTTGAACTAAGTATTAGGAACATGGGGTTCGCGGCCACAATGTATCCTACTTGAAAGGTTCAAATTCACTTAAGTCTTTTGCAACTTTAACACGTATAATATAAAGATAAATTTGTTAAGCCTTGATAAAATTTCCACTATCATCCTCCATTTCCATTTTTGTAATTCAAAATGCATATCGAATCCTTTGAATAATTTTAAATTGTGAATAAAGCAATCAATTTTCTTACTTCACAAAGCACTCAAAAGAGTGAAATTTATCTCATGCCAAGTTTTTGATCAAGGATTCAATTTTTCGCTGTAATTTGTCTTTTACTTAGTCAAGTTTTTATTCATGATATATCAATTTAATGCTCTATATTTACTCCCTAAAATGTCTTCTTATTCTCTTTATAGATACTCTTTTAATATTATGAAGAATATGAATAAATGATAAAATAAAAATCTTCCGAAGCAATTAGTCTAGTAAAAATTTATTTTCTGAGGGATCATCTATATTCTTTTCTTCGCCATTTTACCTACTTCTCCGTCTCTACCTTTTTTATACTAAAACTTGCTTGGGGACAAGCAAGGATTTAAGTGTGGGGGAGTTTGATAAGTGGTTTTTATATAGTCTTTTATAGTATAATAATTATGTTATTTTCCTTTAAATCTTTGTAAATTGAGTATAATTTAGCTTCTTTTATGTTATAACCTAGATTTTATGCTTGTTGGGTATTTTTATGTACTTTACAGGTTTTAGGTACATTTTATGAAAGAATAAAGGGCTTAAAAGCAAAGCTGTGGAAATGGGAAGGTCAAAAACATAAATCAGCCAAAGCAGCAGCTGCTCGGCCGAGCAACCCCCTTGACTCGGCCGAGCATAAGAAGGAATAAAATCAAAGCTACTGGAAATCTGCTGCTCGGCCGAGCAGATCCCTTGACTCGGCCGAGCACCCCCTGTTCAAACTAAAAGGTGCCTTTTACAACAGTTGCGACCAATCAAAAAAGCTCTGCTCGTCCGAGCAGATTCCTTGACTCGGCCGAGCACCTCCCATATCAGCCAACAGGTGCCTTTTTGCAAGAGATGTGTCCCTAGCATAGAATGCCTATATAAAGGCTATTTGTACTTAGTTTAAGGGATCCGAAAATGATCCAAAAATACATCAAAAAAGGATCAGATTATACTTAGAATATATAGCAAAAATACTCTAAGCAATTTATACACGATATTCAAAATGTATCAATGATTCGTGACAAGTCCTTGTGTACTCTTGAAGATTGTGAATGCAATAGAAGATTATTCCAGCCATTGTTTCTCTTTTATTATGAATAAGTATCTCTTCCCTTATCTCTATTTCTCTGCTTACTTCTTTTATTATTTCAATGGTTTGAGTAATCCTCCATTTCTCGGAGTTGGAAACTCAATGATTTATATTCATGCTTCTCTTACATGTCATTTCAATTCTCTTCTTATTAGTCTTAATGCTCGCAATTAGGGAGACGTCCTTATTTGTATAACCTCAGTTAATCAAGTGAACAACATTGATTAGCGGAACTCTAAGAATTGAACTAGGTCAATAAATTACGGAAAGTAATTTAAAGACCTAGGGATGATCCTTTAGTGGAAAATACGTGAGAATGATAGACTTAATGGGTTTTTGATTTACACGGTACCCTCGAGAGGTGAGTCGGATTTCCCGCGTGATGAACGGGATTACACTAAGCCAGACCCTCGAGAGAAAGGCCGGTAAGTTTTAAAATACATGTGCTAGTTAGTACAACTTAGCGTATCATTCTTGACTTGGCACTTTCATCTTAAAACAATTTCTTTATATTATTCTTAAATTGCCTACAAATATAAAGACGTTCATATTTGTGGAACCCCAGTTAATCGAGAGAAGGACCTAGCGGAGAATCTCGATTGACGAAACTATATAAAAGAAGCTAGTCCATTGATCACGAGAGTAGTTCAACGGCCTAGGGGTGTTCTTTGAATGGAAAGTACGTTGACTTTTGATCTTAATGGATTCTTACTAATTGTGGTCAGCTAGAGATAAGCCGGAATGCCCATTTGTGACAGGGCGGGAGCACCATAAACGGAAATCTCAAACAGTTAGGACATAATTAGTGAAGGATACAACGCTACTGTCTTAACCAGAAGTAGTGTAAGCCTAATGTACCATCCTTGTTATTTTGATGAAAGCCTTTATCTAAAGCATATTTATTTGTTTTCAAATCTGTGAAATACTATTATTATTTGTTAGAGTAGTTTCTCTGTCTTTCTAGTATTTTCTCTTACAAATTCTTATCTCCCCCAATCATTTTATCTATTTATTTATATAAAGACAAACATCATCCCAAAGTAAACCCTGTCTCTGTGGGATCGACCCGTACTTGCATCCGCTATATTGCAATAGTCCGTGCGCTTGCGGATTTTAAATAAACCGTTAGGTTTCGACCTCGAACAGATGCCAATCACAGCAATTGTTGAAACTGCCTTCTACCGTTGTGTGGAGTACTTTCAAGTAAGGCATGGATTTTCACTTAAGGCCTTAGGAGGTAATCCTAATAACCCTAACATCAATCCCCTACACAAATTCAGCCAGAAAGTCAATTATCACTACTTGAAGAACACCGCGAAAGGGGCAACACATCAGGTTAGGAGGTTCAACAATCACGAAATGGGGGTGTATCAAGTGACAACCGCACGTCAGGGTGATCACAGAGGAAATATACAGATTGTCTGACTTAATGAGCGTACCTGCACATTTGCTAAATGGGTTGCCTATCACATACCTTGTTCCCATCTTCTTGCATGTTGTTCTGCACAACATCTTGATGGTCGAGATTTCGTTTCTCGTTTTTACACCATTGGGGAATACTACAGGACATGGAAGGGGAGCCAATCTGTGATGTACCCGATTTTTTTTTGAAAATCAAACGGAGTCGCCACGCCATTTTTATTTTGAGGGCCAAAACTTTGAAAAAAGCCCGAGATCAGAGATTTAGGTTTGGAGGTCATGTTACGCGTCGGGAAGGACGTTAGTGTGCACCCGACGCGCCTCGCAAAACGAGTCTTCCAAACATTTGAAATCCTTTGTTGTATGTGTGTGTGTGTGTGTGTGTGTGTTGACCAAAACGAGTTGAAACTGAGAAAAACAAAAATAGGGAACTCTTTATAAGACTTTGAACAATCCCCAAGATTTTTGGTATGATTTTTGGGTCGAGTCTTGGCACTCAAAAGATTTTTGGATTTGAAAAGCAATTCTGCCAGAATGAAAGAAGGCAGTTGACCCTTGACTTTGAAATGGACTTAAAGGCTTCAAAACCTCAGAATATGGGGAAAGTCCGAGAATGAAAGTTTCTTAAAACACCCTAAATAGGGTTTCTGCAAAGGAAATTTCCATTTTGGAAGTAATTTGAGGGGTCAAAACCTTCTAGAAATCTCAGATGTGAAATCTGGATTTCCAGAAGCTGATGAACTGTCCTCTAAAAGAAAAATTGAAAAAAGGAGTTTTAATTACTCAAAAAATAAAATAAAATTATGTCTGGAAAGTTCTGGATGTTGGCTACAAAAAGTGTTTTGTAGTCAACATCCAATTCCAAGTTTTACTGGGTCCAAAAAATAGGAAAATGGACTGAGGTCTCAGAACAATGCTACTGGACAGCAAGATGTTCTTGAGGGAAAATGTGATTTTTGGGGGATTTGCATCTATGTTCACCCCATTTTCATCCCTAGACATGATACCACTACTTTTTATTAAGTGGTTATCATATTCAAGTCATCCTTGGGGAATTTATGGGGTTTAAACATGTCCTTTGCAAAGGGAAAGGGGGTTTTGTAAAGATGAAACCAAAGAGAAAGAATTGACTAAAGATCTAAAATGTGGACCACTTGAGATGGTCATTCATGAAGATGAACTTCAAGATGACCATCTTAGGTCAAAACTCAAGTTAAACTAGACATAAAATAAGTCAAAGTAAGAAGAACAAGATGATCAAGAAATCAAAAGAGAATTTTAGGGTTTTGAGAAGGAGGGCTTTACCAATGGTGACACCCTATCTTCCTAGGCTTGGAATTTGACTTGAGGAGTATCAAGATTTGGTGTTTGGCTTGAGGAGTATCAAGGTTTGGTGTTTGGATTTGTGTTTGGAGTGAGATTGGGAAAGATTCAAGAGAAAATGGTGGCAATCTAGAGATTCCCACTGTTTTCTCTCTATATTTCGCCAGAACTTCAATGCTGTGATCAAAATGTGTTGTCTAAACTGAGAGAGGAGGGTTCAATTTATAGGACACTGTGAGAATCAAACGTATCCGCGCGGACAAGGATCGACGCGTGCCTTGTTCATACGCTACTGATGCGGCTTTTGGACAGGAAGAATAATCTTTTTAAAATTCAAATTGAAGCTGTTTTTCAACTTTCTTAATTCGGATTTTTCTAATTTCTTTTGCTTTTTGAGATTCTTTTCTTGGTTTAACTTAAAGTGGCAATGCCCATTTTACCCTTACTTTGTTAGAAAAGTTAGGAATGTTAGTAATGTTATAACTTTCGTTAATTTTCTAACGAAAATGCTAACAAGCTCAAATTGGAGCACTTACGGTAGCCCCTCGACGGCGCTTTCGAAGGAAGCGGGGTCGTCGATAAGAGTAAGGCTCCATATTTGGCAGGATGATCAAGTGATCGAGTGGCTGAACCTATTTAATAGGCTACCTACGTATCCTTAAGAGGAATCAAGCCTAGTCGTAGTTCGGGTCTTTCGACTATCTTTAGTCGTCGACCCTACTGCTTTAGGAAGGTCGCCCTAAGATTTGACTATTTTCGGGAAGTCACCCTATGGTTTGACTATTTTTGGGAAGTCACCCTATGATCGACTATTTTGGGAAGTCGCCCTATGGTTTGACTATTTTGGGAAGTCGCCCTATGGTTTGACTATTTTTGGGAAGTCGCCTGTAATCACTTGACTATTTTGGGAAGTCGCCCTATGGTTTGACTATTTTGGGAAGTCACCCTAATGGATCGACTATTTTTGGGAAGTCACCCTAAGGTTTTGACTATTTTGGGAAGTCGCCCTATGGTTTGACTATTTTTGGGAAGTCGCCACTGACTGCTATTTTGGGAAGTCACCCTATGGTTTGACTATTTTGGGGAAGTCGCCCTATGGTTTGACTATTTTTGGGAAGTCACCTTGAGATCTGACTATTTTTGGGAAGTCACCCTATGGTTTGACTATTTTTGGGAAGTCGCCCTGTGATCTGACTATTTTGGGAAGTCACCCTAGGGTTTTGACTGTTTTGGGGAAGTCGCCCTGTGGTTTGACTATGTTGGGGAAGTCACCCTGTAATCTGTCTGTTTTTGGGAAGTCACCCTAAGGTTTTGACTGTTTTGGGGAAGTCGCCCTAAGATCTGACTATTTTTGGGAAGTCACCCTAAGATCTGACTATTTTTGGGAAGCCACCCTAAGATTTGATGATAATGTTCTTTTAGAAAAGTAGTTGACTAAAGATATGCTTTCATACTGTCTTGTGCTTACACCTGTAGAGCCTGCCCGAAAGGACTGAGGCTACGGCTGATGTTGATGAAGAGTTGTTGGGTTGCCGTTCGTGGGACGGTTTCTGCTGACGATTTGCTGTGTTTGGAGGCATTTTGACCTGAAGGAGGAATTTGGTTGAGTCTGCATCTTGCTGGTGATCGTTAACCTTGTAGAAGTTGTTGAACTTGTCTTCACATTGGGACTTCTTGCTTTTGAGAACTTGGTGTCTCTGACCGCATTATATTTGAGAACTTGGCGTCCCTGACCGATTCGTATTTGAGAACTTGGCGTCCCTGACCGATTTGTATTGGAGAACTTGGCGTCCCTGACCGATTTGTATTGGAGAACTTGGCGTCCTCGACCGATTTGTATTGGAGAGCTTGGCGTCCACGACCGATTTGTATTGGAGAACTTGGCGTCACGACCGATTTGTATTGGAGAACTTGGCGTCTCGATCGATTTGTATTTGAGAACTTGGCGTCTCGACCGATTTGTTAGACACTCGGAGGTGGTCTTCGTTGGGGGTTGTTTTCATCCATTTGTGGACATTGGGGTCGTCTTTAGCAAGTTGCGGACGCCGGAGCTTGTCTTTGCCAAAGCTAGATGCCGGAGGCTGTCTTCATCCGTTTGTTGACATTGGAGGTCGACTTTGGTGAAGATCATCCTTGCCGAAAAGGGGAATTTGATTTCACGTTTGAATTCCTGCATTCGTTAGTGAAGAGGAAGATGCATATATGACATTCATGATGACAGATGCATGCATAGAGCCAAAAATGATTGTGAGAGTATCACTGCATATGTTTGCGAGATGATGCATTTACTTGCTTTCGAAGATGCACCTAGCCTAAGCTTTTGATGGGAAATTATGATTTATGATCTTCAATTCACTTAGGATTTTTCCTATTGATTCAAGTTTTGTGCATGCTACATGAGCCCTTGGGAGATTTTTGTGGGGATGCATGGTTATGTATGTGTCTGGAGACTGTTTGGAACAGATTTTGAGCATGTGGGGGATGAGAACCCTTGATCGCGATTTAAACAGCGGTTGTTGGTGAGGTTTTGTCAGCAGTATCACATGGACCTCAATTTTGATGAGATTGGATTCGGATCCCGGGTCTTGATTGGAATTTTCTCTCTCAATCTTGGTCCTTTGAAGGCGTCTTTGACGGGCTCTAGGGCACGTTGATATGAGTGAAGCTTCTTTCATTTGGTGAGGCTGTGACCTCGGCCGAAACCTTATCCTGAGAATGATTTGATGGAATTGCTAATGTAGGAGAAACCCTGATCTTGAATTCCGATGCTACGGGAGGCTGCCGTGTACCAAGTTCTGAAGCTGAAATTCTTTCTTGCGACTTGATAAAATTCGGGTCCAAAAGACCATCTTGACAAAGCCCCCGGATCCTGAGTAGGCAAAGTTCAGATTTTGAAGAAGTGACTTGGCGAATCTATCTCGTAGTGAAGAATGCAATGTGGACCCAAGGATGACTATAGAAGTCCCATCTTGAAGAGCTGATACATGAGAACACAGGAGGACCGCTTAGCAAGCCCGGCATGAAGAAACACGGAGCGTCCTATTGCAGAGGAGTCATCATGTGACCAAGGAGGCACCCATCTTTTCGAGACCTTAGTCAACCGATCAATGGACAAGACTCGGAATGTTTACGTGCGGGGGCATATCTTTTGAAAAGTGGGAATGAATCCCGATTTTGTGTATGACACACTCGCTTTAGGTTTGACTCTTTTGAGAGAGTATAAGCGTTACAAGGTGTGGAAAAGTGTATGGAAGCCCCGCCGACGTAAAGACAAAGGTTTTGGCTCTATTTTCCTATGATGTGAGAGAAGACTTGTCGAGACACTTGAAAAATTGTCTTATTCATGATGATCACAAGGCCGCTTAAAACCCTTTGTTAATGTTCGGGTTATTCAACTCCTAAATCTGATATGAACAAATATTTTGATTAATCACAAGGAGAAAACCAGCGTATCGAGGATCAAGCTTGGAAGGGCGGAAGTGTATAGGGACGATCCTTGATGAGACCGGATTTTTTTTTTTTTTTGAGATTTGTTTGTGATTTCGATCGACCATTTCTGGTTGCCTACGTTCCCTCCATCATGAAGAGCTCGGGTCGCCGTAGTTCGGGCTTATCCCGAATGAAGAGAGAATGAGTGTGAAAATTCAAGACTTTGAGATTCTTTTGGGAATTTGAGAATTGGAGATTCGAATAACATATCCCCTTAGAGTGTCCATGAAAGACACGGATGCGAAGCCCCAGTGGGGCATCCACGGAAAGTGTTTGTGGAGGAGAAATGAAATATGCTCACATGAAGTGTCAAATGAATCAGACTTGAATTTGCACAATCTTTGATTATTTGAGTCGAGATGGATTTGGCTCCAATTTAAGCAAGCAATGAAGCATTAATTTGATCCTGACATCGAGGATATTAGAATGAAACTGCTATCCGGTAGGGACTGTAGTTGGGTTTCCGGGCTTCGATCGGCCATCGGGTAATTTTGGAAGTTATGACCTCTTAAAGTGAGAGGCCGGCTGGGCCTTTCTTGGCGAACCTCTAAAGATGAGAGGTTGGCTTGCAGGGATGTGTTTGGGAAATCTATGGCGGGGAAGATTGATTGCCTCTAAGAGTGAGAGGTCAAATTTTGACTTTGGCCAAAGGCGATGGTAATGGGAATATCCTCTAAAAGCGAGAGGATGGCTTGGGATTGGTCGCGGAAATGGGAATATCTCCACAAAATAGAGAGGATGGCTTGGGATTGATTTATGGTAATGGGAATATCCTCAAAATCGAGAGGATGGCTTAGGATTGATTTAAGGTAATGGTGAGAGGAAGTCCAAGCTATCGAGAACCTTTTGCGAACTTGCGAGAATTCGGGCTCCTTTTTGATCATTGGAGAGCTTCTTGAGATGTCGGGGACTTTTGAGTTCTTCTTCTTTTTTTTTTTTGGAAGGCTTCCTGAGGAGCTTGGAATTATATCCGAGATTGTGAGGATTTTAAAATCCTTCTTTTTTTTTGTTTCTTTTTTTTTTTTTTTTTTTTTTTTTTTTTTTTGTTTTTTTTTTTTTTTTTTTTTTTTTTTTTTTTTGACTTGGAAAGCTTTGAGGAGTTGAGGATTATCTTTGTCCTTCCTTCATGGCTTGAGATAATTTGCGCATCGCCGATTCTCGAAGCTAACTTCTCGGGCTCGCTTGGACTTTCTCTCAATATGGAGCAAAAATGATGGCTAAACCGGGTTTCAAAACACGCCGATCTTGAAATGAGAGGGTAGTGTTTAGTAAGGGTGAGGTAATGGCTTTCCTATGGGTGAAAGGTTTCAACCGCAATCCCTACTGGATGACCTAAACGAGATTAAGTCTTCATTGCTTGCTTAAGCTTTATATGAGAAAAGATCCATGCAAATTCATCGAGCAACGAGATGATGATGATGAAAGGGATGTGAGCATATGAGATGCAAGATGGGGAGTTGGTAAGCCCCAATTTGGGAAGGATATCAATTGATTTTCTCACTCCGATTAGTTTAAATATTAATCATTTTCGAAGAATTAGTGGTTGAGCAAAGACAAGTGATCATTTTGGATAAAACCATTTCAATTAAGTGTAACGTGGGTGCGCAAGTGATGTCTCGAGTCTAGCAAGAAAAGACTTATATTAAAAATTAGACACTTAACCACTATGTCCAAAATGGACTACAACGACAAATGTCCAGGAAGGACTTAGGTGAAAGAAAAGTACTAGAACCTACGAAGGTTGACTCAAAAGACTATTTTAAAGATAGGTAGCCCCGGTCTAGCCGCTCTTTCTTTGTTGAACCATGCATCTATTCTTCGACGCCGGAGACGGGAGCTATTGCAGACCTTTCCATCAGATTTCCTTGGCAACTTTTTGCTCAATCCAACCATCTTCATTGCCTGCGATGGCTGGTTCACCGACCTTGCAAAGGGACGAGTCAAACTCCATTGTGCCCACAAGGCTTGAACCACCAAACTCGATCATGTTGACACTCATGTTGTTAGGGAGCGGGTTATTGATAGTATTAGGTCCTTCAGGCATCTCTAACCTCCCTTGCTCAATCAACCCTTGGATGGCCTTTTTCGGGGACGCAATCATCCGTCAGTGCCCATGGTATGCGATGAAAGGCACAATGCTTGGAGGTATCCAAAGGAGCGTTGGGGTTTCTAGGCGATAATTTTCCAAAGGCCGGAGCAAACCTTCTCTCACCAAACCTCTGAAGATATCACTCAAAGGCATCCCAAAGTGTCTCAAGTCTTGGAGCCGGGATCTGGATGCATCGGGCTTCTTGGGAACAAAGGAAGTGGCATTGTTACAGATCTGTCCCGCGTAGCCGATCGCCTCTTTGCCTTTAGCGAAAGTGAGAGTAGTTTTGGAGGGAGGAGCCCGATATCCGTAGGCGGGTGCGGCGGTCGGCTGGCTGATTGTAAGCCTTTTCAAACTTAGCCCCGGAATTAACCATTGCACGCAAGTCGGCGTAGGGAAGTGGCCGAGGGAAGCTCTCAAATGCGGCTTCAAGCATGACCGAAAGATGTCTAACTGCTCCTCGTCGAGGGAGGAATGGCCATTTCACCGAGCTTTAAGTTCCATCTCTTATAGAAATCCCCAATATTCTCATTAGGGCGTTGCATCGTTGTTTGCAGGTCAACTCTGTTTGTCTCCCACTCCAAGTTGGCTTTATACTTATCCGTGAAAGTATTGGTAATTTGTTCCCAAGTAGCCCTAGCTTCAGCCGCAATCGGAAAAACCATTTCAAAGCCCCGACTTCAAAGAGAGACTAAAGTAATCGGCCAACCTTTGGTTTGTGCATCCCTTAGCCTTCATTGCCAAAGTATAGGTGTCCAAGTGAGTTTTAGGGCATGCACTCCGTCAAACAATTCAGTGGGCATCACAAACTTGTGAGGCGGGGGACAATCGAGTCGGGATACGTAGGCCGAAGAGCGTTGTTCTTTTTGGCGGTCAATTCAGCAATCTGTGCTTTCATTTCCTTGTGTTGCTCCATAAACCAAGCCAATTGGGGATCCAAAGGCGGAGCGGGAATTCCTGAGTGATATTTGAGCTAGGAAGAGGACTAGCTGTTGGTGGTGCATTGGTGGAAGGAATACCATATCCGGAGCATAGGTGAAAACCTGTCCTTGGCCCAAATTACCACAGGGAGTGTAGGTAGGAGCTTGGGCAAAAGGATAGAACCCGGCGACTTCTTTGTTGGCTTCCAATCGGCAGAGAAGATGGAGGCAGATCTGAGGTAGCCATATGGCTTGGATTTTCGGAGTGAGGCCCATAAGTAGGCTTAAGTGCGGGAGCTGTCCCTGGTTGTTGAATTGCATGGTGGTTGTGGCGAGGATGCATAACCGAGAGGATACTGTGGTCCTGGTGATTCGGATGAAACCGGGATGAAGGCTTGATAACCCATAGAAGTCCGAGTGAATGGATTTGTGAAAGGCTGTGTGAGGAGCAACCGAACCAGCACCATTCCCGAGGAGGGGCTCCTGACGTGGCCCGAACCAGATTGTGGCGGCATTCCAAATTCTGGCTGTTGATGTGAAGGTCTGGATTGATCGGTTCCGAACTGAGGTGGGATTCCAATCTGCTGTGGCATTCCGAGGTATCCCCAAACCATGAGAGGACATTCCGCATCGACTTTGCCCCCACCGAGGAGCCGCGAACTGATTGTCCCATCAGCCGCATGGATCCAGTCAGTCTGGACCTAGCAGATCGAGGAACATGTGCTCTGGTAGCACCGAAGGAGGTTGGTGGTGGCATCCTGGAGTAATCGGGCGGCCGAGATTGGGATTGGGGTCATCCTCTTTCTTCCACAGTGAAGGTGCCATCGGGATTGAGGCCGGCGGCCAAACCATGGCTCTTAATAGCCTCGATAAGGCTATTCAGCGTGCTTCCTGTCGCATTCTCATACGTTCGCTAGCTGATTCCATTGCTGCTGTCTGAGGAGTCCCGGGAGGCGGAGTGACGTTGTCCCCCTCGTTACCAGTGATGCGGACATTCTGAAACCCGGAGTTGAAACAAACGGCGAAGGCGATGAGGCACTTGACTCTTCCCAACGATTAAACGGTGACCCGGTGCCCGAAACCAAGCTTTACGCGGAGCTGCGGGGGAAAGACACGAGGGTTCAGATGGCGGGAATTGAAGGAGGGTAGGTGTTTGGGCTCTTAGGCTCATGCAACATGCAGTTATTTGTTCATGTTTACTTAAAACACGTTTTATTAACCTAATCGGTTGGAAAAGATTGCTCTTCTTCTTTTTTTTTCGAACTACTCTGATTCCTGGATCAGTGGGCCCCGTCACTACGTCTATAAGCCCCTCGTATTCCACCTGTATTTCGACCTCCCAGGGTGGACAGCCCCGGGCGAGGGTCCTATAGGGCAAGCGGGTCCCACCGACCGAAAGAAAAACGATCCTAGAAGTCTGGCGGGTAATCGAGTCTTAACGAGCATTCGATGTAAATTACGGACAAAGCTGACGTCAAAAGTCAAGATCATGTCCGAGGGCTCGACGAAAAGTCGGCATGATTTGGACTGATAAGCGTCCACAATTGATCTTGACTTGTCGTCAGTTAAGCCGTAATTAGGCATGGAATAATCATTAATCCTTGATGACTCAGTGTCAATGCTGGGAGTCAATGTATAATTTGTGCCAGTCAGAGCCGAAGTCAAGGCGCCGGTCAATATCTTGGTCAAAGTCTGCGGCGGAAAACCGGCAGAACTTCGACTGATTAGGGACCCGAAAGATATTGAGTCGGTATGCCGACAAAGGCTTGAAAGGAAAGGTCTATACACGGACAGGGCATGACACAGACCAGACTAAAAACCAACCGGGTCTCGGACAAAGTGTGTCACGGACAAGTGCATGGTCGACACGAGGCTCCATGGGATGTTTGGGTAGTCCTGTGCTCATCCGAGAGGCGTAATAAGACCAAACGGACCGCGACAAGGATTTCCCCGGGTTAGGGACGTAGTGTGCAGTGTAAGGTCACGTGCGCGTAGTGTGCAAGCAGTCTATCTTCTTTTTCTGAGAAAAATAGAAATTTTTTATGTGTCTTAAAAAGGCATGATGCATGATTTTTTTTTTTGAGAATTTTCTTCTTCTTTTTTTTTTTTGAAAATCTTTTTTTTTTATTTTCTTTTTTGAAATTTTTAATGAGCACATAAGCACGAAAATTCCGACAGTTAGGGACATTATTCCGACAGTCAAAATTTTGACTTTTCCGAGGCGGCCAAAAACAAACACGAAAACTGTGCAAAAATCAACACACACACAAAAAATGATTTTCAAAGCCGGGACGGAAGCTTGACCCTCAAAAGCTTTTTTTTTTGAAAACGGTGATACCGGTACGTGGGATTGTTAGACCACAATTTATCCCCGACTCGTGTTAGGAGGCGATAACGGGAAATTTAGTGGTTTTCACCAATATACCAAATACCATTTTTTTTTAAAAAAAAAAAAAAAGCTTAGATCCCCAGCGGAGTCGCCACTGTAACGATGTGCCATTAAAACGGAGTCGCCACGCCATTTTTATTTTAAGGGCCAAAACTTTGAAAAAAGCCCGAGATCAGAGATTTAGGTTCGGAGGTCATGTTACGCGTCGGGAAGGACGTTAGTGTGCACCCGACGCGCCTCGCAAAACGAGTCTTCCAAACATTTGAAATCCTTTTGTTGTGTGTGTGTGTGTGTGTGTGTGTTTTGACCAAAATAATTTGAAACTGGGAAAAGTGAAAATTGGGATCTCTTTTTAAGACTTTAAACTGATCCCATGATTTTTTGGAGAATTTTTGGGTTGAGTCTTGGCACTCAAAAGATTTTTGGATTTGAAAAGCAATTCTGCCAGAATGAAAGAAGGCAGTTGACCCTTGACTTTGAAATGGACTTAAAGGCTTCAAAACCTCAGAATCTGGGGAAAGTCCGAGAATGAAAGTTTCTTAAAACACCCTAAATAGGGTTTCTGCAAAGAAACTTTCCATTTTGGAAGTAATTTGAGGGGTCAAAACCTTCTGGAAATCTCAGATGTGAAATCTGGATTTCCAGAAGCTGATGAACTGGCCTCTAAAAGAAAAATTTAAAAAAGGAGCTTTACTTACTCAAAAAATAAAATAAAAATATTTCTGGAAAGATCTGGATGTTGGCTACAAAAAGTGTTTTGTAGTCAACACCCAATTCCAAGTTTTACTGGGTCCAAAAAATAAGAAAATGGACTGAGGTCTCAGAACAATGCTACTGGACAGCAAGATGTTCTTGAGGGAAAATGTGATTTTTGGGGGATTTGCATCTATGTTCACCCCATTTTCATCCCTAGACTTGATACAACTACCTTTTGTTAAGTGGTTATCATATTCAAGTCATCCTTGGGGAATTTATGGGGTTGAAACATGTCCTTTGCAAAGGGAAAGGGGGTTTTGTAAAGATGAAACCAAGGAGAAAGAATTGACTAAAGATCTAAAATGTGGACCACTTGAGATGGTCATTCATGAAGATGAACTTCAAGATGACCATCTTAGGTCAAAACTCAAGTTAAACTATGACATAAAATAAGTCAAAGTAAGAAGAACAAGATGATCAAGAGATCAAAAGAGAATTTTAGGGTTTTGAGAAGGAGGGCTTTACCAATGGTGACACCCTATCTTCCTAGGCTTGGAATTTGACTTGAGGAGTATCAAGATTTGGTGTTTGGCTTGAGGAGTATCAAGGTTTGGTGTGTTTGGTATTTGATTGGGAAAGATTCAAGAGAAAATGGTGGCAATCTAAGGATTCCCACTGTTTTCTCTCTATATTTCGCCAGAACTTCGTTGCTGTGAGTAAGTTGTGTTGTGTAAACTGAGAGAGGAGGGTTCAATTTATAGGCCCTCTGAAATTACATACATGTCCGCGCGGAGGTCCCTGCAAACGTGCCTGGTGCATTAAATGCTGCTCCAGGCTTTGAACAGGAAGAATATTTTTCAAAATATCAGCAGAAATTGTTTTTCAACTTGCTGTTTCGGGATTTTCTTAATTCTTTTACTTTTTTGGATTCCTTTTTTGGTTTAACTTTAAATGGCAAACCCTAACCTACTCTTGCTTGGTTAGGAAGGTTAGAGATTGTTAGAAATGTTAGAAATGTTAAAACTTTCGTTAACTTTCTAACGAAAAAACTACCAACTCAAATTGGAGCACTTACAGGGGGTGCTGGCCAAGGTCGACGTCAAGCTCAATCTGTCCTTTGGCGTCAACTCGATGGTTGGTGAAGCCCTCCAACCTACCATCATACCTTTCAAGCTGCTCATCATTAAGACCCATTTCTTTGAAAGTCTTGTAGAACAAAATATCCTTGCAGGCCCCCGTGTCGACTAGGAGTCTGCTCGTCGTACATCCGTCTATGAGACCTGGGATGACGAGAACTTACTCCCTAGCCGCCATATTAGTTGCCAGTTCATGGGGGTAAAAGCTGATGGCTTCATCTCTGACATCTCTTCTGGGAGGCACATGTGGGGCTTTACTGAGTTGAAAGATCTTGTGCTTGATGGCAGTGTTACTTGCTTGCTCTGTAATGACCCCCAAGTTCAATCTGGGTTGCCTCGGTCCTTGTTATCCACCTGCTGGTTGCTCGCCTCCACCAGCTTGAGGCCTTTTCACATATGCGTCGAGTCTTCCCTGTTCGACCATTCTTTGGATTATGCGCTTCAAGCCTAAATAATCCTCCGTGAGATGACCCGTGTCCTTGTGGTAATCACAGTATTTGCTGTTGTCCCTTCTGAACTTGTTGCCTGGGTTCATTGGGGCAGGTGGAGCCAACTCGACTGCATTCAGGATTTCAGTTCGACTCACCGTTAGGGGAGTGAAAGTCTCTGGCACCTTCTCTGTCGCCCTTGTCCTGTACTTTCCATTTTTATTGTTTCTTCCATTCTTGTTGGAGTCCTTCTTATCATCAGCAATCTCCACCTTGGGGCTTTTCCCATTTATCTTTTCCTTCCTTTCCTCGGCCAGTGCAACATTGTAAACTTTTTCGAACAACTCTTGTCGAGTTGTGACTGTACGAACTGTGAGTTCATAATCCATGTCTGCCGAGGAAATACCACTTCAGAAGCAATTGATCACCTCTCTGTCAGTGAGATCCTCTTCAATCTTGTCAACCATTTCTTTAAACTTGGTGAAGTAGCTCATAGAGCTCTCATTTTTTGCTTGAACCAAGTTGTTCAGATCGGTGACAGTCACTTTCCGAGCTCCAGCCGTCGAGTAGCGATCTAGGAATTTTGTCCTCAAACATGTCCAGGTGGTTATGCTACCAGCTGCCAAACCATTGAACCACGTCAAAGCTGCTCCTGTGAGGGTACTTATGAGGGCTTTGCACATATTGTCGTCTTCATTGGCGACAAAGCACATCATGGCTTCCAGGTGCGCTATGTGACTCTTGGCATTGGTTGCCCCTGAGTACTTTTCTAATAGGGGCAATCTGAAACTAGGAGGAGGTCGACTATCTCTCATCTCCTTGGATAGAGGTCGAAGAGCAAAATCAACTCGTTCAACTTTTCCAGTATCCTTATTCCTTTCATTCTCCCACTGCTCGAACTTTCTCTTCCAATGGAGCCACTCCCTAGCATCAGGTCTGTCCTCTCCAACAGGGGGAACAACATTCGACCTTTGGCCCTCGCTTCTAGGTGGAGTCATTTGTCTGCTTCTCCTATCTCTGTGGGAAGGAGCTCTTTCCGATCGAACTGGAGATCTTTGTCTGTCATTCCTTTGTGGCGACCTGCGCCTATCATCTCTGGTAGGCGACCTGCGCCTATTACCCCCAAGTGGCGACCTGCGCCTCTCGTCTCTTATAGGCGACCTGCGCCCATTCCTGTCCCTATGGGATCCTGATCTTTGTGTCCGGGCAGGGGAACCACGTCGGCTTCTATTGGCCTCTAAATGTGTCCTCAAATCTGATTGAGCTTCCTGCTCCCTATTCCTGGTGAGGCTATCCCTTAAGTCATTACTCGGCACATGGATAGGTGATTGAGGTCGGACTACCATCCTTTGATCAGCATTTTGACCCACACCCTCATTAGGCCTAGCACTCCTGGCTTGCTGCCTGTTGGAGACTTGAGAGGGAGCCACTCTTTCTGAACGTATGTCAGCCTGTTCTGCTTCCTCCATGGCTATCAAATCAGCCAGAATCTGGGCTCGTTCCAACATCATTTCCTTCTTGCTCATGGGATTGGTTGAGGGACCTGCCCTGTTTCCAATGTTAACCGGTCCAGCTGGACGTTTTGGAGGAGGTGGAACTCTTTGTACCTCCATATGGCATTTTCCTCTTCTTGTGTCCGGCAACCCTCTGCCATCAACAACACTGGTAGAGCGCGTTGCTCTACCATGAGGACGATTTGGTGGGGGAGGAGGCAGATTTACGTTTTCAGTATTGGCATTAAGATCTACGTTGGTGTTGGCATTCACCTCATTAAGTTCATCAGAAGCTTCTGTCACATGCCCATCTGGGGTTACCATTGTTGTAGGTTGATGAGATCTTCGAGGTCAAGCGAAAGCACAGTTCCCGGTAATGGAACCAAACTGATGCTGCAGGAATTGTGCTTATCAGTAATCCTCCACGTGGCAGGACCAATCACCTGGCTCCTTGACCTGAAATCAGAACCCACGACTAGCCGGATGTGTCTCCGGCGAAGACGCTCGGGCGTGAGAGTAAGATAACGGTGTATATAGCTCAAAATGTATTGAATAATGAATTCAGATAACAAAATGGCAGTTACCTTTCACCGTTTGGTAGTGATGAAGTATTTATAGGCAATAGTGGTGTATTTTTGGGGAGGCGACATGTGCTCCGAGATTGTAGCGGCGGTTATTGGTCATGGGAACGTGTCTATAACGGCCCCTGATTTGTAGGGATGTGATTATGAGAATTGTTCAACCAAATACGCCATCAAGTGTCAGGTCGTCACTTGTTGTTTAGGTCGAGGTCGCCATTTGAGGAATGGTCGACCTGACTGACGGGTAGAGCATGGATCGTACCCGTATTAGAGCTTGGATAGTGAGGTCGGACTAAGTTAGGTCGAGACCCGGTGGGTCGGACGTTGGGCTTAGTCGACTGATATGTGAGACGGGCCGTGGGCCTTGCATTGATTGGGCCTGGCCCCCTTGATAGGCTGGGGCAATAGTTGCTTTGAGGATTGGGCTTTGCTTACTTGGCCCAACTCGACACTTTTGGTATGTTCAAGGACATTAGTTGATATGACTAATGCTATGTTATTAAATGCTCACTTGCCAAATAATTTATGGGGGGAAGCATTACTTACAGCTTGTTATATTAATAATAGAATTTCTTCACAAAGATTAAAGATATCTCCATATGAATCATGGAAAGGAAGAGCACTAAATTTAAGTTATCTTAAAGTTTGGGGTTGTCTAGCATTTTATTGAGTCCCAAATCCTAAACGGACTAAATTGGGACCTAGAGCATTAAAAAGTGTATTTGTTGGATATGCAGAAAATTCTAAAGCATATAGATTGTTGGATTTAGATTCTAACGTAATAATAGAATCTAGAGATGTTGAATTTATTAAAAATAAATTCATAAATGAATCCAATAATACTTCTGAACAAATGCATAATAATGCTAGTGCATCTTCTGGTACAAAAAGAACAATGTCTGAAATCCCAAGTGAACCAAGAAGAAGTCAAAGAGCTAGAAAGGAGAAAAACTTAGATCCTGATTTTATATCATCTCAGGCTATTACTTTCTTGGTTGAGGGTAATAAGGATGGTATTCTTGCTAAAATACCCATGTTTCTTAACTTAGAAGACACAAATCCTAAAACTTATAGAGAAGCTATGACTTCTAGAGATGTGGCTTTCTGGAAAGAAGCAATACAGGATGAAATGGACTCAATTATATCCAATAAAACTTGGATTTTAGTTGATTTGCCTCCTGGATCAAAGCCTATAGGGTGTAAATGGGTATTTAAAAGGAAATATAATACTGATGGATCAGTTCAGACTTTAAAGCAAGATTGGTTGCTAAAGGATTTAGACAAAAGGAAGGAATTGACTATTTTGATACATATGCACCAGTAGCTAGGATGACATCCATTAGAGTATTATTAGCTTTAGCATCTCTATATAAGCTATATGTACATCAAATGGATGTTAAAGTAGCATTTCTAAATGGTGAACTTGAAGAAGAAGTGTATATGGAACAACCGGAAGGCTTCATAATGCATGGAAATGAAAGAAAGGTGTGCAAACTTGTAAGATCATTATATGGTCTAAAACAGGCTCCAAAGCAATGGCACGAAAAGTTTGACACTATCATATTGTCCCATGGTTTTAAGCATAATAATGCAGATAAGTGTATTTACTCTGAATTCACTAATCATTATGGAGTAATCATTTGTCTATATGTTGATGACATGCTTATTATTGGGACAAATATGGACGGTGTAAATGAAACTAAGAATTATCTTTCCTCACAGTTTAAGATGAAAGATCTTGGTGAGGTAGATACCATCTTAGGCATAAAGATTAAAAGACATAGTAAGGGATTTGCTTTATCTCAATCTCATTACATAGAGAAAGTTATAAATAAATTTAAATATTTGGGATTCAGTGAAGTTAGTACTCCATATGATGTTGCAAATAAGCTTTCTGAGAATTCAGGAAGGACTATTGCACAACTTGAATATGCAAGCGCCATTGGAAGCCTTATGTATGTCATGCATTGTACCAGGCCTGATATCTCATTTGCAGTTTGCAAACTTTCAAGATATACAAATAACCCAAGTACTGAACATTGGAAAGGAATTGGCAGAGTTCTTGGATATCTCAAAAGAACTATTAATTTGGGTTTATATTATAATTCCTATCCGGCAGTTTTGGAAGGATATTCAGATGCTAGTTGGATTACTAGTGCTAGTGACAATAAGTCAACATCTGGATGGATTTTTACTATTAGTGGAGGAGATGTTTCTTGGGCTTCAAAGAAACAAACTTGTATTACGCACTCCACAATGGAATCAGAGTTTGTTGCTGGGTGGAATGGCTGAGGAATCTGTTGTTAGATATAGAGTTGTGGCCACAACCAATGCCAGCCATATCTTTGCACTGTGATAGTGAAGCTACTTTGACGAGAGCATTAAGTAAAATTTACAACGGAAAATCTCGATACATTAGCTTGAGACATGAATATGTCAGACAATTACTAACAGAAGGAATAGTCACAATCTTATATGTGAAAACAAGTGAAAACTTGGCGGATCCATTTACTAAAGGTCTCTCCAAGGATTTGGTGAGAAGAACCTCAACTGAAATGGGGTTGAAGTCTTTATAGAGTCACCAGTAATAGGAACCCAACATTTTAGCTAGAACTACCACTAGTATAAATGTTCAATGGGTAACAACAAGTTACTGATATGTGATTGGTTTTTTAACAATAGGAGGGTGAGTTTCATACTCTTAATGGAGAAGTTTCTATATCATAGAGAAACTTAGGATACTCCACCTATATGAACATTAAGAAGTGGTGCCGCTTCTCTATCAAAAGTAAAAGGCTTGACTTTTGGACATGTTCATGAATTCTAGGAGGTAGCACATGGCCATATGAGTGCTAGGCATATCTAGAACTTTAAGAGAAACTAGAATGAACTATGTGAGTAGTATTTCCAAATTTAACAAAGGAATCTTGGTTCAAGCATACAGCCACCTTTGATTTTGTTATATCTTTGAAATATATACTCTAAGTAAAGGTTCAATTCAGAAGAACACCTTTAATTAAGCATAGATTCAATAGTATGAGGATATTAAATATTTGCAAAGCTAAGTGGGGGATTGTTGATGTTTTTAGCTTTGTAAATATTGAAGAATGAACATATCCAAAATGATATAGAAATAAAACATGAGAAGGACTCAGCAAAGTGGTTAAGTTGCATGCCTAAAGGGAGGTCGCGAGATCAATTCCTGCCGGAAACATTATATATATACACACACACATATATATATATATATATATATATATATATATATATATATATATATATATACACATATATATATAAATCAAAGACTTGGCACTTGGACACGAGGCACATGCGCGTGGGTTTCTGAGGTGCCTTCTATGTTTTATTTTTTATTTGATTTTCTGTGACTTCATTTTTGAATTTAAAATGTCAGTTTTATTTTTAAATTCAAAAGCTGTTTTCAAACTGAATGATCCTATCCTTTCGTTTGAAAAATCATCACTATCTTATATATATGTAAGACCAACTGCAGAAAGAAAATAACCATCATTCTTCTCTTCTATTTTTCTCTCATACTGAAAGTCTCTCCTAAAATATTCTAGAGGGAGAATCTTCAGGTTTTGCTGCCTGGAGATTCTCGAGTGTTTCGTTGAATCCTAGAGGTAATTTGCCCACAAATCCTGTAGCAACATAGTGGGGGCAAATAACACCTTAAGGACAGTGTCATCAGAGCACGCAGCAAAGCATACTGATTCTTTCTTCACATTCCATACAGTTGTTTACAACTACAATAGAAAACTGATGCGATACGCATAGAAGGTTAACATGCAAGACAAAAACTTATGTGAGAACACTATGACCCATCTCATGGATGAGACGGGTCATTTTTGACCCATGATCCGGAAAATTACCCTCTCTCTCTCTCTCTATAGTAAATGCAGAGACCTCCATTGCCGGACCCAATCTCTGCCCTTGATCATTAGACGGATCCCCTTGTTCTCACGGGAGACCACCGCACCTTCATCATTTCCATCTTAAGATAACATCTTGACTTACATCTTGGACTAACGCCTTAAAATTGTATGTTGTATGATGATGCAGGAATGCGTTCGGGCTCAGCTTTGGGTCCAGCTAATGATCAAGGCTGACTTTGGATCTGCACAACACAAGAAACAAATCGTGAACTGCACCGGGGCTCTTCTGGCAAGGCCCTCCGGCGTGAGAATCAGCGTATGGACTGGAGAAAGGTGATGATATGGTGGGTGTGTGCATACGTGAATATGTAAAAATACATTACCTTAGTCCGTGATTCTGTTCTCATATTTATAGTGGATGAAATGGAACTAGGGTTTCCATCTGAACCATTAGATTAGGTAGTGGACAACCGTTGGATTAGCCTTGTTCCCTAGGCATACACGTGGCATGTTGGGATTGCTCCGCCTGAGTAAGGACACTGCTGTGTCTGACACGGATAAGTTGTTTGCCTTATAATGGAAAGTCAACCTGCACATCTTTTGGTGCTACTACTGGTTCCGTGATTGCATGCACAGAATGTCCCAGTGACAGGTCTGTCCTTATCCCAAAATAGCGTATTAATCAAGCTTAATGAGGAAGCTAAATGAAGGGACGACCCGGAGCTGTATGTCCAGTAAGGTCGTCGCCTTGACAGGACTCAACGAGCGAGTGGGCGAGTGAGTTACCTCGCTATCCAGATGAGTTGGGTCACTCATTGGCGACGACGGTATTTATCCGTAAGACGAGCTCTGACCCATGTGGTGGGAAGGCTCGTTATTAGATGGGCTTGGCCGCTCATTGGCGACGAGCGCCATCTATTGTACGACGGGCCATGGCCCAAACCTAGATGGGCTTCATTAATCTTGATCCCTTAGTGGGCTTGTTGGGCCTATATCTCGTAGGAATATATTGGGCCCGGCCCATCACGGAATATTCCATTCATTGGCCCCCAACTCATGGGTCATCTCGATGGGCCAGGAGTTTGCGTTTTCCTTTTAGGGTTCCCGCTTGTCCGTACGACCGTCAATTTGAAATTTGAATTGTGGTGATGTCAGCATTGATGACGTGGGTGTCCAGGATTCCTTCATTGAATGACACGCGTCCCATGATGGGACATTCCCCTCGGAAATCACAGAGGGTATTTAATCCCCCCCATTATTACGCCATTTGAGTTTCCTAGGCCAAAACCCTTCATCTTCTCTGAGTATAAAAACCTCCCCCCTCCTCCATTTTGAACTTTTCGCATCTCTGATTATTGAGAGCACTTGGCAAGGAGAGATTTCCGACAACTAGCAAGAAGAACTCCGGTGACCAAGAAGTACCACCTCCGGTGATATCAAACCTCCGTCTGGTGTCTTGAACTGCTCTGGCTTCTCCGTTCGTATGGCAACTGGGAGCTTGGATAAGAGATTTCTTCGATCTCCCACCGAAAAATTCATCGGAAAACTCATCTGTAAATCCTTCACCAGGTAATTTCCTCGATTGTTCTTCGTTTTTCTGGGTTCTGTTGGGGTTTAGAAATTTGAACAATGGCACCCAGAACAATAAGATTTGAGAGAGGGGTTAAATTTGGTTTTGGGCTAAACAGAGGGTATATAAATGTGCTAGGGGCATTTGGAGGGAAATCCCTTTGGTTGAATGTTCTCCGATTCTGGAGAAATTTGCTTTTGAAAATGAGCCTTTGGGATTTCCGGTTGGTGAGGTTCTTGGGGAATTTGAGAAAGATGATCCAAGGATAACACCTTTCAGGTCATGAACGACCTACCCAGTCACATACGAGCCAACTATTCCTCGTCCCGTCGTGATTCACTTAGGAGTTTGGTTTCAGGGGAATCTAGGTTGCCCTTAGATAGGTCGTCGCCTAAGGATGTTAGGACTGATTCCCTTGCTCTTTCCACTTGTTTTGTAGCAATGGATCACGACGGTCATTCCCAACGATCGAACCAAGAAGTCAACGAGGCCAGCACAAGTGCCGAAGGACCTCGCATAGTTGATGCCTTCCACACTGGTGTACGACCTGGAAGGAATGAACGAGGCTTTGGAGCCGGGGTAGAAGGGCTATGGGCCTTACCCAAAATCTCGACCAGGAAGAAGGACGTCGGGACCCAGATGATCGACGCCCTTCGAGATTCCTACAGAGTCCAGGCCTCTACCTACAAGCTTGAATATCTCAGTCAGGCTGAGTATGAGCCCCGTCGTCAAGCCCTCCTTACCAGCAAAGAGAAGGTGGCCTTCTTTTACAAACACGAGCTTGATCTGAGGCTTCCTCTTGATCCTTTCATCAAAGAGTTCTTGGAGGACTCAAACTGCGTGCCAATGGAGCTAAGTGCCAATGTCGTCAGGATCCTATCCTCGTTCATCGTCGTTTGCAGGTTCCTTGGACACGAGCCTTGTAACAAGGTCTTTCGTCAATACTACAAGACGACCAGGTCCACTCTCCGGGGAAAGTCTATTGTCAGTGTTGCTTCGCACAGAAATGTACTAGGCCTGTTCTTGGACACTCAAAACAAAGTGTATGGTTGGGAAAACCATATGATCGTTGTAGAGAGTAGAGTGGGTTGGCAATTTCCCTTCCCGGAGGGTCAGAAGATGGTTCCAGACGAGCTTGCATGGCCGGCTCCTTGGGCAACCGATCTAAAGAAAAAGATTGATGACCTGCTGAATCTTGGATGGGTGTCATACAAAGACATAGAAGCCTCTCATTGGAGGTACATCAAGGTCGGCATGATGTCTAAGTCATGGATTGGGCCAGATCCCTTGGTAAAAATTAATCTCGACGCCCGTTATCCTGTCTGGGTCGTCCATGAAAACTTGGTCTGGGGGTCAAACTGTGTGAATTGCGTAGGGGCACGCGTCGTCCGTCCAAAGGAGCGTTGTGTTAACTTAGAGATGACTGGGGGTTAAGCTCTTAGAACTTGTCTTTTCATTTGATAATTATTCTTTTTGTCTCGTTGAAAATGATCTAACACGCTTCCTTTTTGTCTTGCAGTTCTCTCCGAGAGAGATATCACCAGAATCGAAGCTGACATCATGAGTGGAGCCATCAGAGCTAATGACCGGTGGGCTTCCAGGAGGGATAGGGCGGCGTGAATGAACGCTCACCGAAAAAAGAATGTAAAAGATAAAATGAATTTATCTTTGGGAGTCGCCATGCTGTTTTTAAGGAAAACATTGAAAAAAACCTTTAAAGAGAAAATGGGTCCGGGGGTCAGGTTACGTGTTGGGAAGAACTTGAGAGTTCACCCAACACGCCTCGTCCGTAGACGAGTCTTTCTATGTTCAACATTCAAAACATTCCAAAGTGTGTGCAATTGGGTGAGACAATATATGTAATAAGATGCAATTTAATGCTTTGCTTTATTAATCAAAATGAGGGATTACATCTTGTGAGCCTTTTACTGTGGGAGGCCACATCCCACTTACATTACAATTGATGAAATTGAATTACAAGGAAATGAGCCGAGGCAAGCCTGGTCTGTGGCCACGGTGTCATACGACACAGGATTGTTCGTGGCCTTGGGTGTCACACGACACGTGATTACCCCGGGAGCGTGGATGTCGTATGACACAGAAGCCATGCTCGGGCTGTCTCTACAAAGGGGGTGGACATGCCACCAATACCATTCTAATACTAAAAGAAGTAGAATAACAGTAACAAATGAGCATTGTGGGAGGATCATATGGCATTGATGGCCAAATATGAATGATGGGCCATCACCTCCTAACTCAAACAAAGAGGTAAACTGTAACAATGAAGAGGCTGAAATCAAAAGAGTATTGTGGGAAGGTCATGGGGTTTTGGTGACCCAATGTGAATGACCACATTTCTTGGGTCACAATTAAAGAACCCTCACTTCCTAACTCAAGCAACGACAGTAACAAATGAGTATTGTGGGAGGATCATATGGCGTTGATGGCCAAATATGAATGATGGGCCATCACCTCCTAACTCAGACAAGCATGATCAAGATTTAAGCATATGGATCAGAAACCACAGGGAAGGAATCAACACTCAGATGAGTGTGAATATGGATGATTCACACTCATCTTCGTGTTTAAATCACGAATACAACGATTCAAACAACTTGTGTAAACAAACACCAGAATCAGAACAACATGAATATCATAAGTAAACTCCAAGGCAAGGCAACATCCGACTACGTATCAAATGAATAGCCCAAAATGCATTATCAAGAGAATGAATACGACATTCGACACTAAATGAAGCAGTCGATCAAATCCCACTGATCAAACAACAAGTCCCAAGATAGCAATGGAAACAGGATGAAAATAGGAAGAGAAGATGAATCGTAATATTACCTCGTAGATCCACGCTCTCTATACCCGTCGGTATAGCAGTCTTCGAATCGGCTAGGGCAGATGATGGTGGCCCCGGGAAACGGAGGACTTCTTAGCTCGGGTTGCTTGGGGGCGGCGCCGTGGCTGTGATTGACGTCGTTAGGGAGCGGTGTTGGTGCACGGCTCAAGCTCGGGAACAGAGGAGAACGGCGGTTTTGGGGAAGAGCCCAACCGATTGAATCAACTAGCTCCGGCCGATTAGAGGGAGCCGGTGAAGGTTGTGATTGACGTAACAGAGGCGAAGGCGATTGGAGATGTTGGTTTGCCGATCGATTTGGGTGTAAGGGAGAGTTATTTGTCGACTGATTGGGTGAGAGAACGGTGAGGAAGTCACCGTTGTTTGGTTGAGAGAGGATTGAGTTAGAGGGAGCTTTGTGTTGCCGGTGAGGGAGAGACCGATGAGAAGATCGGAGAAGGAGGAGAAGACCAGGGAGGGGAGCCTCTCTGTTATTCCCGTTTAGAGAGAGAGAAGTGAGAGAGAGAGAGTAGCTTAGTGAGAAAGGAACTCAGTTCCCCTTTTTTTCGTGTGTCCCCCCCTTTTCAAAATGGGATATTATCCCTTATTTATTATTGATTTTGAAATTGGTTTGGGGTGTCGTATGACACCGGTTCGTTTTCAGGTAGAATGGGCCGAAGTGAATAAGGCCCAAAACTAATGAATAAAAATAATGAGCCCAAAATTAAATGAGCCCAAAAAAATGAAAGCATACCCAAAAATACGAGTTCGGGTCGGGGTACTCACAGAGCCCCTCGGCGACGTCACTTCCACGGGAAGTGGGGTCATCGATAAAAATGAGAATCCCGAGCCGGACACGAACGGCGGGGAAAGAGATGACCAAGATGGTCAAGTGGCTGGACCTTTTGTGGAAAGGATTCCTACGTATCCCGTGGGGGAATCAAGCCGAATCGTAGTTCGTCAAAGAGGTGGCGCTAAAGAGCAGCCACGGGCTTTGTACCCAAGGTTTAACTGTTTCGATGGGGAGTCACCCCAAAAATGGGCGTTTGTACCCAAGATTGACTGTTCCAAGGGGAGTCACCCCGAGGTTTTGACTTTTTCTTTGGGAGTCACCCGCGAATTTGACTGTTTTGATGGGGAGTCACCCCACGAATTTGATTTTTCCTTTGGGAGTCACCCGCGAACTTGACTTTTTTTTAGGAGTCACCCGCGAATTTGACTATTTTTGGGAGTCACCCACGAATTTAACTTTTTTCTTTGGGAGTCACCCGCGAATTTGACTGTTTCGATGGGGGGGTCACCCCGAATTTGACTTTTTTCTTTGGGAGTCACCCGCGAATTTGACTGTTTCGATGGGGGGACACCCCGATGATTTGACTTTTTTCTTTGGGAGTCACCCGCGAACTTGACTTTTTCTTTGGGAGTCACCCGCGAATTTGACTGTTTTTGGGAGTCACCCATGAATTTGACTTTTTTCTTTGGGAGTCACCCGCGAATTTGACTGTTTCGATGGGGGGTCACCCCGAATATGACTGTGTGGGGAATCTGTACGGTCTTTCGGATCGGGTAGTTTATAGCCATTCCGGGCTAAGAAACGGGTAATTTATAGCCTTCCGGGCTAAAGATCTTGGTGGTTTATAGCCTTCCGGGCTAAGGATAATGATTTGCAGGTGAATATGCTTTCATACCTGTGCTGTGCTTACCTGTAGCTGCCGGAGGGACTGAAGCCACGGCTGATGATGAAAGGTTGATTTGCCGTGCGAGGGACGGTCTTTGTTGATGATTTTTTGTCCAACAAGGGGACTCTGATGAAGACGTGCCCATGAGAAAGGGCTTTTGGTGAAGATTCGCCCATGAGAACGGGCTTTTGATGATGATGCACCCTTGAGAACGGGCTCTTGATGATGAGCTGCCCGTGGGAAGGGGCTCCTGGTAATGATCTGCCCGTGAGAATGGGCTCTTGGCGATGAAGCGCCCTTGAGAATGGGCTTTTGGAGATGGTTTGCCCTTGAGAACGGGCTCTTGGTGATGAAGCGCCCTTGAGAATGGGCTCTTAGAGATGGTTTGCCCTTGAGAATGGGCTCTTGGTGATGAAGCGCCCTTGAGAATGGGCTTTTTGGAGATGGTTTGCCCTTGAGAATGGGCTCTTTGGTGAAGATCTGCCCATGAGAACGGGCTTTTTTAAGGTCTGCCTATTTGAAGGTCTGCCTATGAGAATGGATTCTGAATGAAGATCTGCCCATGAGAACGGGCTCTTGATAATGATCTGCCCGTGGGAATGGGCTCTTGATGATGAAGCACCCTTGAGAATGGGCTTTTTGTGAAGATCTGCCCATGAGAACGGACTTTTTGTGAAGATCTGCCCTTGAGAATGGGCTCTTGGAGATGGTTTGCCCTTGAGAATGGGCTCATGGTGGTGATTCCCCCATGATAACGGGCTTTTTTGGTGATGAGCTGCCCATGAGGACGGGCTTTTTGAAGATGAGGCTAAAGAGCCCTAATGCTTGGAGATTGAAGCAGCTGAAGCTCTTTTCAACGAGCATTGCCTGGAGACTGAGGCGGCTGAAGCTTTTTCAAGCGATGCTGATAAGTCTGAAGATTACGAGACCTATGAAGATGGTAAAGGCAGAATGTGCCACCTGCAAGATTTGAACTCTTTGTCCAGATTGTGATTTGAGGAGCAATCCCCATGATCAGATTATGATTGCCTGATTATTGTACCCTGTAGGGGGGGAAAACACGACACTCTAGGCACTTTGCATTTTATTCGATTATTGAAATTTTGCTTATGCATTATTAATCTTTTGTTGCACAAGTCCATCTCAACTGGGGATGGAAGGGAAGTGAGGTTTTTTGCAAGGTTTGACAAGCGGATATGTATGTAGCAATTATGCTATGATGGATTTATGATGGGATGACTGTGTATATGATGGTATATGGGTTGGACCCTCTCCCATGAGGTGGGGATATGTATGAGTGATGGTGTATGGATGGTGCAGCTAGGCAAGTCGGGGCGTACCCTGAGAGTACAGATGACAGCAGGTTGATTGTTGCTGATAAGAACAAAGTGCGTCGCGCGTCTGAGGCAGCAAGCAGCAGAGAAAGTGCAGAGAATGACCCCGGCTTGAAGAAGGGATGACTAGGAGAAGCCCCAGATCTTGATGAGGTGACCATGGCGAAGCCCCAGTTGATGATACAAAGCAAACTCGGAGGGAATCTGGTAAAGAGAGCCTGAGGGAACAACTTAACCAAAGCCCCAGCTTGGAGAGATTCAATGCATCCCTATTGCAGACAGAGTCATCTTGTGGCCGAGGAGGCGACCCATCATTTCATACCACAGTCAATCAGTCGCTGGACAAGACTCGAAAATGTATATGTGCAGGGGCACATTTTTCGAAGGTGGGAATGGATCCCGAATTCGTGTATGACACTCTCGCTTTTGGGTTTGACTCTTTTGGGAGAGTATAAGTATCACGAGGTGTGGAAAAGTGTATGGAAGCCCCTGCTGACAGAAAACAATGTTTGGCTCTATCTTCCTATGATGTAGAAAGAGAAGACTTGTCGAGACACTTGAAAACTTGTCTTATTCGTGATAATCACAAGGCTGCTTAAAACCCTTTATCGATGTTCGGGTTATTCAACCACCAATCCTGATATGGATAAATAAGGAGAAAACCAACTGATATCGAGAATCAAACTCGGAAGGATGGAAAGTGTATAGGGACGGCCCTTGAGGAGACCGAATTTTTTTGAGATTTGTTTGTGATTTCGACCGGACCAATTATGGTTGCCTACGTTCCCTCCATTATGAAGAGCTCAGGTCTCCGTAGTTCGGGCGAGTCCCGATTAAAAAGAGAATGAATGTTGAAATTCGAGGTTCTGAGGACCTTTGAGAATTTTAAAGATGGGAGAGTTGAACAACATGTCCTCCTAGAGTGTCGATGAAAGACACGGAAGTGAAGCCCCAGTGGGACATCCACGGCAAGTGTTTGCGGAGGAGAAATGAAATATGCTCACATGAAGTGTCGAAGGGAAGGATTGAATTTGCACAATCTTTGATTGATGATCTTTTGAGCCGAGACGGATTTGGCTCCGATTTAAGCGAGCAATGAAGCATTAATCTGATTTAGATCTCGAGGATATTAGAATAAAACTGCTATCCGGTAGGGACTGTAGCTGGATTTCCGGGCTTCGATCGGCCATCGGGTGATTTAGAAAATGGATGACCTCTTAAGATGAGAGGTCGGCTAGGCCATTTACTGACTGAACCTCTAAAGACGAGAGGTTGGCTTGTAGGGATGTGTTTGGAATTTCTAAGGTAAGGGAATTGATTGCCTCTAAGAATGAGAGGTCAAATTTTGATTTTGGCCAAAGGCAAGGGTAATGGTAAGGGAATATCCTCTAAATTTGAGAGGATGGCTTGGGATTGGTTAAGGTAATGGGAATATCCTCTAAAATCGAGAAGATGGCTTGGGATTGGTTTAAGGTAATGGGAATATCCTCTAAAATCGAGAGGATGGCTCAGGATTGATTTAAGGTAATGGTGAGAGGAAGTCCAAGCTATCGAGAACTTTTGTGAATTTTCGAGGGTTTTGAACTCTTTTTTGAACATTGGAGAGCTTCTCGAGAAGTCGGGGATTTTTGCTGAATGGTGAGGATCTAAAGTCCTTCTTTTGATAATTTGGAAGGCTTCCTGAGGAGCTTAGGATTATATCCGAGATTGTGAGGATTTAAAATCCTTCTTTTGAGAATTTGGAAGGCTTTCTGAGGAGCTGAGGATTATATCCGAGATTGTGAGGATTTAAAATCCTTCTTTTGAGAATTTGGAAGGCTTCCTGAGGAGCTGAGGATTATATTTGTCCTTCCTTCATGACTTAAATATTTTGCGAACCGCCGACTCTCGAAGCTAACTTCTTGGCATTGCTTGGACTTCTCTCAACAAGGAGCAAAGGTGATGGCTAAACAGGGTTTCAAAACATGTCGATCTTGAAATGAAAGGATATTATTTGGTGAGGGGGAGGTAATGGCTTCCCTATGGGTGAAAGGCTTCAACCGCAATCCCTACCGGATGACCTAAACGAGATTAAGTCTTCATTGCTTGCTTAAGCTTTAAATGAGAAAAGATTTATGCAAATTCATCGAGCAACGAAATGATGAGGATGATGAAAGAGATGCGAGCATATGAGATGCAAGATGGGGAGTTGGTAAGCCCCAGTTTGAGAAGGATATCAATTGATTTTCTCACTCCGATTAATTTAAACATGAGTCACTTCAAAGCATTAGTGGTTGAGCAGCACAAGTGATCATTTGGAATAAGACCATTTCAATTGAGTGACGTGGGTGTGCAAGCGATGTCTCGAGTCTAGCAAGAAGAGAAACAAAGATTTTTATTATTGCAAAGCAAAAGCTGGTCCAACTTGGACTTGACAGACTCGATGCCCGAAAGGGACATTCTAGAACCTACGAAGACTGATTGGCTGCATCAACTTCGGATGGGAGGAAGAGCACTGTTGGCAGCGATGGGGCAAGGACCCTTCTCAATCTTTCTGTCCTTCACAAGTCGTCTCTCCTTAGCTTTCGTTATCTGAATAAGCAACCGGGCCTCCTGTTCGCGAGGAAAAACGGCTTCAAGGGTAGCTCGCCTCTTTTCGATGGACACACCCTTCGCACTTTGCTGACCCATGGGATATGAACTTCCAGGCTGGTGGGTCATAAGCTTCTCTGCACCGAGCATTTTGGATTCCGAATCAGATGAACGATCACTCGGGCACTTGAACTGCTTTCGCCTCGGGAATATGGACCAATGAGCGCCGGGAACGAGAGCGCACACCCAACTTGCCGTAGCTGTAGAGGCGAAGGGGTGATTTGTAAGATGGCGGAGGAGAGAGCCTTGAGATTGTATGGGAGAGGGAGGAGATGGACTCATGCAACATCTTATTAATGGTTTGAATAAAATCTTTTTTTTTATTAGTCCTAAAAATGGTTGGAAAAGGGGGACACCTTCTTTTTCGCATTCTACACTATTCTTGGACTAGTGGGTTCCGCCGATATTGCACTCCCGGGACGAACAATCCCGGCAGAGGTCATATAGGGCACGTGGAACCCACCAATCGAAAGGCAAAAACAAACCTATGGGCATACAAGTCAAAACAAGTCAAACTCAAGATTTTCAAAACCAAGTCCAAGTCAACACGTCTAGACTCGGGAGGAGAGAGAGTCGAAAGTACGTTTGAATGTACGAGACCGCAATTTGCAGGTAAAATCGTGGGGAAAATTCGGCATGACCTCTCCTCTTTTTGAGTCGAAAATCCGGCATGGCCTCTCGTCGCTTCATGGCGAAATTTCAGCATAACCTCTCGTTTGTATGTGTCAAAAATTCGACATGGTCTCGCGTTAGCACATGTCGAAAACGCGTCATGACCTCTTGCGAAGCCAAATCAAGAAATCGACATGCACCTACGTCGAGACATGTTAAGATTTTGACATGTACTCACGTTGAGTTATGTCGTAATTTCGACATGAAGAGAGAGAGTATGCCAAGATTTTGGAGACAAAGTATGACTCGAACTTTGTGAGAAAATTTTGAAAATCGAGTTTGAAAAATGTTTTGAAAAGTATTTTGCCAAAAACCAACCGGTCACGGTAGAAAGTGTGTCACGGATAAGTGTTGGATGACTCCACAGGCTAGGAGGACTTCAGGCGCTCAAGCGTAAGCAAAACACGTCACTGTCCGCGATGCCGTCCGTACACTCCCGGGTTCTAACTCTATGTGCAGGTAGCGTGCAAGTAGTGTGAAGGTATCTTCTAGAAAAATATTTTTTTGCTTTTTGGTAAAAGATCTTTTGTTTTTTTGTTTTTTTTTATTTTTTTTTATTTTTTTATGGAAAAGGGGATGAAGGAAAATAACACACACCCCACAGAGCACATTAATCAAGGATCAATAATTTGATCATGGGGGACTGCCCCACAATCACAATCTGTACCGAAAATCAAATCCTGCAAAACTGACCACTTATGTCGCGTCACACAAGACTGATGAGGTCAATCGTGTCGCGTGACATAAGGAGTCACATCATAATCTGAACAATAAATCGGGACCAGCCCCAGCCCCAAGCACAATGCAATAGCTCAGCCCCAAGCACCAATGCAACAAAGCAGGAAGCTAAGAAGGGGAAGGGATAAAGCAAAGCACTAAATGCATTTCTGCACATATAAAGTCACCAAAAATGCACACATATATGAATGAAGTGAATATTGAACGAACACGAAAGTTTGACCCTCTTTTGAAAACAGGTTTCAGTCCCCAGCGGAGTCGCCACTGAATGAACGCTCGCCGAAAAAAGAATGTAAAAGATAAAATGAATTTATCTTTGGGAGTCGCCACGCCGTTTTTAAGGAAAACATTGAAAAACCTTTAAAGAGAAAATGGGTCCGGGGGCCAGGTTACGTGTTGGGAAGAACTTGAGAGTTCACCCAAAACTCCTCGTCCGTAGACGAGTCTTTCTATGTTCAACATTCAAAACATTCCAAAGTGTGTGCAATTGTGTGAGACAATATATGTAATAAGATGCAATTTAATGCTTTGCTTTATTAATCAAAATGAGGGATTACATCTTGTGAGCCTTTTACTGTGGGAGGCCACATCCCACTTACATTACAATTGATGAAATTGAATTACAAGGAAATGAGCTGAGGCAGTCTGTCCAGGGCCACGGGTGTCATACGACACAGGATTGTTCAGGGCCTTGGGTGTCACACGACACAGGATTACCCAGGAGCATGGATGTCGTATGACACAGGAAGCCATGCTCAGACTGTCTCTACAAAGGGGGTGGACATGCCACCAATACCATTCTAATACTAAAAGAAGTAGAATAACAGTAACAAATGAGCCTTGTGGGAGGATCATATGGCGTTGATGGCCAAATATGAATGATGGGCCATCACCTCCTAACTCAAACAAAGAGGTAAACTGTAACAATGAAGAGGCTGAAATCAAAAGAGTATTGTGGGAAGGTCATGGGGTTTTGGTGACCCAATGTGAATGACCACATTTCTTGGGTCACAATTAAAGAACCCTCACTTCTAACTCAATCAACGACAGTAACAAACGAGTATTGTGGGAGGATCATATGGCGTTGATGGCCAAATATGAATGATGGGCCATCACCTCCTAACTCAGACAAGCATGATCAAGATTCAAGCATATGGATCAAAAACCATGGGGGAAGGAATCAACACTCAGATGAGTGTGAATATAGATGATTCACACTCATCTTCATGTTTTAAATTACGAATCAAACGATCCAAACAACTTGTGTAAATAAACACTAGAATTCGAACAACAGGAATATCACAAGTAAACTCCAAGGCAAGGCAACATCTGACTACAGATCAATGAATAGCCCAAAATGCATTATCAAGAGATTGAATACGACATTCAGACACTAAAATGAAGCAGGTCGATCAAATCCCTGATCAAACAACAAGTCCCAGTATAGCAATAGAAACAGGATGAAAATAGGAAGAGAAGATGAATCATAATATTACCCTCGTAGATCCATGCCTCTCTATACCAGTCGGTATAGAGAGTCTTCGAATCGGCTACAGACCGGTGACTGGGAAACGGAGAGGACTTCTTAGCTTGAAGTTGTTGGGGGCGGCGTCGTGGCTGTGATTGATGCCGTTAGGGAGCGGTGTTGGTGCACGGCTCAAGCTCGGGAATAGAGGAGAACGGCGGTTTTGGGGGAGAGCCCAACCGATTGAAATTAACTAGCTCGGGCCGATTAGAGGGAGCCGGTGAAGGTTGTGATTAGCGTAACAGAGGCGAAGGCGATTGGAGATGTTGGTTTGCCGATCAATTTGGGTGTAAGGGAGAGTTATTTATCAACTGATTGGGTGAGAGAACGGTGAGGAAGTCACCGTTGTTTGGTTGAGAGAGGATTGAGGTAGAGGGAGCTTTATGTTGCCGGTGAGGGAGAGATCGGTGAGAAGATTAGAAGGAGGAGAAGATCGGGGAGGGGAGCCTCTCTGTTATTCCCGTTTAGAGAGTGAGAAGTGAGAGAGAGAGAGAGAGTAGCTTAGTGAGAAAGGAACTCAGTTCCTCTTTTTTTCGTGTGTCCCCCCCTTTTCAAAATGGGATATTATCCCTTATTTATTATTGATTTTGGAATTGGTTTGGGGTGTGGTATGACACCGGTTCGTTTTCAGGCAGAATGGGCCGAAGTGAATAAGGCCCAAAACTAATGAATAAAAATAATGAGCCCAAAATTAAATGAGCCCAAAAAAATGAAAGCATACCCAAAAACACGAGTTCGGGTCGGGGTACTCACACGGCGTCGAATGATGTGTACGATCGTCAGGAACATATGACAACAAGAAATGATGAGCTTCCCAAGGACACTACTGGTGCCATCCCCTTAATCGAAGTGGAGCCCATAGTTGAGGGGCTCAATACTGGAGGCCGTCAAGTTTTGGTTAACGAGCTAGAAAAACTGCAGGTGCTGGGACTGAGGCTGAAATTGAGACGAGTGTTGCTATTGATGCTGGAAACCAGATGGTTGTCGTTGAGGAGGGTGAGCACATCAACCTGGAGACAGTGGGGAGCTCAGATTCGAACCCGGAACTGCGTGAGGCCGGCGGTCAGGTCTCCAGAAAAAGGAAGGCCAGCCTACGAGCTCTAGAGAGGAGAGGGAGGGGGGTAAAAAGACTAACAACGACCCTCTTAACTCCTCCGATCCTTCAACTCCACAGACCGAAACTCCTGGCTCGTCCTCTGGTACCCTGACTAGGGAGAAGGCCATCAGATCGGGCGACTCTGTATGCCAAAGCTCCTCAAATAACCGGGACTCCTTATCTGACGAGATATGGTAATCCACTTATCTTGGGGACGGCCTTAACTAGACGGGCCAGGGATGTTGAGCTTGTCCGCCGGTTGAGGACTGCTAAATTTACTCTCGAGACTTACCATGCTCGTCTTGGGCTGATCCAAACTGAGGTACTTTATCCTTGTTGCAAGTCTCTTTATCTCCTTGTACTCGTACTAAAAATCTTGTTGGTGAAGTTGTCATCGATGATGGATGCTATGACATCAGACTTTAGTGGACTCGCATCAGCTTGAGCATCGGGCAGCCGAGTGAGCCTCGTCCACTCGCTGAGCTAAGGAGGCAATGGAGTCAGCTTCGAGGCAGAGAACAATGTTGTAGAGTTAACGTCGGCTTATGAGTCCTTGATGGTACAAAAGGATGAGGCTCTGAAGGAGGTCGGCCTTTTGAAGAACGACAATGCCAAGCTTGTAACGACCCTAACCCTAGGCACAATTTTAATATTACATTATATGCTTCTAACATTAATGTTAACTTTATATGTTTACTTTATATCTTTAAATTCTTATATTAGGATGAAATGTTTGGGAAATAAAATAATGTTCTAAAGGGAAATATAAAAATAGAAAATAAATAAAATGTGGAAGGAGGATTATAGTATGTGGAATAAATACTTGGGTAGGAGGATTTTAATTTATATGCTTTGGGAAATAAGGGAAATAAATTGTCATGGTAGTGAAAGCCTTGAGGTTAATAGGATAAGTAGAGTGAGGGGACCATCCTCCCTAAATCACTCTTCATTCCCCTCAATTGTCAAACATCCCATACCTTTCTCTTACTTTCCCCATACCCTTCCCCATACTCCCTCTTAATCCGCCCCCCCCCTACTCCTTCACCATTCTTATACTCAATCTTCCTTCTTCTTCTCCTTCATTTCATTTCCTTTTATAAAATCTCCATGGAAGCTTCAATGTGAAGCCTTGCTTCCCAAGAACCTCCTAGGTCCAAATCTTCTCCATTTTTCAATCCAAGAGTACATTTGAGCTTGGGACAACTAGGAGAATCTATTAAGTTAAAGAAATCCATGATCCATCTCCTATTCTAGGTGAGTTGTTATGACTTCCCTTCCTCTAAATGTTCATGAGTTATTTAATGTTGTTATTGTTATTTAAATGATTGTTTAAATGCTTTGGAAATCTTCTTGGGAGTTGAAGAATGGATTAATCTTTTGGAAGGATGTTATTGTTGATCAAGAGTGTAAGAACATGGGTTGATTTAGATTAAAAGTGTTAAACTTGAAATAAGATAATGAAATGGGTGGAGTTAGTTTTTAGAAAATCAAACTTGAAAAATGTTAATGAAATGGGTTGGAATTCTTGTGGTGAACAATCTAGATCTATGTTATTTTGGGGTTAAGTGATTTAGGATGAGGTTTGCAAGTTAGGAGATTCCTTTGGTGATCTTGAATTGTAGGAAGAATTAAAAGGGAAATGAACCTAAGTAAAAAGGGGATTGAAATTTAATTTGGCTGGAAAAGGGTCTTGGGCGGTCGCCCGGGTGGCGAGCGGCCGCCCAAGAAGGCAAGAACTTGAATCCTTGAAACCCCACTGGGCGGCCGCCCAGCTGGTACGGGCGGTCGCCCAAGTTGACAGATTTTGTCCCAATTCCCTGTTTCGCTGAATTTTCACTAGTAACCTCCTAGCATGATCCTTAACTAATATAAAGTGGAACCAAACCTTTCCGGATACGAATAAATCCTTTTAACCTAGGTTATACTTAGAACAATTGTACCACTAAATAACACCTTCAATGGGTTAAATTGGAACTACGGAAGCATTCTATCTCCGACTTAGAAATCATTTGGCAGTTTATTAAAGGTGACTCCAACTTGGTAGAGTTGACTTGAATCCTTATAGAGATCATATATTGTCGTATAATGACCTAGTAAGGTGGGTTGAAGATATCTCATCATCTTACTTGAGTACCTATTCATGACTTGTAATATGCTTAGTATATTATATAAATACTGCACTCTGATTATTGGTTGAACATGAGTATATTTTACCATGTGACTATATTGCTTATTTATGCATAAAGGCGGTTAAAGAAATGTTGCACTATGATGTTGGTTGAGCATGAGTATATTTTTACCATGTTGCTATGTTGTTTATCCCCTTTGGATTTATTCAAGTATCTATTATGTGCTTGATAATGTGTGAGTCACCGACATTTGGGGTATAACATAATACGATCAATTATGGAAGTGTGACCTAATGTGATCGGATTATGTTATATCTGTGGCCGTCCCTCCCCGTGGCCACAGGATGGGGTATAGCATCCGTATTGAGCCAAAAGCCTTACAGAGTTGCTACCGTCTTATTTGGTTCCCCGAAAACGGGTCTTATAAGACGTGAGTATTGCGCAAACGGCACCGTAAGATTGGAGTATTATTATACCCAATGTTGTACGACTATCGCTCGACGGGAAAAGGTAAAACCAAGGTAATGTAAGGTGTTTACAAGACTTTTCCAACGTGTTATATGCAACTTGTTATGTGTCGCATCTTATATGGCATATTCGCATTCATAATAGCTTGCTGAGATTTATTCTCACCCCTCTCCCTTTACTGTTTTTAGATTCCGAGACAGGTGGACCAGCCAAGTAAGGGCGGTGAGGAGTTTGGAAGTTATATTATGGGAATTGTCGGGGTATGATTAGGTTGGTATAGAAAGTGTACTGTGGTAAAATTCAGTTACGGAATTGTATTTATAAATCTTCATTTTATGTTATAACCGAGGCCGTTTTGTAACTAAACCAGTTTCTTACTTTCTAAGTTAGTCAACTATTTCTCCATTGTGAAAAGGTGTAGATTTATTTTGAACTGATTTCAACAATTGTATTTATTTTGAAAGTTAAATAAAGGTTTTAAATGTTAAGGAAATTTGGGTTAGTTGAGGACGCTCCAGCTCGGGACACGTGTAGGTTCCGGGTCGGGGTCCTCACAAAGCTCGTGTCGGACAAGGAGAAGATCGAGGCTGATGCAAAGATTTTGATGACCGGCCTCTGTGCCGCCGAGAATAAGCTCGAAAAAATCAAAGCTGATCATAATGCTGTCCTGGAGCGGATGAAGGTTGGTCATGAAGTTGCGTTGGCCCAAGCCAGACTGGATGTTGTGAAGGAGTACAAGGAGGGCACTGAATGCCTCTTGATGATTACATAAAAAAGCTAAGGGCTTCTTCAAGGTTGGTGTCAAGCATCTGGCCCGGAGGATCGTCGTAGATCCAGAGGCCAAAGACCTGCTCTCCGTGAAGAAGTTAGTTGATCTCTGCGCTGAAGATCCATATGATCAGGAGGCTCGTACGGCCCACTCTCTCATTCCCTTCAATAACAACGATCTAATGATCATCAAGGAAGATGGTGATAGAGATGGGAAAGAGGAGTGGCATGTCCCGGACCTAGACCCTAAAAACTTCGACGCCTACTACACTTCTTTCATGGGAAAAGGTCTTGACCCCGAAGAGCCTTCAGTCAATCCCGATGATCAGTAGTTTGTTTTTCGAAATGGTTTGTAATGTCCTAAATAATGCTCTCTTTTGGTTTTGTGGTTCTAGACATTGCTTCAAACAATTTACGTTTTGTAATGTAAGTGGCCCATTTCCTCATCGTTTAAAGGGGGTCATACAATATTTTGCTTAATTAATGCTTGTTATTTTATGATCGTTAATATGAATGTTAACGTAGATAGCATGTGATAATAACTTAGTAAATGAGTAAGTTTGAGGACAAGTGTGTATGGTCGTCGTAAGTGATGACCAGAACATAGGCCGTCCTAATACGACTGACCCTTATTCATACTTGTGCTTTTTTTAATTCTCACATGTCCCGTAGGTATAGTACGAAGGTTCGTAGATCATTGTTCGGAGGCAAGATCGTCTAGACGAGTCGTCTTATTTCGTTAGAGCTATCGACGAAGTCTGGCTTCGTCTAACCTTTATACTTGGCTAAAGTAAATGTAGGTCGAAGTCTGGCTTCGATTGATCTTTATACTTGATCAAAGTGAATGTAAGGGTCAAAGTCCGGCCTCGAACAATCTAAATTTCTTTGAGTTTGTAGTGTATGAAGTCAACAAAGCGACGAACTTCCATTGATAACTTTTGATCAGCCACGATCTTACATTGATGGATAACTCCTGATCACTTTTAAACTACTGGGATTCATAGATATCCCTTACAAAACTTCTAAATACTTCAAAAACTTGTTCTGAAAGAGTTACATAAAGAACCACAAAGTATGGTGCCCTGAGGGCGCTGGGGTTTGACGACGATCTCAGAAGTAGTATTTTGTGAGATGGTTAGCATGCCATGGGTGTTTGAGTTTTTCACTGCTGGGTTTGGCAAGTCTGTATGTTCCTTCTCTGACCACGTTGGTGACGATGTATGGCCCCTCCCAATTGGGGGAGAGCTTGTTCTGACGGGCTTTGAGGCCCGTTGCTTCAATTTTTCTCAAAACATAATCTCCGACCTTGAAAATTCTTTTCTTTATCTTCTTGTCATGGTACGCCTTGGTCCTCTTTTTGTAGTTAGCCATTCTTAATTAAGCGTCTAGTCGTCGCTCGTCCAAGAGGTCAAGGTCGATCTGCCTGCTGTAGATATTTCTTTCAACTTCGTAGAATGCCACCCGATCGGTAGGAAGTTGAAGCTCGGCGAGAGCCATGGCCTCTGAGCCGTAGGCTAAAGCAAATGGGGTTTCCCCCGTAGGCCCCTGGGTGGTTGTCTGGACTGCCCAAAGAGCCGACGGGAGTTTTTCCAACCACCTCTCATCATGCCCCTCGAGATTTTTGCATAAGGCGGACAAGACGAGCTTATTTGCCGCTTCAGCTTGCCCGTTGCCTTGAGGATAGGCGACGGACAACTTTGAATGCTTCACTCCCATTCTATTCAGCTCTTGTTCAAACTTTTTTGAAAATTGTAAACCGTTGTCAGAAACAATTACCCTGGGAATCCCAAATTGGCACCATATTGAATCGTGAATGAAGCTCAAGGCATTATTTTCTGTGATCTTGTTTAGGGCTTTGGCTTCAACCCATTTCGAGAAATAATCCACCGCCACTATCACGTACTTCACTCCTCCCTTGGCCTGTGGAAAAGGCCCAATCAAGTCAACCCCCCACATGTCAAATGGCCAGGCTGCCATAACTGGGGTCTGTTCTATCGTCAGGAGCTTCGGGAGATCGGCAAATCTTTGGCAGGTGTCACACTTTCTCACAAACTGCTTTGCATCTTCGCGCAAGTGAGGCCAGTAGTATCCCATAGTGATTATCTTGTCAGCCAGTGTACGGGCTCCAGGGTGGCCCCCACACTCTCGTTGATGTACCTCAAAAAGTAGGTTGACGACTCTGTCAGGATGGACACATTTCAACAGTGGTCTGGTGATGGATCATCTATAAAGCTCTCCCTCTACGACCGAAAAACGGGCGGCTTTCCTCTTGATTTGATGTGCCAATACCTCATCAGATGGTAGCTCGTCTTTCTCAATAAAGGCCTTCAGATCGTCGATCCAACACCTTGGACCGTCTCCAATGCACATAATCTTCACTCTCTCGTAAGCTGGTCGTTTGAGGTAGGCCAGGCGGTGGCCATGCTCATCCTCTGGCAGTTGATCCGTGGCCATCTTCGAAAGTAGGTCGGCGTGTTCGTTGTCTTCCCTGGCAATTCGTTGGATGGCCCAAAATTCAAGCTCTTGTATCAACTCGCCGACTAACGAGTGATACTTCTGTAAGGTGGAATCAATGACCTGGTAATCTCCACAGACTTGGTTGAAAATCAGTTGAGAATCACAATAAGCCACAATCTTTGTTGCCCCGAAACACTTATCATACTCAACTACTGCGATAAATGCCTCGTATTCTGCTTGGTTATTTGATGCCTGAACTTGAATCTCAAAACCTCTTCAAAAACTGTACCGCTTTCTGGCTCGACTAATACAATTCCGGCTCCACTCAGATCTCTCGTCGTCGATCCATCTAAGAAAATCTTCCAGCATCAAACAGGCAAAGCCAACTCTTCCGGCTTGTCGTCGACTTGCTTGCCCTTGCTCATTTTTTGAGGTGGCCTTTGTTGGTCGTCGTCTGAACAGAACGTTGTCTCAATAAAAAAATCAGCCAAGGCTTGGGCTTGCAAGTTCTTTCGTGATCTATATTGGATGTCAAACTCGGTCAATTCAATGCTCCAATTCAGGAGACAACCAGAACTTTCGGGACGATGCAAGATTTTTCGTAGTGGGGCATCTGTATAAACGACGATGGGATGGACTGAGAAATAGGCTCGTAGCTTTCATGCTGCAATGACGAGAGCATAGGCTATTTTCTCAGCGTTGAAATAACGAGTTTCCACATCAGACAAAGCTTTGCTTACATAATAAATTGGCCTATGTATCCTATCCTCCTCCCTGACCATCACGGCAGTGACGGCCTTGTCACTCGCCGAGAGGTATACATATAGGTCTTCCCCTGCGACGGGTCTGCTGAGGAGTGGTAGGGAGCCAAGGTATTCTTTAAACTGATTGAACGACCTAGAACATTCTTCTGTCCATTTGAAATCTTTTGCACCACGAAGAGCCTTGGAGAAAGGAAGTGATCTTTCGGTGGACTTTGAAATGAAACGACCTAGGGCCGCCACTCGTCCATTTAGCCTTTGGACCTCCTTAATGCTTGTAGGCTCGGTCATATCAATCAAAGCTTTAATCTTTTTGGGTTTAGCCTCAATTCCCCTTTGGGAGAGCATGAATCCCAAAAATTTGCCTGCCGCAACTACGAAAACACATTTGGCCGGGTTGAGCACCATGTTGTTTGCTCGTAGATTAGAGAAGGTTTGCTGAAGGTCGTCCACGTGTTTCCTCTTTTTGGATTTGACGACCATGTCATCTATATATGCCTCTAGGTTGTCACCGATCTGACCTTTAAAGACCTTGTTGATCATTCTTTGGTAAGTTGCCCCGGCGTTTTTTAGCCCAAAAGGCATCTTCGTGTAGCAGTAGGTTCCCCCTGCAGCCTGGAAGGCCGTCTTTGGAATGTCTTCTTCGGCCATCTTAATTTGATGATAGCCGGAATAAGCATCCAGAAAGCTTAGGGTCGTATGACTAGCAACAGAATCGACGAGCTTGTCAATTCTGGGTAGGGGGTAACTGTCCTTGGGGCATGCTAAGTTCAGATCGGTAAAATCAACACACAACCTCCATTTTCCATTGGGATTTTTAACTAGAACCACATTTGCCAACCACGTCGTGAATCCAGCATCCACGATTATCCCAGCACTCAACAGCTTCTCAATTTCTTGTTTTATAGCAACCTCCTTCTCTGTTGAAAAAATCCTTAGCCTCTATTCCTTAAATTTCATTGTTGGATTTACTCCGAGCCTGTGGATGGCCACGTCCTCTCTTATGCCCTTCATGTCTTTAACCCTCCAAGCAAAGACGTCGAGGTTGTGTTTGAGTAGGGTGATTATATCATCCCTCTCCTCAGTCGTCAGCTGAGACCCCAGTTTAATCTTTTGCTCGGGGTAACTTGGGTTGATGACCAGCTCAGTAAGCTCGTCGGCTGGCTTAATTTCAGGAGCATCGTCTCGAAAATCCATAGACTCAATCACAATTTCTTTGATCTTTTTTCTTGCTTCGGGGGTGAGGTCTGGAACCTCGTCTTCAATTAGCTTGTCTAGCTCGGCCCCCGATTCCTGGGTGACTAACAGCTGCGGAGTTGCGATTTGGTCGTCCAGGAATTCTTCGGCAGAGGCTTCAGTCTCGTCCACGCATTTAATTGTGGAAACGTTGGAATATGAGGTCGTCGTTTGCTTGACTGATTTTGAAAGCTTCACAATTTGTTCAGGGTCGTCTATTTCGATCGTCTGCTTGGACTTCAACACATGCTCTAGGAATTCTGGGGCCGTCCCCAACACACAACCGATTCCTGAGCGCGTAGGAAATTTGATTCTTTGATGAGGGATGGACGCGACGATCCCTAAAGCCGCTTGGCCAGGCTGGCCGAGAATTGCATGATAATCACTGAGGACATCAATCACTACGAAAGTAACAGTCTTGATGGTTCTCAAAGGATGGTCTCCGATATCGACGGGCAGATCAATTTGTCCCTTGGCGCCTATCCTATGATTGGTGAATCCTTCTAGACGACCTAAGTAGGGACTTAGGCGACTATCAGGTAGACCCATCTTCTGATAGACGTTGTAGAACAACATATCCTTGGCTGCCCCGATGTCAATCAATATTCTTCTTGATTCACAATTGTCAATGAAGCCAGGGACGATCAGTGTTTACTGTCGGGCTAGGGGGTTGGCTGATAACTCGTAGGGGTAGAAACTGATTACGTCATTCGGAATCTCAGATTTTTGGGGAACATGGGGGGCTTTCTTCAAGTGGTAAATGGTGCTCTTGATTTGATTCTTACTTGTCTCCTCAGAGATGATGAGGACCATTCTTGGTTGCCTCTCAGGAGGTTCGTTGTTAGGGGCTCGGTTGTTGGCCGCTGGACGATCCCTCCTTACATAATGCTCAAGACGACCGACATCAATCCACCTTTGAATTATTTTCTTCAGACTGAAACATTCTTCCGTGTCATGCCCCTTGTCTCGATGGTACTCACAATACTTGTTCATGTTCTTTTTCCCTTTGGAATTGGGGTTCATTTTTGGGGTCGGCCCAAAATCCACATTGCTCAGTATTTCTGCCCGCAAGACTGTCAAAGGAGTATACGAGTCTGGCACTTTCTCAGCCTTTCCTTGTTTGTTCTTCCCTTTGTCTCCGCCCTTATCCTTTTTTGATTTTGCCGCCTCATCATTGTCGACGGCCTTCCCTTCTCTCTGCAACTTCCTCTCCTCAGCCTCGGCTACAGCATATGCCTTAGCGTAGAGATATTTCCTGGATCTGGCCAGGTGGACTTGGAGCTCATAGTCCAAAGTGGAAGAAACAACACCGTGCCTGAAACAATTGATAATTTCTCGATATGTCAGATCCTCATCGATCTGATCCACCAGCTTCTTGAACCTTTTGAAGTAACTCATGGAACTTTCATTGGCTCCCTGGGTGATGTTACTGAGATCGTTGACAGTCTTACGACGATCTCCGATTGTTGCAAATCTTCCCAAGAATTTTTTCCTCATCTGTCTCCATGAATCAATGCTTCCTTTTGGAAGGCTTCTAAACCATCTCAGTGTGGCATCTGTCAGTGTGCTTGTAAGGGCTTTACACATTACATCGTCGTGTCCCAAAGCTCTAGACACCATGCACATCTGAGCTTCAAGATGTTGCATGTGATCCAACGCGGTCGTAGAGCCGTCATATTGCTTTAAGTCAGGAAGTTTAAACCCTGGTTCTGGAGGTCCCATCTCCAACATCCATGGTGCCAATGGCTTCAGTGTGCCAACATCGTCTTTTGAATCGTCACTATCCACATTGTTTCTCTTGGCCGTCAATTCCTCAACTTGACGTTTGAGTCTTAAAAATTCTCGCATATCAACATCGCCTACAGGGCCGGTAGGAGGGATCTTTTCTCGACGGGGTCCCCCTGGAAACGGTGTTCGACTGTTGCCTCTCAAAGGGAGCAGTTCATCGAGAGATGGTCCTTTCTCTCCTATAACTTGGTGGTGGAGACGGCCTTTAGGATCGTGTCCCGTCCACGTCCACGACGAGGAGGAGTGCGCGTCCTCTCCCTATAGCTCGGCGCTCGTTCATTTCTTAAATAAGGGGTCATTTGACGACCTCGAACAACTTGATGTTGATTCTGCTCAGGATTTTCATTGGCTAGAGTTCTACGAGGCTTATCATCTGCTTCGTCCCGTCGTCGCTGCAATGGGAGTCCTTCACTTCGTCATTGATTGAGGTGTTCTCTAAGGTCAAGTTGTGGTACTATCCGTTCATTTCCGGCAGCGGTTCCTTCACGACGACCATCGTTCCCTCTCTGGTTCCTTCTTCTCCCCGACGAGACAGTATTGTGGGACGCCTGTGGGGGTTGGTCCTCAGCCATTTGTATAAGCTCATTTTGGATTCGTAGGAGTTCATGGAGAGCATTTGCTCTCTCGGCGAGGAAATCGGTTCTGTCGAGATGTGGGTTGGATGGGCCTCCCACATTTCATACAGTAGCTCCCTCTGTCCTTCTCTCCAACGGGGTCGTCATTGTCTCTCTGGTGCATGCCTTTTGTCCCTCCTTCTTGCTGCTGGAAGGCCAGTATCATCAACCACACCATGTGACCTGGTAACCCTCAGATTAAGGTTCCTAGGTTGAGGTGAGGGAGGTCTGGGGTTTTCCTGTTGGCACTGCTGAGGGGAAGGTGGCCGGCCTGCATCTCCGGTGGACTTACTAGCTGTGTGTCCGTCTGACACCATCTCCAGGTTTTTCGTTTGCTTTTCCTTTGTTGAAGATCACTGATGAACGTTTCCCGGTAATGGAACCAATCTGATGATGCAGGAATGCGTTCGGGCTCAGCTTTGGGTCCAGCTAATGATCAAGGCTGACTTTGGATCTGTACAACACAAGAAACAAACCGTGAACTGCGCCGGGGCTCTTCCGGCAAGGCCCTCCGGCGTGAGAATCGGACTGGAGAAAGGTGATAATATGGTGGGTGTGTGCATACGTGAATATGTAAAAATATATTACCTTAGTCCATGATTCTGTTCTCATATTTATAGTGGATGAAATGGAACTAGGATTTCCATTTGAACCGTTAGATTGGGTAGTGGCCAACCGTTGGATTAGCCTTGTTCCCTAGGCATACACGTGGCATGTTGGGATTGCTCCGCCTGAGTAAGGACACTGCTGTGTCTGACACAGATAAGTTGTTTGCCTTATAATGGAAAGTCAACCTGCACATCGTTTGGCGCTACTACTGGTTCCGTGATTGCATGCGCAGAATGTCCCAGTGACAGGTCTGTCCTTATCCCAAAATAGCGTATTAATCAAGCTTACTGAGGAAGCTAAATGAAGGGACGACCCGGAGCTGTATGTCCAGTAAGGTCGTCGCCTTGACAGGACTCGAAGAGCGAGTGGGCGAGTGAGTTACCTCGCTATCCAGATGAGTTGGGTCACTCAATGGCGACGACGGTAATTATCCGTAATACGGGCTCTGACCCATGTGGTGGGAAGACTTGTTATTAGATGGGCTTGGCCGCTCATTGGCGACGATCGCCATCTATTGTACGACGGGCCATAGCCCAAACCCAGATGGGCTTCATTAATCTTGATCCCTTAGTGGGCTTGTTGGGCCCATATCTCGTAGGAATATATTGGGTCCGGCCCATCACGAAATATTCCGTTCATTGTATTTTCCTATTTTCAGGAACAAAATTATAAATAAAAATAACTCATTTGTACGACTGCTTGAACTTGGTCAAACAACAACACAACGGTTTCATCCATCAACCACGGGATAACGGGTGATCTTCATCAACAAATGGCGAGATTCTAGGCGAATTATCAGCATGTCATTCGAGTTATTATTTTTTCAGTTACGATCATGTCTATATATTACTCTTAGAACGCACATGTATACACGTTACACATTCTTGCTCGCTCTTATACTGCACTTGTACTCAAAAACTACGATACTCAATAATACTTTTTTGGTTTAGGTAGGCTTTCCAAAATCCTCCCGAGATTTTTTCCCTCGAACGATTGTTCTAAGGGTTTCCTCGTTACATCCTTGCGTTCATCTTGCTTTGTGAATTATATTCCATTAGTGCCCAAATATCCTTGATAAGATAAATTTACTTGTTGAAATTTGTCCAAAACAATTTGGCATCGTATGTGAGAACTTTGGTTTTTTAGATTCCAATCAAGATGAGCAATCTGACTTCAGCTATGCCTACCCCCATCATCGTAACTGGGGCAAGAACCAGCACGTCAAGCTTGCCTGTGATTCCAATCAATCAATATATATATACTCCCTCCGTCCCATTGATAGATTCACTTTTTGCCAAAACGGGTGTTCCGTTAAAAGCTTCACCTTTCCTAAAATGGCAAAAAATCTTTACTATTCCACCCAGTAATTCTCTCTCCTACTTTACTTTTATACTCACAACACTTTTCATATTTATTATTCCCTCCACTCATTCTCTCTCCTATTTTATTTGTATACTCACAACACTTTCTCTACTATCTTTTTTCCTTAATTTGCGTGCCAAGCTCAAAATGGTGAAGTTATCAACGGGACGGAGGGAGTATATATATAAATATATATATATATATATATATATATATATATATATATATATATATATATATATATATATATATATATATATATATATATATATATATATATATATATATATATATATATTAATACGAATCGAATACTCGAATAGAATAATTTGAATATCAATTTTGAATCGAATACGAATCAATTTTTATATTCGAATACGAATCATATACGAATACGAATATTCGAATATTTTCACGAATCGAATCGAATACGATGATATTTGATTTGATTCGTTTACGCCCCTACTGGAAAGTTCTTAGGCTTTATGTTATCACAAAGAGGAATTGAGGCGAATCCGGAGAAAAACAAAGCCTTGATTGACATGAAAGAACTTACCAGCATCAAGTAGGTTCAAAGGCTGAATGGAAGAATACCAGCCTTTGGGAGATTTATTGCAAAGTCTGCGAAAAAATCACTACCTTTTTTCAAAGTTCTGAAGGGGACCAAGAGCTTCTCCTGGACATCTGAATGCTTCGAATCATTCAAACAGTTGAAGGAGTACTTGGGATCCCCTCCTTTGTTGAGCAGCCCTGTCATGGGAGAAATGCTATATGTCTTCCTAGTAGCAACAGACAACGCTATAGCTGCGTTACTAGTACGAAATGAAGGAACCACTCAGAAGCCTATCTACTATGTGAGTAAGGCATTGTCGGATGTGGAAAGCAGATACTTCAAAGCAGAGAAGATAGCCTACGCCATATTAATAGCGGCAAGAAAGCTACGAGCATACTTTTCTGCACATTCCATAACTGTGTATACCAATACGCCCTTGAAGAAAATCTTGCATATGTTGGACTGCTCAGGACGTCTCCTTAATTGGTCTATCGAGCTCACTATGTTTGATATCATATACCAACCTAGGAAGACACTCCTAGCACAACCTCTGATCGATTTTATGGTTGAAACCACCTTTATAGGTGAGCACGACCCCACCTCCCGTAAGAACAAAAAACCTGCGGGGGAAGAACCGACCATCGAGCTCTCATCCAACTGCTGGGTCATATACACAGATGGTTCAGCCACTAAGAAAAGAAGCGGAGCTGTAATTGTACTAGCAAGTCCCGATAGAGAGCACATCCAAGAAATAATCAGATTTAAGTTTCTTGCCTCCAACAATCAATCTAAGTACGAGGCCCTAATATTTGGCATAGAGTTGGCATCCTTCTATGGAACAACCAAAATCGCCGCCTTCTGCGACTCCCAGCTCGTAGTCAAGCAGATAAAGGGGAGTATAACACTCAACATCCCATACTTACAAAGTATAAAGACCTCATCCTAGACATGACGAAAAAGCTACAATTATTTGAAATAAGTCAGATAGGAGGGGAAGATAATCAAGTGGCAGATATTCTATCTAAACTGGCAACTATTGACGCGACATATCCTGATTTTAACTCACTCATAGTCTTTGCCGAAAAGAACCAATTCCCAGAAGATGTTGGATAAATAACTACATCGACTTCATTGAAAATAATCAACTCCCAGAAGATGAAGCACTTTCTAGACTTATCAAGGAGAAGTCAGTAAGGTTCACAGTGATAAACGGAATTCTCTACAGATGATCATTTACAAAGCCCTTGCTAAGGTGCGTCTATCCCAAGGAAATAGAAAATCTCTTGGCAGAAGTCCACAAAGGCATTTGTGGTGGTCACCCGGGGCCAGAACCTTAGTTGACAAAATCATCACGTTAGGTTATTACTGGCCAAACCTGAGAGATGACGCGCAAGCCTACGCAAAAAAGTCCGACAAATGTCAGAGATATGCTGACATTCCTAGACTTCCAGTGGCAGTTGACTAATTCTCCAAGTGGATAGAGGCAAAGGCCTTAGCCAAAATAACAGAGGAGAATGTAATCAACTTCGTCCACGACTTCATTTGGTGTCACTTTGGATGTCTACACACTATTATCTCAGATTATGATCTCCAATTCTCTAAGGCATTCACAACAGAGCTAAACAGACTATGAGTTAGACACATCAAGTCATCTGTGAGCAGACCTCAATGCAACAGACAAGCGGAAGCACCCAACAAGTTGGTGCTTACGGCCATAACCAAGAAACTTGAGAGGAGTGATGTTAGATGGTTAGACGAACTTCCTTTAACCTTGTGGGCAGTTCGCACAACCACTCGAGGGCCAACCGGGGAAACCCCGTTCGCACTAACCTTCGGTTATGAGGCCATGGCACCAACTGATATAGCCCTACGACAATAAATTCAAACTATGTGAGCAAGTCAACACGGTAAACGAGCTCCTAGACCTAGACCTAGTAAATGAAAGAATACTAGTTGCTCAGATGAGGATGGTGAACTACAAGCAAAGAACCAAAGCCTATCATGACAAAAGGGTCAACAAGAGAGTATTTCAAGTCGGAGATTGGGTACTTAGAAAAATTGAAGCTACTGGCAGAAAGGCTGAACAAAAAAATCTATCCCCAAACTGGGAAGTCCTCTAAATCATTACTCAAGTTATCAGAGAAGGGACCTACAGAATGAATACTCCAGATGGGCAAGAGCTGAAACATCTGTGGCATTCTGATCATCTATGGAAATATTATCATTAGTTTATAGTCTTTGTTTTATGTAATAGATTAATACTTGTTAGTCATTTTCTTTATTTTCAAGTAAAATAGGATTGCATTTTGATATAATCAGTTTCAGTTAATAAATATTCATTTTTCATCAATACAAATGACTAGCAATACAAATGACAAGTAGCTCATCCTCGGCATCAAAGGGAAAAATTCCCACCAATTTACCCAAGACATATGTCGAATGACCCTACTCGGCATAGAGATGTAAAACATTCAAAAATTACTCAAGACCTATGTAATGACCCTCCTCGGCATAAAGAGGCAAAACATTCAAAAATTACCTAATAACTATGGCCGAACCACCTTCCTCGGCATAGAGAGGTAAATCATCAAAAATTACCTAATACCTATGGCCGAACGACCTTACTCGGTATAGAAATGTAAACCATTACCTAAGACATATGGCCGAATGACCTTCCTCGGTATGGAGACAAACCCTTAAAAATGACCTAAGTGTTATATCGAGCACCTTCCTCGGCATAATAAATTAAACTTGCAAATTATCCAAGTGTTTTTACCGAACGAGCTTTCTCGGTTTAACAGCTAAATACCAACGACGAGTAGACCCTCCCCGGCTTCCCAAGAAAGTTGAGTACTTAGGCAAAATGTACAAGACTTACATCATTCAACATACATTCAAATATACAATCATTCAAGATAAAAGCAGTTAAAGGAAATGCATAAACATAAAAGACGACAAGGAGATAAAGAAAATTCTTTATATTGATAAAGGCATTGAAGTACAGAAAAAGGCCTATTCTATTACATCAAAAAAAAACAAAGGAAAAGAGCCTTCAAACTTGATCATCACCCCTAAATAAGTCATCCTGCTCGGCGTAAACTTTTGGGATGGTGACCTGCTCGGCCTGTTCCTCCTCGACATCTCTTCCTCGTCTGAAGTCTCCTCTTCTTAAATCTTCTCTATAAGTACATTAATATTCTGAGGATCGACGAGTGAAGGAACCCAGGCAGGACGGCCTTCACGAGCATCTTGGGCCGCTATCACCTTCAAGGCATTTTCAGAATAGGGGATGAGGGCATGACTAGACCGGGCAACTTCATCATAGGAATCTTGACAAATCAGCCGAGCAAGCATTCCCAGGTAGGCATTCAAGGTGGGATCCACCTTAGCCCTTCTAGCCAAGTGAATGTAGCCGTCAGAATACATCGTGGCTATTTTTTCAGCCAAGGCCTGTCTGAAGGCAGGGCTAACCTTATACCGAGCAACCGCATTAGCTTCCTTTGAAAGAATGCATGATTCCAACTGCTGGTACTTAGATAAAGCCTCCTCGGCTTGCCTCTGTGCTTCGGCCCTTTATTTTTCCAGCTCCTCCTTATTTTTCCAGCTCCTCCTTGGCAGCTTTGGACACCTCCTCGGCCTTCTCTTGCTCCGCCTTGGCAACCTTCTCAGCTTCCTCGGCCTTTTCCCTGGCAGCATTCTGTTCATCGGGTTCTACCCTCAGGGGCTTGATGAGTTCCACCACCTTAGCTAGACCGGCCTTATTTTTCTCAATTTGACGAGCAAGCTTCTGCTTAAGCTCGTCCGCGGCCTTGATCCTTATGGCCCCATAGGCCGTCATTGTGGCAAGCTACAAGAAGAAAACAGAATTTATCAGCAAAAAATTACAAGTGTGATAAAAATGAGCAGTGATCTCCACGGAGGAAGACTCAACAATTCTTTTGGACGGAGGCTCCTCCAGCACGGTCTCAACTCGTTTTTGTTTTTGGGCAGGGTTTCTTTCACCGGCATCAGCCTCCACGGTCTCAGCTAGACCGGCATTCCTTAAGGCCTCATCGGCTTTAGGATCCTGAGCCTCGGAACTCTGTCCCTCTTCAGTCTGGATCCCTTTCCCGTCATTACCCTCCTCGGTGGAGGTAGCGGCACCCCCCACCGGCTTCAAGGGAAAAGCCACAACTTGCTTCGTGTCCAAGATGTCCTATCTTTCCACGGCGTCAGAATGCCTCTTATTTTGAGCCGAGGAGCGTGACCTCCTCCTCTTCAACTTCATCAGAGCCTAGGGATCAAGGATTTCCTCCTCCATCTTTTTGATCTGCTCCTCGGTTAAGTCTGCAAAAATGAGGAAGACAAGTCAATTAATAAAGTAACGAGGAAGAATAAAAAGACATCTAAAATTTCACAAGTATGAAAAAGATGAGGAGGTAGAAAAATTTACAGCTAGGGACGCCATCCTTGGCAAGGCATTTGTCCTCATAGAGTTTGCAGACATTGCACTCGTCGTGAAAAATAAGGCCAGGGTGCACCCTCCAGTCTGGAAACCTATTTCCTCTAACGACGGGGACGAGGGGCATCAACCCGTACAAAGGCCCAGGCATGATGCCGGCCTGTACATAGTACCTATGGTCGGTTTCCAAGGTCGACCAACATAGGGTGCCTACCTCGGAAGACTGCCTTAGCCTTTATCAGTTTCCCACTCCACTCAGGCATCCACACCTGATCAGGCATACCGGGGTACTTCGAGGGAGCAGCAAACTCCCAGCTTTGTCGGCTCTCCACCCTTATAACGTGGTTGTTCCACCTAGAAATCTTGTTGGACATTGGGTAGATGAGTTTGGGCTGATTAGGGTCACTCCTTATCACCACTATCCTCGTATCATCCTTATAACTGACGGTGAAGAAGTGGTGGAACGTAGACTGACAAGGTTCAAAACCTAAGCAACGACATAACAATATAAAGTCGGTAAGGAAGCTCACGGCGTTGGCACCTAGCATAGTCAGGACGGCTTGCATATCCTCAAGGAAGTCACATATAAAGGGGTCTATGGGAAGACGGAGGCCAATTTCGAAATGTTTATAGAAAAAATGGACATAGTTAAAAGAGTACATGAAGTCCTCCATTGCCTTCTCGTTCTTGATAAGTATACTGGGGAAGCATCTAAGTTTGTATTCCTCTCTCGACACCCCATACTTATAATGGAGTTACTCTATCATGGGTTACCAGGCTCTAATGGGTTTGGGCCTATGAACGTATACTCTACCTCAGCTGGATCTCCCACATCCTCTACCTTGGCCCACAGCACTAGCTCCCTCAGTGAATGTGTCTACGATCCTCCCAAAAGTTTAGGGACCATTAGGATGAGCAACACCACTTTCTCTTCCCGCCATGGCTGCACAAACAAAAGAATTAAGGGTCAAATTTTGGCCAAGGCAAAATGGAAGGACGATGACTAGGAAGAGTATCCCTCCATGTCCTATTAACTAAAACCGAGGAGGGATCCTTACCCAACAACGGAGGTCGCTCCAAATGGTCAGACTTCAAGTAATAAAGGTTGATGTGATCAAGGATCTCAGTCCAATTGTGGAACAACATGACGTTTGGGGATTCAACGTCAAGTCGGTCAATCCTAAACCAACTAGGATAACGTATGTCGATTCTAGAAGATTGGTACCTCGTTAGTATCTCCCCGATTTCATTCAAACTCAACATCATCCAAGGGACATCAATTCATTGATAAATCCTAAGTTTTTGGGTATGGTAGCAATAGAGGGCATTTGGATTAGTTCTCCATGTTCTTGCCATTTCTAAATACGAGGAACACACAAGATTGGTTCAAGAAAAGTTTCAAGAACACCAACAATGGCGGCTTGAACAAAACCCAACAAAAACAAACACCAAGAACCCAGAAATTACGAAGTAAAATGCAGAAAATAGAAAGGGAATAAGAGATCATACCTGAGTCAAAGGTTGTTGTAGAGAAACACGTACGAAATCAAGCAAAGATTCAGGCAAATCAAGCACGAAAATAAGAACAATTTGTAGATTTCAAGCTTATGGGTCTCTCTCCAAGTTGAACAGTGATAAAAGAGTTCAAATGAAGAGGATTGTGGCTTCTATACTCGGATCTGAAACGGGTACGGGTCGAAAAATCGGGTATAGCGCCATCTCCTCCTTACCATTAATTTAAAGAGGGTTCCCAAGGCGAATGTTCAGACCTCGAAAATCATGCCCATCATTGTTTAAATAATCGGTGGATAATACGATGCCTCGTGATTCGTAAAAAATCCATCTGTATTCGTTTAAGTCGAGGTAGAGCAGCACTTCATCCTCGGCATAGCCAAGCTAGGAAGTCGGGGGCCACTGAACGATATAAACCGAGGTACGAATGTGGATCATGGTCGGGCAAGGCCCAATGGATTGGGCCCAAAATATAATACATACAAGTCTCAGTTACGACAAAGGGAGTGGCCTTCCTTACATTTGCTCGTCATGCCTCCTCGTAATTCCCACTATGTCGACCTAGAAATAGCAGAGCGTATAATGACTAAGACACATAAATTATACATGTCGACAAGACATACTCTCATATGCCGATCAAGGCATCCGTTAAGGCCGACCTAGGCCTCATTAAAAGACGAGGAGCTCACTCATCGGTCATCAACAAAGCAAGGAAATGTGTTTCCCTATCCTTACTCCTCTCTTCCTCGACATCAACTCAGGCCGACCAAGCATCATATGCTAGTAGCATGTCTCCTAAGTGCACGTGCATAATACAATCATCTAATTATATTCAAATAAGGATTGTGAGTAGTTATAATCCTACTAGGATTGTAACGACTCTAACCCTAGGCACTATTTTAGTATCATATTATATGCTTTTAATATTACTGTTAATTTTATGTGTTCATTTATGTCTTTAATTCCTTATATTAAGATGAGATGGTTGGGAAATAATTTAAAACCTTATGATTGCAAGGAAAATAAAATAAAGCATCTTGGGGGAAGTATAATAATAGAAAATGGATAAAATATGAAATGAGGTTAAAGTATGTAGGATAAAGAATTGGAGCAGGGGGTTAGTTTTACTACTCTAAAACTTGGGAGAGTTTAATTGAAAAAGATTGAAAGCCTTTAATTATTTGGCATGGGGGGCCATACTCCCTCTTTTCCTCTCCTTACTTCAATTAGTCAATCCCTCCCCATACCTCTCCATATTTTTCCCTCACCCTTCATTAACCTCCCCATTTCTTATTCATCATCTTCTTCCTTCTCAAAATATCCATGGAAACTCTCTCTCCATGCTTTTCCTTCCAAAATTTCTAATAAATCCAATTCTTCTCCATTTGATGATCCGGGTGTACTTGTGTGTTCTGGGTGAAGAGGGGAGCACATCAAGCTAAGAAAATCTTCATTCCATCTCATATTTTCTAAGTAAGTTATTATGACTTCCTTCTAATAATTGCTCACTTTATGTGTTAATTAATTTCTTGTTGAAAGAAAATGATTTTTGGTGTTTTGAATAATGTTAATTGAGTTGAAATTGATCTTAAGTTGTAAATTGGTGATCTAAGTTGAAAGAAGAGTGGTATAGAGTAATTGGGGATATTAATGGTTTAAGTGTAAGTATTGAATGTGGGTTTGGCTAAGTTACTAGAGTTAGAAAGTTAATTATTATGACCTTCCTCATATTGAATGATCATGAATGATTTGATGTTGATATTGTGGTTATAATTGTGGTTTGAAATGTTAGGACACTCTCTTGGGTTGAGAAATGGAGTAATGACCTAGGAAGGTGTTGTTGTTCATGATAGTCAAAGAATGTAAGAGAATGGGTTGAGTTAGATTAAGAACATAAGTGTGAAATGTGATGGTTAAATGAGTAGGAAATCCAATTGTGAGTAGCCTAGGTTAATGGTACTTTGGGGTTTAAATGGTTTGTAATGATATTAGGAAGGTTGACAAATAATCTTATGTTCACAATGTAAAGGAAGCTCGTGTTGGATTTTGGGTTTTCTTGAAATAGGGTCTTGGAGCTGCTGTTGGTGCCTGTTTTTGGCCGTGGCACGAGTCGTGCCCCCTGGCACGAGTCGTGCCCATGGCCAACTCGTGATTACGACTCGTGGAATAGGAGTCCAATCGTTCTGATCAATTTAAGGGGAAATTGGCACGAGTCGTGCCCTCAGGCACGAGTCGTGCCCTGGGAAAGGAACAAGTCGTGCTTGCCATGGGACGCATGATTCTGGGAAAGGCCAAAGGGGCACGAGTCGTGCCCTGGCCTGGTGACTTTGAACCAACTTTAGAGCTGTTTAAACCTATTCAAACTAGAACCAAAATGAATCCTCTTTAACCTAGATTAAAGTAGAATACTTTGGCTACACAATGACATCTTAATTGATCAAAATGGAATTGTGGAAGTAGTTTAAATATTGTTCGGAAAATGGATGATAAGCTTGATTCGTAACTTCTTCGAAGAAGTTCAAACTTGGGACGTAGATCTTGAAACTCTATTAAGGCTATTTGAGGTTGTGTAATGACCATGTAGGAATGGTTTATGATACATAGTGGCCTTACTTTCCCCATATCCTTGGTGAGTGGTTTGAATAGTGTAGAAGATGTGTGTTACACTATCGTGCTAGTTTGGAAATGTGCAGTCATTACATTGGTTCATTATTATCTAAAGTGTGGATTTATATACTATGTTGTTAACATGTTATCCCAAGGGTGGATATGTTCATTATATGGTTGCATGGTTATCCCAAGTGTGGATATGTTTATCGTATGGTTGCACTGTCATCCCATTTGTGGATTTATTTGCCATATTGTTACCTTACTTGGATTAATATTCATTGATGATACTATGTATAGTGTATTAAATGAATGTTGCATTACGGTATTGATTTAGCATGAGTATACATTACCATGTTGTTATATTTTTATCCCTTTTGTGGATTTGTTTCAAGTATCTATTATGTGCTTGAACGTGTTATATGTGATTCGGGGGTATAATGGAATTCAATCAATTATTAATTTGTTCTATAAGTGATTGAAGGTTCATCATACCTGTGACCGGCCCCTCTGTGGCCACAGAGTGGGTGTGCTAGCAGCTGTATTGAGCCAAAAGCCTTACAGTCCGTTGCGACTTTAGTGACTAGGTGGAATGCTTCTGTATTAAGCCAAAAGCCTTACAGATAGCGGCGATATTATATGGTACTCTTATTAAAGGGTCATATAAGTATTTGATTTTCTTATATGGATCTCTGGAGTATGAGTCCTATAAGCGGTGAATGTGCATGGAGGCAGTTCACCAAAGAGAGGAGTTTTACTCCCACATTGTACGACTTATTGTTCAGACAGGAAAGGTAAAATGAGGTAACATAAGGTGTTTACCGCTTTAATAATGTGCTATGTGTAACCATGCTATGTGTTGCATCTTGTTTGGCATCTTGCTGTATTCATAATAGCTTATTGAGATTTATTCTCACCCCTTCCCTTTTACTGTTTTAAATTGTGCTGAGACAGGTGACCTGAACCAGTGAGGCCGGGGATAAGAGTGTGGACTTTTGCTTTTGGGACTTGTCAGGTTAAGTATATGGGTTGGTTGTCCGGGAGTATTTATTAAGTATTACTCTTTTGAAAAGTTGTATATAAACTCTTTTGTAAAACAAAGTTATTTTGGGTTTTCGATGTAATTGATCGGATTGTGGTTTGTGAAGTTATAATATTTAAATTCCTCAGAGTGGAGATATTATTAGATGATTTTATTTTTGAAGTTTGAGAAGTGGTTTTCTTTTAAAGAGAAATAAAAGATTTAAAAATTTAAGATGGGTTTTCTTAGTTTGAGCTCCTCAAGCTCGGGACACGCGTTAGGTCCCGGGTTAGGATGCTCACAGTTGATATCAGAGCTTAGTTTAGAGGTTAAGGGTAGATGTCTAAACTAAGGGGGAGTGTGTGGTAATTGACGTCGAGTGTTTAGTGTAGGAGTTTGTTCTAATGGCTGGAAATAATGATGACCAGCGAAAGGTTCTAAAATAAATAAATAAATAAATAAAGGATGTTTAAATTGTAGCCTCACAGTCATGGTATTTTAGTAACGAATTAAAATGGTCTTGGGTTGAATATGGGAAATGTTGCAGGTGGGTTGGTACATTTTACTTGGGTTGAAATTTGTTAAATTAGTTGAGATGGGGTATAGTGAAGTTTTGGGATAGTATTGATGTTAAGAAAAATGATTTAAGTATGTGGTATTGTTTAAGGTTCCTTGTAATGAAGTTGGCTAAGTTGTAAAGTTGTTGTTATATATGATGCTATTATTACCGTATAAATGATTATTGATAAGTTTGACAATTTGCTTGGCTTTTGAATTAATGAAAAAGGGGTTTGGAAATGAGTAGAGTGATGGTTTGATAAAATATGGGTTGGTAATTGAAAAGGGTATTATAAAGGTTAATATATGGTGGAGAGAGTATTGTTGTGTGGCTTGTGATGTGTAAAAATAATGAAAATAACTTGGGTAGTGGGTGAATGAATATGGCAAATAGTGATAATAAGATATGGTTTAATGTGGAAAGATAGAGTAATAGGGTTATATGGCTTGGAGAAAGTATGTGGTATCATTTGAGAACTTTATAATTAAAGTTGACTAAGTGGTATAGTTATTGTTGAATTGTGGTCATATATGGTATATGATGTATTAGGTGATATACATGGTGGTTGTAATGGTTAGTCAATTAATAGGGCTTTGGAAATAAACAGGAAAGAGTGGTTTTGGAATGAACGTGATAAGATTGATATTCAAAGTTATTGGGAATTCTGTATCCATTTTAGTCAAGTAGAATGATCATGAAAGGATTTGAAGAAAGATTTAGTAATAGCAATATTGTCCAGGGTAAAATGGTGTTGTAAAGTGAAGGTCTAAGGTCGAGTATGTGTTTCGGATCTAGGAGAGATAGATTCCTCAGAGATCACTAGAGGTATATTCCCTGTCTCAAAAGTTAGGAGTCATATTTTATAGATCCTGTTTCATATCATTTATGTGTGGCATAACATTTTGCTTCTATGTGGCATACATTGCTTGAGATTGTCTTATGTGATAGAGGTTTCTGCTCTTATGAGAGAGTACCTCGAATCTTCTTTGGTTTACCACAATGGTGATGTGGTTATGGCTGAGCATGTATTGCCAGTTGATTTGGTATGATTACCAATTTATGATTTTGAGATATACTTGACCTAGATGGGTAAATAGTTGTTGTGCATGGGTAGACTATCATAAGAAGTGAGTCTCCTTTTCTGTGCCTAATTTGCTTATATTGGTAATTGATACAGATGAACCTTTATGTGGTATACTTGTTATATATGCGTTAAAGGCAGAAAATTTTGGTTAAAAGTGTGAAGGGTATTTGGTATGTGCTAGACTCGAATAAGGAGTCCCTCTAAAAATTTTATGTGCTAGTTGTGAATAGATGGTGAATATGCTTTCATAGGAGTATCCCATGTGTTGATTCTGGGTATGATAAGCTGAAATTTTAAATCTTTATCTTGAGGGCTTTATGGTAATTATGATGGATGACCTTTCTGTTTAATAGAAGTTACGAGAGGATCATGAAGATCATTGGCGAACGGTGTTATTTGCCTTTAGTGAGAGGTCATTGTTTGAGAAGTTTAGCCAGTGTGAGTTGGCTCGAGAAGATTTTACATTTTGGGTTCTATAGTCTTAAGTTTGGAGGTTACCATGGATCTTGCGAGGATTAAGTCCATGATCTTTGGGTTGGCAAGTGCTACCGAAGGAAATTTTAAGGAATTCTTGAGAATTGAAAAATCGTTGCTTTAGTTAAATCTAAAGGATGTATAAATGATGTAGGATGTAATAAGGATGAATCATATTGATAGAGATGGAGAATAGATTGGCTATAGATCCAATCCTTACCTTACCTAGTGGATGTGAGGACTTTGTAAAATTTAAGTGCGTATTAAAGGAAGATTAGATTGTGATATTATGCGAAATGGGAAAGTGATAGCGTATGCTTCGAGGAAGTTAACTTAGATAAAGCGGAATTTTCTTATTCTCTACTCGAGAGTGGCTGCAATTGTGTTGCGTTATTAAAGTGGGAACCTTATCTTTTTGAAGCTCCATTTGAGATTCGTTACCGATCCTAAGAGTTTGGAGAATTTAGTTACTCGAAAGGAAGAGATTAGAAAACTATTCAGATTCTGGAAGAATAGGTTGTGTGTTGTATGATGGATTTCCTTTCAACCTGAGAAGTTAATTAACCTTAACAAGTTTGGGTATAATAGTAGTTTTTAGTTTGCATGACCCCTCGTTTGTATGGAGTTACTTCCCTAATAATGATTAGACGGATTGGACTTAAGCGAGAGAACCGTTGAGAGTTATTAGAATTGCAGTTCAGGGAATCGAAATCCTAGAGTATTCGGGTTGTGGAAAAGTATATAGAAGAATCATACCATTGAGAAAACTATTTGAAAGTTGTAATTTGAAACACGTGAGAGGTACCTTTGCTATTTGATCCTTAAGGTAAGTCTTTTTAAAATTCGGGACGAATTTTTTTTTAAGGAGGAGTGAATGTAACGACCCTAACCCTAGGCACTATTTTAGTATCATATTATATGCTTTTAATATTATTGTTAATTTTATGTGTTCATTTATGTCTTTAATTCCTTATATTAAGATGAGATGGTTGGGAAATAATTTAAAACCTTAGGATTGCAAGGAAAATAAAATAAAGCATCTTGGAGGAAGTATAATAATAGAAAATGGATAAAATATGAAATGAGGTTAAAGTATGTAGGATAAAGAATTGGAGCAGGGGGTTAGTTTTACTACTCTAAAACTTGGGAGGGTTTAATTGAAAAAGATTGAAAGCCTTTAATTATTTGGCATGGGGGGCCATACTCCCTCTTTTCCTCCCCTTACTTCAATTAGTCAATCCCTCCCCATACCTCTCCATATTTTTCCCTCACCCTTCATTATCCTCCCCATTTCTTATTCATCATCTTCTTCCTTCTCAAAATATCCATGGAAACTCTCTCTCCATGCTTTTCCTTCCAAAATTTCTAATAAATCCAATTCTTCTCCATTTGATGATTCGGGTGTACTTTTGTGTTCGGGGTGAAGAGGGGAGCACATCAAGCTAAGAAAATCTTCATTCCATCTCATATTTGCTAAGTAAGTTATTATGACTTCCTTCTAATAATTGCTCACTTTATGTGTTAATTAATCTCTTGTTGAAAGAAAATAATTTTTGGTGTTTTGAATAATGTTAATTGAGTTGGAATTGATCTTAAGTTGTAAATTGGTGATCTAAGTTGAAAGAAGAGTGGTATAGAGTAATTGGGGATATTAATGGTTTAAGTGTAAGTATTGAATGTGGGTTTGGCTAAGTTACTAGAGTTAGAAAGTGAATTATTATGACCTTCCTCCTATTAAATGATCATGAATGATTTGATGTTGATATTGTGGTTATAATTGTGGTTTGAAATGTTAGGACACTCTCTTGGGTTGAGAAATGGAGTAATGACCTAGGAAGTTGTTGTTGTTCATGATAGTCAAAGAATGTAAGAGAATGAGTTGAGTTAGATTAAGAACATAAGTGTGAAATGTGATGGTTAAATGAGTAGGAAATCCAATTGTGAGTAGCCTAGGTTAATGGTACTTTGGGGTTTAAATGGTTTGTAATGATATTAGGAAGGTTGACAAATAATCTTATGTTCACAATGTAAAGGAAGCTCGTGTTGGATTTTGGGTTTTCTTGAAATAGGGTCTTGGAGCTGCTGTTGGTGCCTGTTTTTGGCCGTGGCACGAGTCGTGCCCCCTGGCACGAGTCGTGCCCATGGCCAACTCGTGATTACGACTCGTGGAATAGGAGTCCAATCGTTCTGATCAATTTAAGGGGAAATTGGCACGAGTCGTGCCCTCAGGCACGAGTCGTGCCCTGGGAAAGGAACGAGTCGTGCTTGCCATGGGACGCATGATTCTGGGAAAGGCCAAAGGGGCACGAGTTGTGCCCTGGGGCACGAGTCGTGCCCTAGCCTGGTGACTTTGAATCAACTTTAGAGCTGTTTAAACCTATTCAAATTAGAACCAAAATGAATCCTCTTTAACCTAGATTAAAGTAGAATACTTTGGCTACACAATGACATCTTAATTGATCAAAATGGAATTGTGGAAGTAGTTTAAATATTGTTCGGAAAATGGATGATAAGCTTGATTCGTAACTTCTTCGAAGAAGTTCAAACTTGGGACGTAGATCTTGAAACTCTATTAAGGCTATTTGAGGTTGTGTAATGACCATGTAGGAATGGTTTATGATACATAGTGGCCTTACTTGCCCCATATCCTTGGTGAGTGGTTTGAATAGTGTAGAAGATGTGTGTTACACTATCGTGCTAGTTTGGAAATGTGCAGTCATTACATTGGTTCATTATTATCTAAAGTGTGGATTTATATACTATGTTGTTAACATGTTATCCCAAGGGTGGATATGTTCATTATATGGTTGCATGGTTATCCCAAGTGTGGATATGTTTATCGTATGGTTGCACTGTCATCCCATTTATGGATTTATTTGCCATATTGTTACCTTACTTGGATTAATATTCATTGATGATACTATGTATAGTGTATTAAATGAATGTTGCATTATGGTATTGATTTAGCATGAGTATACATTACCATGTTGTTATATTTTTATCCCTTTTGTGGATTTATTTCAAGTATCTATTATGTGCTTGAACGTGTTATATGTGATTCGGGGGTATAATGGAATTCAATCAATTATTGATTTGTTCTATAAGTGATTGAAGGTTCATCATACCTGTGACCGGCCCCTCTGTGGGCACAGAGTGGGTGTGCTAGCAGCTGTATTGAGCCAAAAGCCTTACAGTCCGCTGCGACTTTGGTGACTAGGGGGAATGCTTCTGTATTAAGCCAAAAGCCTTACAGATAGCGGCGATATTATATGGTACTCTTATTAAAGGGTCATATAAGTATCTGATTTTCTTATATGGATCTCTGGAGTATGATTCCTATAAGCGGTGAATGTGCATGGAGGCAGTTCACCAAAGAGAGGAGTTTTACTCCCACATTGTACGACTTATTGTTCAGACGGAAAAGGTAAAATGAGGTAACGTAAGGTGTTTACCGCTTTAATAATGTGCTATGTGTAACCATGCTATGTGTTGCATCTTGTTTAGCATCTTGCTGCATTCATAATAGCTTATTGAGATTTATTCTCACCCCTTCCCTTTCTTGTTTTAGATTGTGCCGAGACAGTGACTGAACCAGCCGAGGCGGGGATAAGAGTGTGGACTTTTGCTTTTGGGACTTGTCAGGTTAAGTATATGGGTTGGTTGTCCGGGAGTATTTATTAAGTATTACTCTTTTGAAAAGTTGTATATAAACTCTTTTGTAAATCAAAGTTATTTTGGGTTTTCGATGTAATTGATCGGATTGTGGTTTGTGAAATTATAATATTTAAATTCCTCAGAGTGGAGATATTATTAGATGATTTTATTTTTGAAGTTTGAGAAGTGGTTTTATTTTAAAGAGAAATAAAAGATTTAAAAATTTAAGATGGATTTTCTTAGTTTGAGCTCCTCAAGCTCGGGACACGCGTTAGGTCCCGGGTTGGAATGCTCACAAGGATTATAACCTACTCACACACAAATTCCTATTTAACATAGACTCTACGATTCTATTTCTATAGATACAAGTCATAATTCACATTATTTTGGTGATACATTTTTTGACTCTAAATTCTTGTCAATTGATTTCTCTTTTTAAACACAAATACTTACTCTCACGCCGGAGGGCGTTCGCCGGTGAAGCCCCGACTTAGTTTACGTATTTGTTTTTCTTTTTCATGTTATTCAATCATACAAGATAGAACATGTCGCTGAATTTGGAATGGGATGATTCAAACGTTTTTGCATCATTATATTCTTATGAGCATTTATATTGAATTTTACTAATTTCTCATGTTTGAAAAAGTTTTGATTTTTTATTTATTAATTTGGTGAGGATCTGACATGTGGAAGACATAAAAAAAATTCGTAAAAGAGCTCTACGATTGTAGATGCTCCTATTCACTCCTTGAAAATGCATATAAAACATGCATTTTCTGCATTTGATTTTTTTTGTATTGTTTTTTTTTTTTTTTTTTTTACATAAGCAAATACATGAGATTCAAAAATGGATCATCTTTAAATGTTTCATCGGTTTATTGTAAGAACATGGATTGCAAAATATGTATACTTAATAAATATAAGTGACATATAGACGTACATGTATAAATCATTAAAATAATGTTATTGTAAAGTATAGAAATATTAATTAAATGTGTAGAATTCCCGAGGTGGAAATTACCTATTTATGATGGGCAGAATGGTAATTTCACACCGCTTAATTGAAAGGGTGTAATCCCTTGATGAGGTGCCATTGTTTCCTATATATAGAGGCCTACCATCAGCCTAAAAACACTACATTGTTCTTATATACTCTCTCAATAATCTGAGTTTTAAGGAGGGCATTCATCATCAAGAAGATCTATAATTCCCTACTTGATTTTCTTCTTCTTCTCTTCCTTCCTTTGCAAGAACATCATCAAGGTATCACGCTTCCGCCTTCATCTTCTTCTCTTACTTAATCTAGACTTGAGTGCTTTCGGGTTATTGGAATAGGAATGTTCCAACAATTGGTATCAGAGCCTCTCAAGTTTTGGATTAAGTTTGAATTCATATAACATATATTTGCTATACTTTGATTTTTTAATCCTGTTGAAATCATTATGTTATGATGTTATTTAAATGCTCTAATTCGTTGCTAGAGTGTTATTATTCATTACTTGATTAAATTATGAATATGGATTAAGGTTTACTCAAAAGGACATGATGGTTCATGCAAGATTATCCCATTGACACAACAGAGCGTTTTATGTCGCACAACCGTGTTGGATCTACTTGTGTATTCATGTCTTGGTTAAGCGTTAATTTTTGCTTGCCATTCATCTTTTGTGTGAAGAAAACTTTTCAGTGAAAAGGGCCTTGCTCGGCCAATTATGAAAAGGTGCCTTTTGGAAAAAGCTGTGAATAGTGACTGCACGGGCGTGCAAGTTATAACGCACGGCCGTGCAAACACTGTTCACGTAACATGGATTGCAAAATGTGTATACTTAATAAATATAAGTGACATGTAGACGTACATGTATAAATCATTAAAATAATGTTATTGTAAAGTATAGAAATATTAATTAAATGTGTAGAATTCCCTAGGTGGAAATTACCTATTTATGATGGGCAGAATGGTAATTTCACACAGCTTAATTGAAAGGGTGTAGTCCCTTGATGAGGTGCCATTGTTTCCTATATATAGAGGCCTACCATCAGCCTAGAAACACTACATTATTCTTATATACTCTCTCAATAATCTGAGTTTTAAGGAGGGCATTCATCATCAAGAAGATCTACAATTCCCTACTTGATTTTCTTCTTCTTCTCTTCCTTTCTTTGCAAGAACATCATCAAGTAACAAGATGGACTCAACAGGTATCACGCTTCCGTCTTCATCTTCTTCTCTTACTTAATCTAGATTTGAGTGCTTTCGGGTTATTGGAATAGGAATGTTCCAACAATTGGTATCAGAGCCTCTCAAGTTTTGGATTAAGTTTGAATTCATATAACATATATTTGCTATACTTTGATTTTTAATCCTGTTGAAATCATTATGTTATGATGTTATTTAAATGCTCTAATTCGTTGCTAGAGTGTTACTTAATAAATATAAGTGACATGTAGACGTACATGTATAAATTATTAAAATAATGTTATTGTAAAGTATAGAAATATTAATTAAATGTGTAGAATTTCTGAGGTGGAAATTACCTATTTATGATGGGCGGAATGGTAATTTCACACAGCTTAATTGAAAGGGTGTAGTCCCTTGATGAGGTGCCATTGTTTCCTATATATAGAGGCCTACCATCAGCCTAGAAACACTACATTATTCTTATATACTCTCTCAATAATCTGAGTTTTAAGGAGGACATTCATCATCAAGAAGATCTACAATTCCCTACTTGATTTTCTTCTTCTTCTCTTCCTTCCTTTGCAAGAACATCTTGTTACTTGATGATGTTCTTGCAAAGGAAGGAAGAGAAGAAGAAGAAAATCAAGTAGGGAATTGTAGATCTTCTTGATGATGAATGCCCTCCTTAAAACTCAGATTATTGAGAGAGTATATAAGAATAATGTAGTGTTTCTAGGCTGATGGTAGGCCTCTATATATAGGAAACAATGGCACCTCATCAAGGGACTACACCCTTTCAATTAAGCGGTGTGAAATTACCATTATGCCCATCATAAATAGGTAATTTCCACCTCGGGAATTCTGCACATTTAATTAATATTTCTATACTTTACAATAACATTATTTTAATGATTTATACATGTACGTCTACATGTCACTTATATTTATTAAGTATACACATTTTGCAATCCATGTTCTTACAATCTCCCACTTGGATTGCCCAAACATGTGTTTATACTTTAACAAATCCTTATAAAATCATATTCATAATGTAAATTACAATTCATATGTGCACTTCATTGTCATTCTAAAACAATCTCGTCCATTAGTTTCACAAGTATAGGAACTAAAGGGGCAGTCGTTGTAATTGATTCGCAACTAAACTCACATTAATAACATATATATGTTCAACTAAATAACATAGATTAAGTATAGATGTGTAGCATAAAAAACTTAATGAATATATATTAAAACACATATATATATATATATATATTCCATCAACTAGTCCTTATTAACCAAATGAGATCAATATGAATAAAACAAATAGCAAATAAAGCACAACATAAACTCCCACTATATTATGCATTATCAAAAATCGTTTCACCCATATGAGCAGTATGCTCGTGAAACATCAAAAGAGATAACGCTTTATAAAAATGGATCCAATAACATGGAGTTTGATCCTATAAGTTGTATATCTATTTGTTCAATTTATACTTATTTCTCTTCCACAAGAGACATAACCATATGATGTCCTTCGACATCTTTGCATCCAGTAAAACAAAATCGGAATACCTAATGATCTCAAAATAATCCGATTTTGTATACATAAGCATGTAGTTTAATGTTTTATAGGTACTTCATCATTCTTTTGGATGCGACTTAATGTTCTTCTTTCCGAATTGCTTTGGTATTGACCAAGCATCCCAATAATAAATGCAAGTGTCTGAGTACGGACTTGCGCATACATTAAGCTTCCTTCCTGCGATGCATAAGGGATATTTTCCATATACTTGGATTCAAAATTAATTTTAGGACATTACTTTAAACTGAATTTATCTCCTTTAGAGATAGGGGTGTCATGTGGTTTACAATTTTCCATGCTAAACCTTTGTAATACCTTCTCTATATAGCTCTTTTGTGATAATCCCAAAATACCTTGTGAATGATCACAATGAATTTGAATTCCCAATACAAAAGATGCCTCACCAAGATCTTTCATCTCAAATTTGTTTGAGAGAAATTTCTTATTTTCCTTTAGAAGGTCCTTATTATTACTAGCAAGTAAAATATCATCTACATATAAGACCAAAATTATAAATCTACTTCCACTGAACTTATGGTATACACAATCTTCATCAAGATTCGTTTCAAAAACCAAATGAAAGAATAACTTGACTAAATTTTGAATACCATTGACGAGAAGCTTGCTTGAGACCATAAATGGATTTCTTAAGTTTACAAACTAATTGATTAGTTTGATCTGAATCGGTCACCATTTCTGGTTTCCTTATATAGATGGTTTCCTCAATGTCTCCATTGAGAAAAGCCGTCTTAACATCCATTTGTTGAAGCTCAAGATCATAATGTGCCACTAATGCCATAATGATCATAAAAGAGTGTTTAGAAGATACCGGAGAAAATGTTTCTTTATAATCAATGCCTTCCTTTTGAGTAAATCCCTTAGCAACAAGACGTGCCTTATATCTTTCCATATTGCCTTGCGAATCCCTTTTGGTTTTAAATATCCATTTACAACCAATAGGTTTTGCACCTTCAAGCAATCGGACAAGACTCCAAACGTCATGGTCTTTTATTGATTTTAACTCTTCATTAATGGCATTGATCCACTTATGAGAATTAGGACTATTAATGGCTTCATGGAAGGTGATTAGATCATCTCCCACTAAACCTAAGGTGTCCTCATTCTCCGCAAGATACAAATATCCGGAATAGCACTTCTTCTTTCTCTAGTAGATCTCCTTAAGGGCACTGGTTCATCCTTATTTTGAGGTTGTTGAATTTCCTTATGTCCAACATTTTCATGTTGTCCGTTATTTACGGGAATCTCTATATTATTTTGAATTGTATGTTCTTTGTTGAATTTCAGGTACAATTACTTGATTTCCAACAGGAACTAAAGTTAAAGGAATATAGAGATTCCCGTAAATAACGGACAACATGAAAATGTTGGACATAAGGAAATTCAACAACCTCAAAATAAGGATGAACCAGTGCCCTTAAGGAGATCTACTAGAGAAAGAAGAAGTGCTATTCCGGATATTTGTATACATGTCACTTATACTTTACAAGTCCCGCTGCTCTCACTAAAGGAAATACCGTTATAGAACAGAAAAATGTTGAGCAATGGGAACGGTCCAACCGCGTGAGTCTAATGATCATGAAAAATGCAGTTTCAAAGACATTTATGGACAATGTCTCTGAGATTGAAAATGCTGACTTGAATTCTTGTGGAAACTTGTTTCCATTCGTTACAAGGGTGAGGAAAATCTTCGGGAGTACATTATTGAATTATTTCAATTTTTCGATCAAACTAAAGGCACTTAAGTTAGAGATTTCGGAAGATTTTCTCGTGCACTTAGTTTTGATCTATCTTCCTCCTCAATTTGGTCCTTTTGAGGTGATCTATAAATGTCAAAATTACAAGTGAAATATTAATGAATTACTTTCACATATGACATTAGAGGAAGATAGGATGAAATATCTTAAATTAGAAAGTACTCACTCAGCATTTACTTCTTCTCGTGGGATTAAGAGAAGAGGGAAGGAAATTGCGGTTGCAAGTAAGAAGCTTAAGGGATCATTTAATGATCATAAAGTCAAGAAATGCTTCTTTTGCAAGGACCTTACTCGCATGAAGAACGACTACCATAAGTATCGCGAATGGCGAATTCAGAATGGTATGTCATTTGGTCTTGTTTGTACTAAGGCAAATTTGGTTTCAATTCCTTAATATACATGGTGGTTGTATTTGGTACAATAACTCACATTAGTTCATGTATGCAGGGTTGTCTGAATTACCGAATTCCCAGTAAAGATGAGAAATACATCTATATGGGAGCTGGAAATCCGGTTGAAGTTACAGGCTTAGGGACTTTTAGATTAATGATAAGTACTGGCTATTATTTTGTACTAAATGATATATTCATTGTACCGTCCTTTAGATGGAATTAAAATATATCACAGTTTTGGACAAGGAAGGTTACTCTTGTTCTTTTGATAATAATAAATGTGATCTTTATTTTAAATTCCTAACTTGTCGGTACTAGTACTTTGTCATATATCGATAATCTTAATTTACTTGACACAGTCAAGAAAATGAATGAGTCCCATAATAATGAAACCAAAACTAAAGGCACTAAGCAAAAGTTATCAAGTGAAAATTCTTGTATTCTATGGCATAGGCGTTTGGGTCATATCTCCAAAGGGAGAATTGATAAAGCTTATGTCAGAGGGAATCCTAAAATAACTTGATACTCCGGATAGAACCTTTTGCATTAAGTGTTTTAAAGAAAAATTTACAAACATTAAAGGAAATAGGATCTTTGAGAGTATCAAACGTCTTGGAACTAATTCATATGGACATTTGTGGATCATTCACTAACCCTTCATGGAATGGTCAACAATATTCCATCACATTCATAGATGATTACTCTCATTATGGATACATTATTTTCTTCATGTAAAGTCTCAATCATTGGACGTATTGGGTGAATGACGTCCAGGTCCTTTATATTCGCTATCTTGAAGAGTGTGGGATTGTCCCTCACTACACCATGTCAGGCAAACCTAGCATAGTGTAGTGGAAAGACATAATAGAATCCTTAAGGATATGATAAGAAGTATGTTTTCTTGTACTTCTTTACCTCACTCATTATAGGTGATGCATTAAAGAACCGCTACTTATATTCTCAATAGAGCTTGAGGCTACCGAGAAACTCCGTATGGACGTTAAGACCGTTGGCAGTTACTTTGTAGGGTATGCTAAGAGATCTAGGGGATATAAATTTTATGACCCGAAAACTAGAACTTTTTTCGAGACTAACAATGCTAGGTTCTTTGAGGATGTTGAATTTAGTGGGAGAAATAGTAATGATTTTGAATTTGAAGAGTTAAAGGAACCACTCAATATTCCTTAAACTTTAGTTCCTGTTGAAAATCAAGTAATTGTACGTGAAATTCAACAAAGAACATACAATTCAAAATAATATAGAGACTCCCGTAAATAACGGATAACATGAAAATGTTGGACATGAGGAAATTCAACAACCTCAAAATAAGGATGAACCAGTGCCCTTAAGGAGATCTACTAGAGAAAGAAGAAGTGCTATTCCGGATATTTGTATCTTGCGGAGAATGAGGACACCTTAGGTTTAGTGGGAGATGATCTAATCACCTTCCATGAAGCCATTAATAGTCCTAATTCTCATAAGTGGATCAATGCCATTAATGAAGAGTTAAAATCAATAAAAGACAATGACGTTTGGAGTCTTGTCCGATTGCCTGAAGGTGCAAAACCTATTGGTTGTAAATGGATATTTAAAACCAAAAGGGATTCGCAAGGCAATATGGAAAGATATAAGACACGTCTTGTTGCTAAGGGATTTACTCAAAAGGAAGGCATTGATTATAAAGAAACATTTTCTCCGGTATCTTCTAAATCCTCTTTTATGATCATTATGGAATTAGTGGCACATTATGATCTTGAGCTTCAACAAATGGATGTTAAGACGGCTTTTCTCAATTGAGACATTAAGGAAACCATCTATATAAGGAAACCAGAAATGGTGACCGATTCAGATCAAACTAATCAATTAGTTTGTAAACTTAAGAAATCCATTTATGGTCTCAAGCAAGCTTCTCGTCAATGGTATTCAAAATTTAGTCAAGTTATTCTTTCATTTGATTTTGAAACGAATCTTGATGAAGATTGTGTATACCATAAGTTCAGTGGGAGTAGATTTATAATATTGGTCGTATATGTGGATGATATTTTACTTGCTAGTAATAATAAGGACCTTTTAAAGGAAAATAAGAAATTTCTCTCAAACAAATTTGAGATGAAAGATCTTGGTGAGGCATCTTTTGTATTGGGAATCCAAATTCATCGTGATCATTCACGAGATATTTCGGGATTATCACAAAAGAACCATATAGAGAAGGTATTACAAAGGTTTAGCATGGAAAATTGTAAACCACATGACACCCTTGTCTCTAAAGGAGATAAATTCAGTTTAAAGTAATGTCCTAAAATTAATTTTGAATCCAAGTATATGGAAAATATCCCTTATGCACCGGCAGTAGGAAGCTTAATGTATGCGCAAGTCTGTACTCGTCCAGACCTTGCATTTATTATTGGGATGCTTGGTCAATACCAAAGCAATTCGGAAAGAAGAACATTAAGTCGCATCCAAAAGAATGATGAAGTACCTATAAAACATTAAACTACGTGCTTATGTATACAAAATCGGATCAATTTGAGATCATTAGGTATTCCGATTTTGTTTTAATGGATGCAAAGATGTCGAAGGACATCATATGGTTATGTCTCTTGTGGAAGAGAAATAAGTATAAATTGAACAAATAGATATACAACTTATAGGATCAAACTCCATGTTATTGGATCCATTTTTATAAATTATTATCTCTTTTGATGTTTCACGAGCATACTGCTCATATGGGTGAAACGACTTTTGATAATGCATAATATACTGGGAGTTTATGTTGTGGTTTATTTGCTATTTATTTTATTCATATTGATCTCATTTGGTTAATAAGGACTAGTTGATGGAATATATATATATAAATGTTTTAATATATATTCATTAACTTTTTCATGCTACACATCTATACTTAATCTATGTCATTTAGTTGAACATATATATGTGATTAATGTGGGTTTAGTTGTGAATCAATTACAACGACTGCTCCTTTAGTTCCTATACTTGTGAAACTAACGGACGAGATTGTTTTAGAATGACAATGAAGTGCACATATGGATTGTCATTTACATTATGAATATGATTTTATAAGGATTTGTTAAAGTATAAGCACATGTTTGGGCAATCCAAGTGGGAGATTGTAAGAACATGAATTGCAAAATGTGTATACTTAACAAATATAAGTGACATGTAGACGTACATGTATAAATCATTAAAATAATGTTATTGTAAAGTATAGAAATATTAATTAAATGTGTAGAATTCCCGAGGTGGAAATTACCTATTTATGATGGGCAGAATGGTAATTTCACACCGCTTAATTGAAAGGGTGTAGTCCCTTGATGAGGTGTCATTGTTTCCTATATATAGAGGCCTACCATCATCCTAGAAACACTACATTATTCTTATATACTCTCTCAATAATCTGAGTTTTAAGGAGGGCATTCATCATCAAGAAGATCTACAATTCCCTACTTGATTTTCTTCTTCTTCTCTTCCTTCCTTTGCAAGAACATCATCAAGTAACAAGATGGACTCAACAGGTATCACGCTTCCGCCTTCATCTTCTTCTCTTACTTAATCTAGACTTGAGTGCTTTTGGGTTATTGGAATAGGAATGTTCCAACATTTATCATTAGAAAAATGCACTTTCACACAACTGCTATCTATGCCTTACTTCAAGAGTTTTAATTTTTTTAAAACATAAAGATATTTAGAACAATAATTTCAGATTTATTTAATTATCTTAATGAAAATTATAAATTTGTTATTGATACACTATTATATGTATTATCAATAGCAATTTTTAGATATTCATTAGATAATTAAAATTGCATATAAAACATGCATTTTCTGCATTTGATTTTTTTTTTTTTACATAAGTAAATACATTAGATTCAAAAATGAATCATTTTCAATTTTAATGTTCAATCGATTAATGATAAATGGCTATTTTATAGTCATTTATAGCCATATTGTTGCATCATTTACCTTAGATTTTAATAACAATTAAGTATAATTTAGCTTCTTTTTCTTTGCATTTAAGATTTTATGCTTGGTTGGTATTTTTGTGTGATTATACTTGACTTAGGTTTATTTTTTGAAGTACAAAGGGCATAACGTGAAGATTATAGAAATAGAAGGATCAAATCTGAAAAATTGAAGAAATCAGTCCAAACCAGCTGTTGCTCGGCCGAGCCCCTCCTTGACTCGGTCGAGCAGAGGAGACCAGAAGGAAGAGTTTTTCTGAAGGCCTTGCTCGGCCGAGCACCACCCTTGACTCGGCCGAGCAATTGCAGATCAGTCAAAAGGATGTCTTTTTTAAGAGATCCGACCTTTAGCCTAAATGCCTATATAAGAGGCCCTTGTAATCAGTTGGGATATCAGAAAATACCTAAAAATCATAGTGAAATACTCTAGCAATATACTTATACACAATTCTTCGAGATTTATCAATTGTGCTTAGAATTCTTGTACATCTTTAAAGATTGAGAGTGCAATATTGAAGGTTTTATTTTCAGCCTTTTTTTCTACAATTGCAAGAATAAGTTTCTCTATTTCTATCTATATTTCTATGCTATTTCATCATTTCTTCATGCTTGCATCAATTATGGCTAGTGAGTAATCTTTCATTTCTTGGGATTGGAAACTCTTCATAATGTAATCATTCTTATTAATCATGTTTTAAGTCTCTTTTACCATTTCATAATCAATTCTTTTTATATCGTTTTGTCACGCCTACGAATATGAAGACGTTCATATTTCGTATGAATCTTTCTTAGTTAATCAAGAGAAGGATCTAGCGATGAATCTTTATTAACGGAACCATATGAATTGAACTCCAATAATCACGAGAGTAGTTTAATGGCCTAGGGATGATCCTTCAATGAAAAATATGTGAATTTTTATAAACTTAATGAATTCTTACTAATGCATGGACCATCGAGAGATAGGCCATGATTAGTGGAATACGAGTATTACTAGCTTGACTGTGAGAAGAAATACAAACATAATGTATCATACTTGATTTATGAATTGAATTATATTCTTTATAAACTTGATTTATTTGTTGATTGCATGTTGTTTGATTTCTAATCCCGGGAATATTTTTATTATAAGAGTTTAAGTTAGAATAATTTGTGCTTGTTTCTAGTATTTTCGTAACCATAATAAATTTCTCCCAATCTTATTATCATTAATTTTAATAAAAAACAAATAATATACATAAGTAAACATTGTTTTCGTGGGATCAACACGCATTTGTCTTGACTATACTATTAATAACCCGTGAATTTGCGATATAAAATAAACTGTTAGGTTTCAGCTTGACAGTTAATCATTAGAAAAATGCACTTTCACAATCACAACTAATATTTTCATCTCACTTCAAGAGTTTTAATTTTATTTTTTATTTTTTTAATATGAAGATATTTTTAGCAATAATTTTAAATTAATTTAATTATTCTAATAAAAATTATAATTTTTTTATTAATGCACTATTATATGTATTATTAGATAATTATATTACTCTAAAATTATTATTTAAAATACCATCATATTAATAAAAAAAAAATTAGATAGACTCTTAAAAGAGGGACGGGACGGATAGAGTACAATAAATGACTATTCTCTCAAACATTGTTCGTAAATGTTTTTTACTATTTCATATTCATATTTAATTAAATACTCAGTGGATAATATAAATATAAGGAGCTATTACAAAATTTCAATTACACCTTTTTAATATATACTCCCTCCGTCCCCATAAAAGCTTCACTAATTACTCAAAAGGGTGTCCCGTTAGAAGCTTCACTTTCTTTTTTTAGCAAAGGATCTTTACTATTTCCTCCACTCCTTTTCTCTCCTACATTATTTTAATACTCACAACACCATTATAATTTACTATTCCCTCTACTAATTCTCTCTCCTATTTATAAATTACACTCACAACATTTTTTTTCCCTCTCATTTCCATAATTTGCGTGCCCACCCAAAAGAAAGGGTGAAGCACTTATTGGGATTATTGGGACGGAGGGAGTATTATTTTTTAAATAAAATTTGTCCTGAACCCACGCGCAATATCTTGAGTTTAAAAAAGTCACATAATCTTATCTTAATAATGGGTATCTATAATATAAATGAGTATAAACTAGTAAAAGCACGTGTTCGAGGACACGTGTGTTGTGTTGTTGTTTTTTTTTTTTTTTTAATTTAAAAAAAAATAAAAAAAATTTAAAGAGCAAAATGGGAAAGGGACAACTTAATGAGGACAAAATAAAAATTTTGACATTTGATACTGTTCATAGTACTGTTCATGGCAAGTTGCCTTATACTATAGATGAGGGAAGTGAGATGAATAGTTATATGAATAGTGCCAAAAAATTTTTTCCATTTTACCCTCACTAAATTATCCTTTTTCTATTTTGCCCTCACTTTTAATTAAAAAAATACCCTTTTAATTAAAAAAATACCACGTGTTCTCGAATACGGCTTTTACTAGTTATTTCAATATCAATGGATATGCTATTCTAGGCGTGTAAGTGCCACATCACTTGAAAGAGCGTGTAGTTTACTATGCTAAGATAATTGTCCTGCACTCACGTGTCCCCTTCAACCAGTCAGCCTACATGAAGCCGTGTGCGCGTACATGTGGAAGCTGCATAGTGTACTACCCACACTAGCATAAATAAAATAAAAAATTCCCACTTACTGATTCCTAGTTTGAGCTTTACAACTGAAGAAAGCAAATAAAATAATACAGCACAGAAAGTCTACTCTATCCCCAAAACTTTCTTTCATTGGCACTTTGGTACCCTCCTTAATGGACAAAACAAGCTCTTCCAATGACTCTTACCAATCCGGATGGATTGACTTAACGGCTCCATCCATATTTTCAGTTTCTCAACCCCGTCAAGCTTCGCACTCCGAAGAAGATATTGTATTAGCATCAAGCAGGCCGAAGAAGAGGTCAGGTCGGACAAAATTCAAGGAGACCCGACACCCGGTTTATAGGGGTGTTAGGAAGAGGAATACCGACCGATGGGTTTGTGAACTCCGTGAGCCAACTAAGCAAGCCCGTATATGGCTAGGGACATACCCAACTGCTGAGATGGCAGCTAGGGCTCATGACGTGGCAGCATTGGCACTGAGGGGCCAGTCAGCATGTCTGAATTTCGCAGACTCCGTGTGGCGCTTGCCTGTGCCAGCTTCCGTTGATGCTAAAGATATTCGGAAGACTGCCATGGAGGCTGCCGAAGCTTTCAGGCCGAGAAGCTCAGGTTTGGGAGGAGACTCAGGTTCGAAAGAGGTTCGGAGAGAAAATGTGGAAGCTTTTGATAGAGCTTCTAGCAGTGAGGAGAGTATGGTGGGAATGATGAATACAACACCAGAGACTGTTCATTACCACAATGAGGAAGGTATTATGGGAATGATGAATACAACACCAGAGACTGTCTATGATAACAGTGAAGAGAGTATTATGGGAATGTTTAATACAGCACCGGAGACAGTCAATTATAACGATCAGGAGGCTATGATTGATATGCCTTGGTTGATGCACGACATGGCAGAAGGAATGATGCTTTCTCCGCCTCCTTGCTCGAATGCTGATTTTAGCTGGCACTACGAAGAAACTGCAGACACTGAGTTGCCACTCTGGAGTTACTCATTTTGATGTTAACTCGATTCCCATCCTACACAAGCAAGAAGGACATTATTTTTTTAAATTGTACTTCCTCCGTTCCATAATATGTGTTGACGGCATTTTTTGTTCATCCTAATCTAAATAAGGAAATAGCACAGACTCAGCAATCAATTCCACATGAGAGATTTCAGCAGATATCTGAGGAAATGGTTTCGCAAGACAGGATAGCTATAGTTACAGCTATACTGAAAACTGATGCGATACGCATAGAAGGTTAACATGCAAATGAACTATCATTAATATAGAAAATTTCGGCAAAAGCCTATATTTTACATGATTTAAATTTAATTCCTAAAAAAGCAGAAAAAATATTTGTTGAGCCTAATTCACCTATCTTCATGCTAGAAACAAGCCTAACGAAGTTTTGAACTTCTATTTGGCTTGTCTAGTTAACGAATGCAACTGAGCCCACAAATGAACGTGAGTTTCTACAACGAAAAATTCTAAAATTGCAATTAACGTACTTCTCTCATCCGCCATTCTGTGTCAGTTACAATTGCATTGGTGTGATGAAGAAAAAATTACACAGAAGCCATAACATTAAGGCAAGGTGTGATGAAGATTGCATCCACGGAGGGAGTAACAAGTAGAAAGGGACGGAATACCATGGACAAGGCTTTCCTGAGTTAACCGGCTTTGGTTAAGAGTAATCAAATAAATTCAAAATCACAACGATATCAAACTCAACATCTTATAACAGAAAGAATATTGATAATTTAAGTCAAGCATACAACATCATAATTATTTTCTTCCTCCTATTTCCAACAATATGCATAAAAAGTTAAACCAATCAAACCCTAGTGTCGAAATCATCTAAAGCTTAAGAATCAGATGTTTCAACGAAACAATAAAAGAAGAGTTTCCTGTAAAAATTTAAGCTTTTAACATCAAAATCATCATTCCTTTCTCTGAATTTACTATCATCGAAGAACTATGAAACAGATTTCCCTTTCTATCTTAATCCACGAACAAACCACCCATAAAAATCACGATGAGGTCAAATTTCAGTTTTCAGTTCTAACAATTACAGGATCGTTCAATATCATGAAAAGTAAATCTAAGAATCAAACGGATTTTGCTTTCAATAGAAAAGAAACTAAGATTCAAAATGAGATCAACAAGAGGATCAAACAATTGTTTATCAGTATCTCAACATAAATATCAAAACACAAATTAATGAATGCAAAAAAAAAATTTGCAAAATTTACAATTTATATAAAATTTCAAAAATCTAAGCATGAAATATACCTTGAGAATTTTGATCCGGGGTCGCATTTGAGGAATTCTCAGTTTTACGATCGGAAAGAATAGGATCATTCCTGGAAAGAGGGTTTGTAGCTTCATCGAAACTCAGGTGATTTCGGGTCGGGTCAACTGACTGGTTTTAGGGCTGGGCCCTTTTTTAAAAGGTCAACCAGCTGATTTTCAATGCGTCGACCAACCGTACGACACTAAGGGTGAGTTTGACGTTGCTTCTGATTTTTCGAAAGTGATTTTTCAAAAGTAATTTTAGAAAAATTAATTATTCATAATAAATACTAAAATTTATAAGTATATTTGGATAGTATATGCTCAAAACTAATTATTGAAGATAAATATCAAAAATGACCTTTATGATATGTATCTTGATATAATAAATATATAAAAGAGATAGAGGTTATTATTGCAAAAATAACACAAATAACAGCTTCTAAGAATCACTTTTAGCAAAAGCTGGGTTATAGCTGCTTCTACGAAAACACAGTTTTTTGTGTTTTAACAGCTTAAAATCATAATCAGTATTATTATCCAAACGCTATTAAAAGTGATTTTGAGCTTCAAAAGTGATTATAAGCCACAAAAAAGCACTCCCAAACTCACCCTAAATAAAATACTCCCTTTTCATTTAATTCATTTAATGTTTTTAGTTTGACTTAACAAATAAATTAATAAAAAATAAATGTTATGATTATAAAAAATAAAGTGGTAGACAGAAAAGTGGATACAGAAAGTGGATAGAAAATTTTTGTTATGAAAATAACAAGTGAGTTTTGATGCTGCAGGAAATGTGCTTATCAATCTTCCTCCACGTGGCGGGAGACCGATCACCCGGCTTCGACTCGAAACAATGTAACCCACGACTAGCCTGACATGTGTCTCGGCGAAGACACTTCGAGCGTGAGTAAGATTACCGTTGTTTATAACTCAAAATGTATTGAATAATGAACTCAGAATACAAAATGGCAGTTACCTCTGCACCGTTGGTAGTGACGAAGTATTTATAGGCAAGAGTAATGTATTTTTGGTGAGGAGACATGTCCTCCGAGATTATAGCGGCGGTTATTCGGTCATGTGAACGTGTTAGTAACTTGTCCCCGATTTGTAGGGATGTGGTTACGTGAATGGTTCAACTAAATAAGCCGGCGAGTGTCAAGTCGCTACTTGTAGGTTAGGTCGAGGTCGCCACTTGTAATATGGTCGACTGACCGTCTGGGCAGAGCATGGTTCGTACCCGAATTGTAACATGGATCACGAGGTCGGACTAAGTTAGGTCGGGACCTAGTAGGCTCGGACCATGGGCTTAGTCGGCGATACTTGAGACGGGCTCTGGGCCTTGTCTGATTGGGCCCGGCCTTATTAAGAATGTGGGGACCAAGGCTGTCTATAATTGGACTTTACTCGTTTGGCCCAACTCGACACTTTTGGTATGTTCAGTGGCCCCCAACTTTCGAGTTGACTTTGTCGACTAGGAAGTTAAGGAAATTTCCGTGACGAAAATTGCTTTACTCGCAGGTCGATGTTAGTCTTGGAAGTAGGTCGACCATGATGACGTGGCCACATCCTGATCGTAGGTGATGAATGGTTACAGATGAAGGAGCGCCATTTCGGCTGTAATGATTACACTTTTGTCGTTTGAGAGTCCGCCTAGGGAACGGTTTCCACCATTAATTAGGAAAATTAATTTCAAATTTCATAATGCCCTTTCCAATTCAGGAAGCTATAAAATCAATAATCCTTCCCCATTTACAACTTTTGTCTTCCCTGGACTCTGTGCGTGATTCCGGCGGTGATAAGGGACTTTGATTCTTGCTATAAATTGGTGTTTTTGCTCTCCGTTGTTCCGTTTTCCCTTCACTGCTAAAGGTATTCTACTCATTCTTTAAAATTAGGGCTTTAATTTCTGCTATTCCTTTGATTCCGCCATGGCTAGGACCTTTAGTACAGAACCCGGAGCTTGGTATGGGTACTGTAAAGTCAACCGTAGGGTTTATAAACATTTAAACGGAGAGTGGAGGGAGATGACCATGGAGGAATGTACTTCAATTTTAACCCGATGGGGTTTGCAATTTACTGAGTTGGCTTTGCCTGTGGGAGAGAACTTAGGTACTTTAGGAACGAATGACCTAAGAATTGAGTCCTTCCATCTTTTTCACGAGCTTCTCGATCATATTGCTACATTTTACATTCATGGTCCCGACAAACCCTCTTTCCTTAGGAATAGAATTGGATTTCCGGGGGAATCTAGGTCGCCCCTTAGCTTAACGATTAGGTCTCCTGAGACTTCATGTAGAACTGATTCCCCTGTTTCCCCTTCTTCTTGTACAGATATGGAGACACAAGGTGGAGCTCATGCCTCGACCTCATCAAGCCCGCGCATTGTTGATGCCTTTGATAACACTGTAGTACCGGGCAGGAATGAAAAAGGCTACGTTCCTCCAAGGCCAGCTAGAGGGAAGCAGAATTATCCATCTCGCTTAAGCATGATATATGATTTTTGTGATGTTGATAGGAAGGAGTTTAGCGTTGCTCGTATAGTAGGGGGACTTCTTTAACAAATTTGGGGACACCTACGAGGAGGAAACTACCAAGGTAGCTTTCTACTACGGCCAATTCGAAGCCGGCTTCGAGATTACCTCTTGACCCCTTCATAAACGAGTTCTTGGAGTGCACCGATGCCTTGCCACTTCAGCTAGGAGCCAACTTTGTAGGAAGTGCTTGGTTTGCTTTATTATGGTTTGTAGGTTCTTAGGATATGAGCCATGCATGAGGGTGTTTAAGGAGTTCTTTAGCATTAAGTTTGATAAGGATAATGGCATAAGTACTCCTTCCAAGCCAAAGTCTCCCAAATTATTTGCCAATCTTCCGGCAAGGCTAGTGGATGGAACTCTTGCGTGGTGGTGGTGGAGAGTAGAAGAGGATGGGAATTTCCCTTGCCCGATCTTGTCTGGCCCAGGGGTAGATGAGAACAACTACTTGGGCCCCTTATTGGCATAATGATTTACGTAAGAAGTTGATGGAGTTTACCAAGAAAGGGGCTATCGGTTGGGATGCTCTAGAACCAACAAAAATAACTTCATCCGAGCTGGATTGATGGTTGGTGAAGGAGAGGTAGTGCCCGTGGTGCCGGTAGTTAGATGTCGAGATATCCAGATTGGGTCACCCATGAGGAGCTCGATTCGATTTGAGAAAGAGTGCCACCATTGTAAGAAGGCCTTGCCAACTATTGTAAGGAGCGGGTAGAACACTTTGGGGGTAAGAACTCGACCATTCCTTGTACCTTGATCCCTCTTACCTTTGCTTAATCGTTTATTTATGACTTTGATTCGTACATAGAACTTTTTTGCTCGTATGTAGAATAATCAGTCCACACATATTTATGTGTCGACCTAACCCTTGATCATTTCAATTTTGGTGTAGTCTTAACTCCTGAGCAAGAAGCGAGTATGGGCCGAACCATTGACATTAGGAAGAGCAAGTGGAGCTGTGGAGCAGCTAATGCCAGAGAACATAGGGAGAGAGAGGGTGCTCTCCGTCATGATACTTTGCAGACGGTAGATGTGGACCCCGTTAACTCTATACCAATGGAGGAGAACCCAGGAAGGCGGAGGTGAACCAAGTTGTAGACGTCGCCCAGGAAATGGAAGAGGTTGACGCTGAAGAAACCAATGTATCCGACCAAATTGTTGAGCCAGCTAAGGAGGCTAGAAAGACCAGAGCTCGTGATCAACCCAAAACCAAATCCAAAACCAAAAGAATTCCCAAGGCAAAGTCGCCTGTGATCGAGTTAGATGATGAGGGGGATGATGAAGATGATACGGCCCCTCTAAGCAAGAAAATCAAGATTGGGAAAACCAAGGTGAGCTCGACAGTTGATCAGGTCGATGCTAACGAGCCGATGGAGAATGAAGTTAGGAGTCCCCAGCCTTCCCCTGTCCAGGTTTCTTATGCCGAGCTGATCCAGTCTCGTGTTGACGAGCTAAGTGCTGTGGCTCCTTTACCAGGATCAACTGCTTAGCCAGGGAGTATCCAGAGGCTGGGTACGGACGGGCGCGTGGTCGGAAAGCGGTGCGACCAGGATTTGATTATGGAGTTCACTAAAAGCCTCTAACTCCGTAAGCACAACGAGCTAGGGTCGGGCTAGCTTCCTCCGAGGTAACTCTTTGGCAATTTCTTGTGTTGTTAACTTTATTTTGCTCGCTTGTTCCATGTCTCCCTTTGTGTCTGTCAGATCTAACCTCTTCCTCCCACTCTTCCTTTCAGTCTCTTGCCATGATTGACCTGGCTACTACTTACTGGAAGGCTGCTGAGGAGCAGGAGAAGCTAGCCAAGTCCATGTTGGCAAAGAAAAACGTAGAGTTGAAGAAGCTAGAGGAGGAGAATGCCGAGGTGGGGAAACTGAAAGAAGCCAACGCTACGTTGAAGGAGGAGCTCAAAAACTTGAAGGAAGAGCACTCAGACTTAGACAACTCATATGAAGCTTTGAAACTTGTTAAAGACAACGAAATCAAGGCCAAAGAGGATGCCTGGGGCAAGTTGGGAGAAGCTGCCAAGGAACTCGCCGCCCTCAAGGAGGAAAAGGATAGGCTAGCTGCTGATCTGGCATTGGCGACTCAGCAGTTGGAGGAGGTGCCCGTCACATTGGCCAAGAAACAAGAAGAGTTGGATGCTGCTCGAGCTCAATGGGGGGTGGACCTAGCTGCTGCTGTGAGAGTTGCAAAGGAGGATGCTGTCAAGGCATATAGAGATAGTGATGATCTGCACGCCCATATTACCGAAGAAGCTAGGGGTTCTTCCACGTAGGTCGGGCTCATATGGCTCGACGTATAATAGTAGATCCCTCTGTCAATATATCGATCGAGCAGCCTAGCTCAATGGGCTTCGAAGATCCTTATAACACGACGGCTCGCCAAGGCCACCCTTTGGTGCCATACAATGAGAATGACTTGGAACTTATAAAGAAAGATGATGAAGGCTGCGAGGCATCACCTTGGGACCCCAGTTTGTTGAAAAGGTTAATTTTAACACCATCTTGGTGAGCTCGATGATTATGAGGATTCGGCTTTTGACGAGGAGACCCCAAAGTTTACAATCGGTGACTCACGGAAGGTGGTTTATCGACCTGAAAATGTTATTGGTGAGCCATCTACCGTGGGTGATCGACCGAGAGTCGACCCAACGTCCGTCGCCGGTCCAATAGAAGGCGTTTCTTCTGAATAGACTTTGATTTTAATGGTTTATTGTAATCGAACAAGCTCCAAACATTTTTGCTTTTTTTTTGTTTTTAATACTTGTATGCCTTGGCCCTACTTTTGGGAGGCATGATACTTTGTAAGTTGTCTTTGCCTAAGTCTTAGCCCACTTTGGGAGACTTAATCGTGTTTAATCGTAACTGACTTCTCTTTTCTGCATGTTATATGCTTTAGAGGTAGGTGTCGAGTTAGATTTAGTAGGGCAATGACTTATTTGTTCAAACTTTTTAAGCTGACCAAGGGTCGAGTTACTCAGAGCGAAGTCGATTAGGAATCGGACTTGTTAAAATAGTAGAGCTGATTAAGAATCGAGCTAATTATAACAAACTGACTAAGAGTCGAGTTTGTTGGAACGAAGTCGACTAAGAGTCGGACTTGTTAAACTAAATAAGCTGATTGAGAATCGAGCTTATTATAACAAACTGACTAAGAGTCGAGTTTGTTGGAACGAAGTCGACTAAGAGTCGGACTTGTTAAATTAAATAAGCTGATTAAGAATCGAGCTTATTATAACAAACTGACTAAGAGTCGAGTTTGTTGGATTAAATAAGCTGATTAAGAATCGAGCTTATTATAACAAACTGACTAAGAGTCGAGTTTGTTGGAACGAAGTCGACTAAGAGTCGGACTTGTTAAATGAACAAGGCTGATCAAGAATCGAGCTTGTTAAATTTAAGCTGACTAAGAGTCGAGCTCATTGGGATTGGGGTAACACTATGTTTGATGGAATGAACTGCACTTTTTATTGAAGTAGGAATCATGCTTACATCAATTCGAAACTAGCTTTAACACAAACTTGAACTTTGAAATTGAAAACTAGAAGTAGTATTTGATGAGGTGAGTAGCATGCCAAGGGTGCTTGACTCGTCACCTCGAGATGAGCTATCATGTAGGTTCCTTCCTTGACGACTCGAGTGACTACATAGGGACCTTCCCGATTAGGGAGATAGCTTGTTCTGCTGTGTCCTTCTACCCGTTGCCTCAATCTTTCTCAATACATAATCTCCCACTTGGAAAGACCTTGCCTTGACCTTCTTGTCGTGATAACTTTTAGTCCGCTGCTTGTAATTGACCATTCGGAGGTAAGCTGTTTCTCGCTTCTCGTCGATCGAGGTCCAAGTCGATCAACCTGTTGGTGTCATTACTGCTCTTGATCAAAGAAGGTCACTCTAGCGAGTAGGGAATCCGAGCTCGGCGGGTGCCGTGGCCTCGACCCATATGTGAGGCAAAAGGGGTTTCCCCGTAGGCCCAAGTGGTTGTACGAGCGCCCCAAAGAGCGGGGAGTTCGTCCGACCAATTGTTTCGTCGACCTACGAGCCCGGTCTTAAGCGAAGATAGAACAAGTTTATTTCTTGCTTCGGCTTGCCCATTTCCTTGAGGATAGGCGACAGAGGATTTCCAATGTTTGATTCCCACTCGCTTCATCTCTGTTTCGAAAGTGCAGGAGAAGCGTAACCCATTGTCGGACACTATAGCTCGGGAAAACCAAACCGACACCAAATGAAGTCGTGTATGAAGTTGATAGCATTCTCCTCTGTGATGCGAGCTAATGGTTTGGCCTCAACCCATTTGGTGAAGTAATCTATGGCCACTATCACATACTTGCAGTTTCCTCGGGCGGGAGGGAAGGGTCCAATCAGGTCGACGCCCCACATATCAAATGGCCAAGCTGCGATCACGGGAGTGCACGCTCTGTTGTAGGCACGTGGGGAAGGTTGGCAAACCTTTGGCATTGATCACATTGCTTTGAACAAAGTTGTGAGTGTCGGCTCTCATGTGTGGCCGATGGTATCCCAACGTGATTAACTTGTCGGCGAAGTCCTGGCCCCCGGGTGTCCACCACAAATTCCACTATGCACTTCGTGTATCAATAGGGCGACCTCTTGGGGATGGATGCACTTTAGCAATGGCCGAGTATAAGATCTCCTGAACAGATCGCCTCCTTGAATGACATACCTTGGAGCTTTCTTTTTGATAGCTCGAGCCTTCTTCTCGTCATCCGGCTCTCCATTTTCTAGGTATGCTTTCATTTCCTCGATCCAACACTTCTCCTGAGTCCAATTTCTTGAGGGATCATCTATGCCTTGAATTTTTACCCTCTCGTAAGTGGATTTTCTAGGAAGGAGATGGGCTCGTCATGTGGCGCATCTGAAGTAGCAAGTTTCGAAAGGAGATCAGCTAGCTCGTTATCTTCTCTTCCAATTCTTTGAATCTCCCGTAATTCTAAGTCCTTTATTAGCTCCTTCACCGGGTCGCGATATTTGATGAGAGTAGAACTAAGCACTTCGTACTCACCTCGACCTGGTTGACTATCAATTGTGAGTCACGATAGCCATGATCTTAGTTGCTCAGAAGACTTGGCGTACTCAATAGCTGCAATCAAGGCCTCGTATTCGGCTTGGTTGTGGAAGCATCAAACTTGAACCTTAGTGATTCCTCATAAACGGTCCCAGTTTACGGCTCAATCAACACTATTCGGCTCACCGACATTTTTGGTTGTGACCCGTCCTGAATAGACCTTCCAACAATCGACTGGGTAGAGTGATGGCGACTTGTGACTCGGCTCTTTCCTTTTGCCCTTTTCTTTTGGAGCTCGTGCTCGTCATCTTCCTTGGTGAACGTAAGCTCGACCAAGAAGTCGGCGAGCTTGAGCCTTCAACGCCTTTCGAGGTCGATACTCGATGTCAAATTCGGTGAGGGCAATTGACCAATTGAGTAGTCGACACTGAACTCTCCGGCTTGTGCGGTATTTTTCTTAAAGGAGCATTGGTAAGAACCACGATTGGATGAGCCGAGAAAATAAGCTCGTAACTTTCTTGAAGCTACGACTAGAGCATAAGCGACTTTCTCGGCGTTGTAATACACTGCTTTCCACATCTGATAAAGCTTTGCGATATAGTACACGGGCTTCGAAGCCCTTCATCCTCTACTAATCAATACTGCGGCAGCTGACTTGTCTCCTACGAGATAGATACACAAATAAAGTCTCACCGGTTGTCGGGCTGCGAGCGAGAGGTGGAGTAGCAAGATAATCCTTCAATTGTTGGAACGACGAATGACATTCGGTCGTCCATTCAAAAGCTTTTCGTCCCCCTCAACGCTTTGAAGAAGGGGAGAGATCTCTGGCGATTTAGATATGAAGCGACCAAGAGGCTGCTACCCTTAGTTAAGTCGCTGCATCTCTTTGACACTGGTAGGAGCCTTCATGTCGACTAAAGCCTTTATCTTCTCTGGATTAGCTTCTATGCCTCTTTGAGATACCATGAATCCCAAGAACTTGCCAGCAGCCACTCCAAACACACATTTGCTGGGATTGAGCTTCATGTCGTTTGCTCGTAAATTGGCGAATGTCTCCTTTAGGTCGACTACGTGACTCCCGGCCTTGGTTTTAATGACCATGTCGTCAACGTAAGCCTCCATATTTCGACCAATTTGTGAGGCAAAGACTTTATTCACCATTCTCTGATAAGTTGCACCCGCATTCTTCAAACCAAATGGCATCATATTGTAGCAGTAGATGCCCCCAGCTGCTTGGAATGCTGTTTTGACTATATCATCCTCGTGCATCTTTATCTGGTGGTATCCCGAGTAAGCATCCAGGAAACTGAGAGTGGAATGACCAGCAATGGAATCAACAAGCTTGTCAATTCTAGGAAGAGGATAGCTATCCTTTGGGCAAGCTAGATTGAGAGTGGTGAAGTCGACACACATCCGCCACTTGCCATTCGATTTCTTCACCATGACCACGTTGGCCAACCACGTTGTATGAGTGGCCTCTTTGATTATACCTGCACTCAAAAGTTTTTGTACCTCTGCTTTGATAGCCTCTTCCTTGTCGCGAGCAAAACTTCTCAACTTTTGGGGTCTCGGCTTTATGGTCGGGTTGACTTCCGGTCATGAACAGCGACCTCCTCCTTGATTCCCCTCATGTCTTCTACTCTCCATGCAAAGACATCATTACTTTCTTTGAGTAGCTTGATAATTTCTGCTCGCTCCTCAACTGATAACTGCTTTCCAATTTGAATTTTTTGATCGGGGTAAGAAGGGTTGGTGATTACTGACTCTAGCTCATCGACAGCTTCTAGTTCTGGTCCATCTCTGAATTGTAGAGTCTCCACTATGATCTCCCTGACCTTTTGTCTTTCCTCAGCTCCCAAGTGTGGAGCCTCCTCAGCTATCATATCATCAAGCTTGTCTGCAACCTTGTTGGTAGGGGCCCCCGAGTTATTGTCTATCTGGAGGCATAGGTCTCCTATGACGACTTGATCGACCATAACTACATCTGAATCGACCTCAGTGGTGTTAGAGTGACGTGTCGACTCAAGCATGACCTCGTCATTTGAGCGATAGGTCGACTCTACCACGTCGGTGATTGTTGATCGGGTAGTTTTGGGATCGATCGAGACAGCCTTCAAGTAACCATCGCCAGTCTCAATCTCTAGCTCCCTTTTCTTTCTTTCTCTTAGAACATGATCCGATAAGCACGAGCCGTGCCTTGTATGCAACCCACTCCAGCAGTGTGGGGAACTTTACTCGCCGGTGAGGAATTGATGCTACCATTCCAAGAGCGACTCTGTCCGAGAATTCCAAGTATGGCAAGCATAGTCACTATTTACATCAATTACGATAAATTGTACCTTCGAGACAATCCTGAGGGGTGCCGGCCTAGGTCGACGTCGAGCACTATCTCGGCCTTTAGCATCAACTCGGTGGTTGGTGAAGCCCTCCAACCTGCCATCATATCTCTCCACTGCTCGTCATTAAGGCCCATTTCCTTGAAAGTTTTGTAAAACAAAATATCCTTGCAGCCCAGGTGTCGACTAAGAGTCCGCTCGTCGTACATCCATCAATGAGACCTGGGATGACGAGAACTTGCTCCCTAGCCGCCATATTTGTTGCCAATTCGTGGGGGTAGAAGCGATCGCCTCATCTCTTATTTCTCTCCTTGGAGGCACATGTGGGGCCTTATTAAGCCGGAATATCTTGTGCTTGATGGCCATGTTGCTTGCTTGTTCGCTGATGACCCCCCGAGGTTCGGCCTGGGCCGCTCTAGGTCCTTGTTGCCCACCTGCCGGCCGCTCACCTCCCCCACTTGAGGTCTCTTCACATAAGCTTCGAGTCTCCCCGGTCGACCATTCTCTGGATGATACGCTTTAATCCTAAGCAATCCTCGTGAGATGACCGGTGTCTTTGTGGTAGTCGCAGCACTTGCCGTTGTCCCGCCTAAACTTGTTGCCTGGATTCATTGGGACCGGAGGAGCCGCTCGACAGCATTCAAAATCTCGGTTCGACTCACCGTGAGGGGAGTGAAAGCTTCGGCACCTTCTCTCGTCGCCCTAGTTCTCGTTCTTTCCATTTTTATTGTTCCCCCATTCTTGTTGGAGTCCTTTTATCGTCGCCGACTTCAACCTTGGGGCTGCTTACCGCTCTTCTTTTCTTTTCTTTCCTTTCCTCGGCCAGAGCGACATTATACACCTTTTCAAACAACTCTGTCGAGTTGTGACCGTTCGAACTGCGTGAGCTCGTAGTCCATGTCTTCGAGGAAATACCACTTGGAAGCAATTGATTACCTCCTGTCCGTGAGGTCTTCCTCTATTTTATCAACCATCTCTTTGAACTTGGTGAAATAGCTCATCGAGCTTTCATTCTTACCTGCACCAAGTTATTCAGATCGTTGACGGTTATCTTTCGAGCTCCCGCAAGTGAGAAGCGATCTAAGAATTTTGTTACAAGCATGCCCAAGTGGTGATACTACCAGCGGCCCAAACCATTGAACCAAGTTAAGGCCGCCCCATAGAAGTGTGCTTAGGAGAGCTTTGCACATGTTGTCATCCTCATTGGCGACAAAACACATAGTGGCTTCCAGATGGGACATGTGGCTCCTGGCATTTGTCGACCCGCAGTACTTCTCCGTAAGAGGCAACCCGAAAGTAGGAGGAGGTCGACTATCTCGATTTCTTTGGAAAAAGGTCGAAGAGCAAAGTCAATTCGTTCAACCTTTCCCGTCTCTTTTTCTTCTCCTCCTCCCATTGCTCAAATTTCTTTTCATCAACAACCATTCTCCGGCATCGGGTCTCTCATCTCCTGGAGGGGAGCGGTTGGACCTCTCGGCCTTCACTTCGGGAGTCACCGCCTACTCCTTCGTCCCTGTGAGAATTGGTCCTTTACTGATCTTATTGGAGATCTATGTCCTGTTACTTCTTTAAGGCGACCTGCGCCTCTCGGCCAGAGACGGCGACCTGCGCCTGTGATCTCCATGTGGCGACTGCGCCTTTCCCCTCTCACAGCGACCCATGCCCATTTCTGTCTCTTTGAGACCCCGATCTCTCTGTTACGGCCGGAAACATGTCTGTTTCTATTGGCCGTTAACCGAGTCCTCAAATCGATTGAGCCTCCCCGCTCTCTCGTTTCTGTTGAGGCTAGCTCTTAAATCATTACTCGCAAGGCATGAACTATAGTGGGAGCTCGACGTACCATTACGTCCTCGCCGTTCGTCCCACACCTTCATTTGGCCTAGCACTCTGGCCTTGTTGCCCATTAGAAACCCGAGCGGGTGCCACTCTCGTAGCGTATGTCGGCACTGCTTACGCACTCCTCCCATGGCTATTAAGTCGCCTAATGCAGGCTCGCTCCAGCATCATTTCTTTCTTGCTCATGGGATTAGTGGAGGGACCCGCCACGCTTCCCACATTAGCTCGCCCGGTTAGACGTTTTGGGTGAGGTGGAGCTCCTTGTCCTTCCATAGGACGCTTTTCTCTCCCATCCGGCAATCCTGCCATCGCCCACGCTGTTAGAGCGTGTCGCCCTAGCATGATGTCGTTGAGGAGGGGGAGGAGGAGGCAAATCTGCATTTCCAACGTTTGCATTGTTGTTGTTGTTCACTTCATCGTGCCCAAGTGAAGCCTCGGATACGTGTCCTTCTGAAGTCACCATTGTTGCAGGTTTGATGGAGTTCTCGAAGTCAAGTCTAAAGCACGTTCCCGGCAATGGAACCAAACTGATGCTGCAGGAAATGTGCTTATCAATCTTCCTCCACGTGGCAGGACTGATCACCTGGCTTCTTGACCTGAAAACAGAACCCACGACTAGCCGGATGTGTCTCCGGCGAAGACACTCGGGCGTGAGAGTAAGATTACCGTTGTTTATAACTCAAAATGTATTGAATAATGAACTCAGAATACAAAATGGCAGTTACCTCTGCACCGTTGGTAGTGACGAAGTATTTATAGGCAAGAGTAATGTATTTTTGGTGAGGAGACATGTCCTCCGAGATTATAGCAGCGGTTATTCAGTCATGTGAACGTGTTAGTAACTGTCCCTGATTTGTAGGGATGTGGTTACGTGAATGGTTCAACTAAATAAGCCAGCGAGTGTCAAGTCGCTACTTAGGTTGGTCGAGGTCGCCACTTGTAATATGGTCGACCCGGGACTGTCGTGGTAGAGCATGGTTCGTACCCGAATTGTAACATGGATCACGAGGTCGGACTAAGTTAGGTCGGGACCCCAAGTAGGACCTGACCATGGGCTTAGTCGGCGATACTTGAGATGGGCTCTGGGCCTTGTCCTGATTGGGCCAGCCTTATTAAGAATGTGGGGACCAAGGCTGTCTATAATTGGACTTTACTCGTTTGGCCCAACTCGACACTTTTGGTATGTTCAAGTTTCATTGTCCATTTTAAATAATAAAACAACTAAAAACCTTAAACTATAACAGACTAAAAAAAAATTAAAACCGTAACCAATAGAGTAATCTTAAATTTTTGATTGCGTCCAAATACACCCTCCATCCAAAAAAAAAAATTAAAAATTGTAAATACAAGTTAACTTTTATCCAAACATTAACACAAATTTAATCATTATATTGAAATTCGAAATTGTAATTGAAAAATCATTTAATGAGTTATCAATTACAATTTTTAGAATTTTAATATAATAATTAAATTTGTGTTAATATATCAAAGTTAACGAAAGTTGATAAAAAAAATGTCATTTCGAATTATACAGAGGGAGTATATAATATGAGTAGGATCTACACAAATGCTAATTAACATTAAATTAAGTGCAAATACCAAATCTATATATAATATTAAAGCAGAAGAATTCCCAAGCTCCTCGTCGCGCCACGTGTCAAATGCTGATTCGTCAATATTTTGCAATTCAGTCCTTAATATTCTTTTATTTAAGCCATTTTTTTGCAGTTTGGTCCTTGAAAATCTTTTATTTTAGATAGATATAAATACTCCCATGAATGAAATTGAAATCCCCCCACCAGATTATCTTAATTTATGTGTAAATCCCAATTTCAATCCCCTACTTTCTCGTCATCTTAGGGTTCCTTCGATTCACTTTTTTCATCTTTATGAATTGAATTGAATTCATTTCATCAATCGATCAATGAAGCTGCATTCTGACCTCCTTATCTGATCTGATCCTAATCCGATTTCGTTATTCTTCCATCTTTTATTTTTCTTATACTTTTTGATTGTTTGTTATGGGGAAGGTGGCTGTTGGAGCGGCGGTGGTTGGTCTTGCGGCTGCCGTCTGTCTTTGTCGCGGCGTTGGTCGTTCGCCACCGCATGCGGAGCTCCAGCCGATGGGCACGTGTGGCTGCTATTCTTAGGGAATTGGAGGAGAAGACTGGGACTCCTAATGCAAAATTGAAGCAGGTGGCTGACGCTATGACGGTGGAAATGCACGCCGGACTCGCATCCGAAGGTGGCAAAGCAAGCTTAAGATGCTCATCGGCTACGTCGATAACCTCCCACTTTGGGTATACACTTGAATTTTCTGTTTTATTTTAATAATTCAATTTGATGGATCGACCAATATTGTTGAAGTCACAAGTCTCTCGAACAAATCAAATTGATTCATGTATGTCATTGCATTTACGCCATCACCAATACCATTGCCCTTCTTACATTTAGATGCTTCTCTTTGGGTTCCAAATTAAATTTATTAGAGTCACTTTTAAAATATAAATTCAATTAAGCTGATTCCTCATTATTTCCTAGACTATCGATCCCAATCAATGTTCACCCTAGCATAGTTTACGCATTTAAGTGATGGTGATGGTGCATCGGTAGGCCGTTAAAATTACTCAGCGGTGAGATTTTTGTTAGATTAACATCTGTTTGTATATCCACAGTAAAGGGATAAAATTACTCGGTTGAGATTTTTGATAGGATGCAGTACGCTAACGCATTTCCCGCGCTTATTCCAATTCCATGGACAATTTTCTTTACACATAAAGGGAGGGTGAAATTTTCACTTTCACTTGATTATTGTCGATTACAAAGACATAAATATCTTACTTTATAGGAATACTATACAAGCGGTATTGCAAGAGATTGATCTGTTACCGACTTTTAGAAATCATCCAAAAGTCATTTTTGGTGATTAATGGAAGTCTCAAACTCACTTATCTTTCCGTTTTCCGGGATATTTCTATCAATTGGTGGAGTTAAAGTATCTTTCTCTTTGATCATATCACAGTGATGAGGAAGGAGTATTTTACGCATTGGATCTCGGTGGGACAAACTTCCGTGTGTTGCGGGTGCAATTGGGAGGGAAGAATGGTGGTGTTGTTGGTCAAGAGTTTGAAGAGGTGTCAATTCCACCTCAATTGATGGTTGGAACGTCTGATGTAAGTGCTATTTTCTTGAGACGGTTGTTCAGTATGCTTCATGCTGGTACATGCTAGATAAAAATTTACATTCTAAATTTCACAAAGTCCATATTGGACACCACAAAGTTCTCTTCTCAGTTTTCCTGAATTGAAACACTTAACTCAAATTGAATATGGAAAAGAGTTGAAACTGATTCACAGTGGTAGAAATCTGACAAAAAGAAATCAGAGCATAGGTAAATAAACCGTTAAGAAAAAAGCTTCAAAGCATCTGCCCTCGCATAATTGTCTTCCAAATTCCAACTCAACCGAATCCAAGCCATATAAAGTATTAAAGTTCCACATATCAAAACTCTAAGCTCACAAGATCATATCAGACTACAATTTTGATACTTTTCAGAGGGAAAAAAAACTGATATCATAATAAAAATATTCAATATTATATTTTTACTTGTATAGTTTGAGGTAGGACGGATGCTGTAATATGAGGAAGGAGATTCAAAGTGGTTGTTCTTGTAAAAGTGAAGAAGAAAGAGAAAGTTAGTGTTTGGAAGGAAATGAAGAGAAAGTTTGGGTGTGTTAGCAGCATGCACGATTGTAATTGCCATGTGAAGAAGATAAAGTTACATCGTTGTTTATCATCAAGATTTTTCCTTTATTTCTAAGATTTTGTTGTTTAAATCATCATGAGTTACCCTTCATTTCTAATGTATTGTTATTTAATTAATTCAGTCATGATATGGTATTGTGATTTGGTTAACTTAGAATAATATTCAGTAAATATACTTGTATATATACATTTAGAATGTATAGTTGGTAGAGATATTATTTTCCTTACCTTTTCTCATTCCATTCAGGTTCAATATATACAAAGAATACAACTTTGAATGGGACTCTAATCATGATAACTAATCCCATGATTTCCGAATTCTATCTAGATAAATAATATTCCTACCAACTATACATTCTAACAGATATATACAAGGATATTCACTAAATATTATTCTAAAGGAATAATATTTACTAACAATATTGTATCAGCCTAAATTAGGATAAAATTTCGGCATAGGCAGAGAGATTTGAGGGCTGTATATTCAAATATTGACATAAATTTCGGCATAGGCAGAGAGATTTGAGGGTTGTATATTCAAAATTAACATAAATCTCGGCTGTGGCAGATATAGAAAATAAATCAATATTTTCAAAATTATATCCTTAAATCTTTTGCTTAAAATTCGTAAATCAATAGTATTTGAATCTATATAATATATAAAAAGAGAAACATTTTATGCCCTCACATTAAGCCATGTCACTAATATGACATGTCATTATGTGATTCTCCCATTGATCTATTATTTCCTATATAAATCAAGTGGTTAAATTTGGAAATCTGTCAAGGGTATTTTAGTCATTTACGTTCATGACATAAATGTAGATATTAGACATTGAAATCAACATCAAGTGCTTTTGATTGGATGCCTTAATTTACAAAAAAAAATTCTCCCAAATTCTTTGACCTCAATTATTTTATAATAAATTAATTTTTAAAAAAAAAATTTACACCAAAATTCATAATTTTTTTTCTCTACAAATAGAGACTAATTTCATTTGATTCGGACACAGAAATAAATATTATTTCTTGAATATAAATCAAATATTTTATAATAAATTATTATTTTTTCCACCTAAAACCATTAAAAAGTTTCCTCCAAAAATAGATATTACTTTCATTTGATTCGTACAAAAAAAAAATCCTCTTCTATGAAGTGCATGTCAATATTCTGAAAGTAAATATAGTATAAATAGGTAATTTGAAAGAGGGAGAGGAAGAAGTGGGTTGGGTTTGATGAGGGAGTTTAGTATTTGGAAAAAAAAATCATTAAACACATTGTTAGTTATTTTTTGATTTTGATTTTTCTTCTCAAAATTAAATAAGTTAAATTGAAAAAGAATATTATAATTTTGTTTATGATGAGTTTATGTAAACAAATATGATATTTATTTAAAAGAATCCTCTTTTTTGAATATAAATCAAATATTTTATAATAAATTATTTTTTTTATATTTTTCCACCAAAAATCATAAAAAAATTCCTCCAAAAATAGAGACTACTTTCATTCGATTTGGACAGAAAAAAGAAATCCTGTTCTTTGAAGTGCATGTCAATCTATATAATATATAAAAAGAGAAACATTTTATGCCCTCACATTAAGCCATGTCTCTATTATGACATGGCATTATGTGATTCTCCCATTGGTCTATTATTTTCTATATAAATCAAGTGGTTAAATTTGAAAATCTGTCAAGGGTATTTTAGTCATTTACGTTCATGACATAAATGTAGATATTAGACATTGAAATCAACATCAAGTGCTTTTGATTGGATGCCTTAATTTACAAAAAAAAAATTCTCCCAAATTCTTTGACCTCAATTATTTTATAATAAATTAATTTTTAAAAAAAAAATTACAACAAAATTCATAATTTGTTTTCCTCTACAAATAGAGACTAATTTCAATTGATTCGTACACAGAAAAAAATATTCTTTCTTGAATATAAATCAAATATTTTATAATAAATTATTTTTTTTTAATTTTTTTCACCTAAAACCATTAAAAAAATTCCTCCAAAAATAGATATTACTTTCATTTGATTCGTACAAAAAAAATCCCCTTTTCTATGAAGTGCATGTCAATATTTTAAAAAATAAATATAGTATAAATAGGTAGTTTGAAAGAGGGAGAGAAAGAAGTGGGTTGGGTTTGATGAGGGAGTTTAGTGTTTGGAAAAAAAAAAAATCATTAAACACATTGTTAGTTATTTTTTGATTTTGATTTTTCTTCTCAAAATTAAATAAGTTAAATTGAAAAATAATATTATAATTTTGTTTATGATGAGTTAATGTAAACAAATATGATATTTATTAAAAAAATCCTCTTTTTTGAATATAAATCAAGTATTTAATAATAAATTATTTTTTTTATATTTTTCCACCAAAAATCATAAAAAAAATTCTTCCAAAAATAGAGACTACTTTCATTCGATTTGAACAGAAGAAAGAAATCCTCTTCTTTGAAGTGCATGTGAATTTATATAATATATAAAAATAGAAACATTTTATGCCCTCACATTAAGCCATGTCACTATTATGACATGGCATTATGTGATTCTCCCATTGGTCTATTATTTTCTATATAAATAAAGTAGTTGAATTTGGAATTCTGTCAAGGATATTTTAGTCATTTACGTTCATGACTTAAATGTAGATATTAGACATTGAAATCAACATCAAGTGCTTTTAATTGGATGCCTTAATTTACAAAAAAAAAATTCTCCCAAATTCTTTGACCTCAATTATTAAATAATAAATTAATTTTTTTAAAAAAAAAAATTTACACCAAAATTCATAATTTTTTTTCCTCTACAAATAGAGACTAATTTCATTTGATTCGGACATAGAAAAAAATATTTTTTCTTGAATATAAATCAAATATTTTATAATAAATTATTTTTTTTTTAATTTTTTCCACCTAAAACTATTAAAAAAATTCCTTCAAAAATAGATATTACTTTTATTTGATTCGTACAAAAAAAATCCTCTTCTATGAAGTGCATGTCAATATTCTAAAAAATAAATATAGTATAAATAGGTAGTTTGAAAGAGGTAGAGGAAGAAGTGGGTTGGGTTTGATGAGGGAGTTTAGTGTTTGGAAAAAAAAAATCATTTAACACATTGTTAGTTATTTTTTGATTTTGATTTTTCATCTCAAAATTAAATAAGTTTAATTGAAAAAGAATATTATAATTTTATTTAGGATGAGTTAATGTAAACAAATATGATATTTATTAAAAAAAAAAAAAATCCTCTTTTTTGAATATAAATCAAGTATTTAATAATAAATTTTTTTTTATATATTTTTCCACCAAAAATCATAAAAAAAATTCTTCCAAAAATAAAGACTACTTTCATTCGATTAGGACAGAAGAAAGAAATTCTCTTCTTTGAAGTGCATGTCAATCTATATAATATATAAAAATAGAAACATTTTATGCCCTCACATTAAGCCATGTCACTATTATGACATGGCATTATGTGATTCTCCCATTGGTCTATTATTTCCTATATAAATCAAGTAGTTAAATTTTGAAATCTGTCAAGGGTATTTTAGTCATTTACGTTCATGACATAAATCTAGATATTAGACATTGAAATCAACATCAAGTGCTTTTGATTGGATGCCTTAATTTACAAAAAAAAATTCTCCCAAATTCTTTGACCTCAATTATTTTATAATAAATTAATTTTTTTTTAAAAAAAATTTACACCAAAATTCATAATTTGTTTTCCTCTACAAATAGAGACTAATTTCATTTGATTCGTACACAGAAAAAAATTATCTTTCTTCAATATAAATCAAATATTTTATAATAATTTTTTTTTTAATTTTTTCCACCTAAAACCAATAAAAAAATTCCTCCAAAAATAGATATTACTTTAATTTGATTCGTACAAAAAAAAATCCTCTTCTATGAAGTGCATGTCAATATTCTAAAAAATTAATATAGTATAAATAGGTAGTTTGAAAGAGGGAGAGGAAGAAGTGGGTTGGATTTGATGAGGGAGTTTAGTGTTTGGAAAAAATAATCATTAAACACATTGTTAGTTATTTTTTGATTTTGATTTTTCTTTTCAAAATTAAATAAGTTAAATTGAAAAAGAATATAATAATTTTGTTTATTATGAGTTAATGTAAACAAATATGATATTTATTAAAAAAATCCTCTTTTTTGAATATAAATCAAGTATTTAATAATAAATTATATTTTTATATATTTTTCCACCAAAAATCATAAAAAAAATTCTTCCAAAAATAGAGACTACTTTCATTCGATTTGGACAGAAGAAAGAAATCCTCTTCTTTGAAGTGCATGTCAATATATATAATATATAAAAATAGAAACATTTTATGCCCTCACATTAAGCCATGTCACTATTATGACATGGCATTATGTGATTCTCCCATTGGTCTATTATTTCCTATATAAATCAAGTGGTTAAATTTGGAAATCTGTGAAGGATATTTTAGTCATTTACATTCTTGACATAAATGTAAATAGTAGAAATTGAAATCAACATCAAGTGCTTTTGATTGGATGCCTTAATTTACAAAAAAAAAAAAAATTCTCCCAAATTCTTTGACCTCAATTATTTTATAATAAATTAATTTTTTTAAAAAAAATTTACACCAAAATTCATTATTTTTTTTTCTCTACAAATAGAGACTAATTTCATTTGATTCGAACACAGAAATAAATATTCTTTCTTGAATATAAATCAAATATTTTATAACAAATTACTTTTTTTTCCACCTAAAACCATTAAAATTAAAGTTTCCTCCAAAAATAGATATTACTTTTATTTGATTCGTACAAAAAAAAAATCCTCTTCTATGAAGTGCATGTCAATATTCTAAAAAGTAAATATAGTATAAATAGGTAATTTGAAAGAGGGAGAGGAAGAAGTGGGTTAGTTTGATGAGGGAGTTTAGTATTTGAAAAAAAAAATCATTAAACACATTGTTAGTTATTTTTTGATTTTGATTTTTCTTCTCAAAATTAAATAAGTTAAATTGAAAAAGAATATTATAATTTTGTTTATGATGAGTTTATGTAAACAAATATGATATTTATTTAAAAGAATCCTCTTTTTTGAATATAAATCAAATATTTTATAATAAATTATCTTTTTATATTTTTCCACCAAAAATCATAAAAAAATTCCTCCAAAAATAGAGACTACTTTCATTCGATTTGGACAGAAAAAAGAAATCCTGTTCTTTGAAGTGCATGTCAATCCATATAATATATAAAAAGAGAAACATTTTATGCCCTCACATTAAGCCATGTCTCTATTATGACATGGCATTATGTGATTCTCCCATTGGTCTATTATTTTCTATATAAATCAAGTGGTTAAATTTGGAAATCTGTTAAGGGTATTTTAGTCATTTACGTTCATGACATAAATGTAGATATTAGACATTGAAATTAACATCAAGTGCTTTTGATTGGATGCCTTAATTTACAAAAAAAAATTCTCTCAAATTCTTTGACCTCAATTATTTTATAATAAATTAATTTTTAAAAAAAAATTACACCAAAATTCATAATTTGTTTTCCTCTACAAATAGAGACTAATTTCATTTGATTCGTACACAGAAAAAAAATATTCTTTCTTGAATATGAATCAAATATTTTATAATAAATATAGTATAAATAGGTAGTTTGAAAGAGGGAGAGGAAGAAGTGGGTTGGGTTTGATGAGGGAGTTTAGTGTTTGGAAAAAAAAATCATTAAACGCATTGTTAGTTATTTTTTGATTTTGATTTTTCTTCTCAAAATTAAATAAGTTAAATTGAAAAAGAATATTATAATTTTGTTTATGATGAGTTAATGTAAACAAATATGATATTTATTAAAAAAAATTCTCTTTTTTGAATATAAATCAAGTATTTAATAATTAATTTTTTTTATATATTTTTCCACCAAAAATCATAAAAAAAAATCTTCCAAAAATAGAGACTACTTTCATTCGATTTGGACAGAAGAAAGAAATCCTCTTCTTTGAAGTGCATGTCAATCTATATAATATATAAAAATAGAAACATTTTATGCCCTCACATTAAGCCATGTCACTATTATGACATGGCATTATGTGATTCTCTCATTGGTCTATTATTTCCTATATAAATCAAGTAGTTAAATTTGGAAATCTGTCAAGGATATTTTATTCATTTACGTTCATGACTTAAATGTAGATATTAGACATTGAAATCAACATCAAGTGCTTTTGATTGGATGCCTTAATTTACAAAAAAAAATTCTCCCAAATTCTTTGATCTCAATTTTTTAATAATAAATTAATTTTTTTAAAAAGAAAATTTACACCAAAATTCATAATTTTTTTTCCTCTACAAATAGAGACTAATTTCATTTGATTCGGACATAGAAAAAAAATCTTCTTTCTTGAATATAAATCAAATATTTTATAATAAATTATTTTTTTTAATTTTTTTCCACCTAAAACCATTAAAAAATTTCCTCCAAAAATAGATATTACTTTCATTTGATTCCTACAAAAAAAATCCTCTTCTATGAAGTGCATGTCAATATTCTAAAAAATAAATATAGTATAAATAGGTAGTTTGAAAGAGGAGAGGAAGAAGTGGGTTGGGTTTGATGAGGGAGTGTAGTGTTTGGAAAAAAAAATTCATTTAACACATTGTTAGTTATTTTTGGATTTTGATTTTTCTTCTCAAAATTAAATAAGTTAAATTGAAAAAGAATATAATAATTTTGTTTATGATGAGTTAATGTAAATAAATATGATATTTATTTTAAAAAATTCTCTTTTTTGAATATAAATCAAATATTTTATAATAAATTATTTTTTTATATTTTTTCACCAAAAATCATAAAAAAAAATCTTCCAAAAATAGAGACTACTTTCATTCGATTTGGACAGAAAAAAGAAATCTTCTTCTTTGAAGTGCATGTCAATCTATATAATATATAAAAAGAAAAACATTTTATCCCCTCTGAGGCAGCATATTACTTGGCGGGGCAAGTAGAATGTATTGAAGAGAACGTGAGAGGATTGAGGATGGAGTTTGGGCATTTGCAGAATAGAGTGGAGGCAGAGATTGAGACTAACCAGATGTGGAGAGAAAGATTGGAAGGGAAGATGGACAACGAGCTTGGGCAAGCTCAGTCATTCAGGGAGGAGCATATGCGGATGATGCGTTTGATGATGGAGAGACTACCGCCTCCGCCCAATCAGTGAGTTTGTTGAGGTATTCCCTTCCCCTTCCTTATTTCATTTGGTTTGTAGTAATGCATAAGGAAACTATTAATGGTTTAGTGAGGGGGTGGGGTACCTGTATGTTTTATGTGTATATAGTTGCCTTCTTATTTACTTAAAAAAAAATTAAAAAAAAAATAGATATTACTTAGTGGGTTAGTTTTGTGTGAATAGGGATGCCAAACATATAAATGATTCACACTGAGTGAAATAATACACTCTAATAGTTGACATCCATGTGACCTTTGTGAATCCGTCTTGGATTCTATAGGTCTAAAATCTGTTTTATCCGTAGAAGTGTTGAAACCTGAAGCTTCAATGTCAATTACAGAACAAACAAAAAATTGTTAATGCTCCCTAGATTTTCTAATAAAATCGTTAACACAAATTAAATTACTTTCAAGTAAGAAGCAAGGTATAGAAGACAATTGCTAATCAGAAAACCATTGAGAATCACACTAAGAAATAGAACAACAAGGACGAATGACTGAATGGAGAAATTACAATGATGCAAAAGAGCTTTTATATGGAATCCATTAATGAGTAGTAGTTTGTTTGGAGGCGGACATACTAGAACATGTTTATGCAAAGTAAAGCCAAAACATGGGCCTATCTTTAAAGGTAAATCTGGCATAGCATCCTATGATAACTACATGGAGTTCTTGTACTCTACCACACCAATTCAATAGAGAAAGTGTGAAATGTAAGAGAAAATTAAGGTGTTATACCATAAGCGAGCCAACCACCAGGTATTTCACAAAACCGAAAATTCTTTATCAAATAATCAAGGAAAGGAGGTGACGAAACTTCGGTCCGCGGCAACCATTCATAACGGGTCAAGCTACTGACACTTACGAGGCTTAAGTAGAACACTTCCACCAAGCCAATTTTTTGTTTAATATAAAATGTGCGAGATAAAGGTTGCTCTTGACCGCCTCGGCACTTCTTTTTATTTTTATGTTTATGTTTATGTTTATTTATTTATTAAAGTACATTCGTAAAGAAATGAAGAAACCTAAACTAAAAACTAAAGATAAGATCACGTGGGAAAGCGACTTTCATCCTAACGGCACTCCTGAGCGGCTTGAGAACTTCACGTGGCTCATCCATTATAACCAAAGGCATCTCGTATTTCGATCATATTGGTTCTTTCAATAATCTTGAACTTCTTCTCACTTTAATTGTCTATTTAACTCCTGAAAACTATACTCCGTATTACTATTACGCTTGATAAATGTGTACTCTTCTACACACATTTATCAAAAATAATTATGATACACCACGAGATGAGCTTGAACTCGAAAGGAAATTGTGCTTCCTCTTTTTCCCTTCAAGAGTTAAAAATCAAAGATTTGTAGTAATATGTGTCAAAGATACAAGTAACTATTGATCATCCGTAAATGTGTATCCATGATTCAACCAAGCGATATAAAACGAGCGAAAGTACGATACGATTCTGAGTAGCGGTGGTGCTTATCTAAACAAAACCGAAAGTACGAAACCGAAAGTACGATACGGTGATTTTATTTTTATCTTTAGTTTATGGTGTTTGTTGGACGAAATGTTATGAGCGAGATAGATATCCGCATAATGAAATTCCCCGACATACTTTCCTTTTTTATATTGGTGCGAATTTTTACGTTGGTTTTGCCTTCTATTTTATTGTTTTACGGTTCTTTAACTTGCTTTAAATGATCCATTTATTTCGATATATAAATACTGTGCATAAATTTGATGTGGTTCTTTTGCCATATTTTATGTTGGTCTCTGAATTTGATATTTTGAGCTTGATTGGATTACTCAAAAGTTTGGGAATTTGATGGACAATAATATATGGGTAGACCTCTGCGTGAATGGGATTGACTGTATTTCAGAGACTTGAAATTGTAATTATCTGATCAAGGTAGAAGTGAGCTAGGAGAAGCGCGGGATAAGTACAAATTAACTGTCTAATGTTACCCCAAATGAATCATTAGGAATATATGTTGGTGCTCTTAAAATGTTGGTAACAGGCATCATCTTTTATCACAATCTAATTTATGCAAAGTAAAGCCAAAACATGGGCCTATCTTTAAAGGTAAATCTGGCATAGCATCCTATGATAACTACATGGGTTACTGTACTCTACCACACCAATTCAATAGAGAAAGTGTGAAATGTAAGAGAAAATTAAGGTGTTATACCATAAGCAGAGCCAACCACCAGGTATTTCACAAAACTGAAAATTCTTTATCAAATAATCAAGGAAAGGAGGTGACGAAACTTCAGTCCGGCAGCAACCATTCATAACAGGTCAACTGCAACACTTACAGGCTTAAGTAGAACACTTCCACCAAGTTGGTTTCTATCTTTTTCTGTTCTCCCCAAGTTGTTTTTGTTTTACATAGTTTAGGGTTGTCATATGAATGCTTTAGAAACTGTAACTAAGATGAAATGTATATTATTGCACATTGAGTTGTATTGATCACATTCTTCTACTCTGGATTTCCTCAGAGAGGAGACGAATAGACTTTTTTCATTTAATCATAAAACATTCTCTTTGGTAGCAAACTATCAATATATCTACCCTGTTACCAGATTGTTCAGATGTGATCCTGCCATCCTGGCCACACTATATAATCATGACACATAATAGAATACTTTGCCTATCTTGAAATGTGAATGATTGTTCTGCAACCTAAATGATTTTAGCCTAATTTTTTATGTTTGTTTTATGTGTAGGTGCAGACATGATGTAATTGTAGTTTAAACAAGCAAAGAATGAGCAGCAGGAGAAAGACTTTGGTTTTGTTACAGATTTCGGTTTGGTTACTCTGTAACTATGTTATTATTCAATCAGTACTAAATCAATTGCCTTTGAATTGTATGAATTGAATTTGATGTGGAGCAGTAGGTGAAAGTTTTTGGTTTTGTAACTCTGTTTACATTATAAAGCTTTGAGCTTTATACATTCTGCAGAATGAATTCTTGATTCATAGGAATGGGTCATTGTATATATTGTATCTTCCTTAATCCTTATGCTCAGCTGCCAAGATGTTTTCATGTTGCAGTGTTGCACTCATACAGTGATCGTACGGCTTCCTAATGTACTGACATACATTGTTGTTCTTCCTCTATTTATGCCCTTTCTACTTCTTCTTACATCTGATTTATTTTCATTGTTATTCACTCGGTAAACTGACTCGAATCGGGTTTACCCTACTCGACTCGGTCTCACCCAACTCTACATAGCATATTCGCTTCGAACCCAGAAACCCGCCGAGCTCAATTCCAAATACCTGAGTCAAACTCGGCAGGTCTCATAGCAACTCGACTCGACCCGTGGAAACTCGACTCGATATTTTTTCATTGTAGTCTCGACTCGAACTCAACCATAGTTTTAAGATTCTCTATCTCTAAAAATGCTTTGCATCAGTTTTTCTTAATTGATTAGCTTTTTTATTCCCGTCGAATTTCGACGGGCTATGAACTAGTTAATATTAAATTAAGTGCATATACATACATGAGTATACGGTTATAAGTATTAGGGTTTGATGACACCAGAATTGTGGTAGGATTTAGGGGTGTAAGCGGTTCGATTTAAATCGTTGTTTGAGACTGAACGAACTAAACTATGCGGTTTGGTTCGATTTTCAATCACGGATGGTTTGGTTCGATTTTCAATCACGGATGGTTTGGTTCGATTTTCAATCACGAATGGTTTTGTTCGGTCTAAAAAATTGGCAAACTGAATAGTTCGATTTAATTTGTAGTCTGACTCTTCCATATCGAACCAAATCAAACCAACCAGAGATTTGAGATCGCTATATCGAACCAGGGGCGGAGCCAGGGGGGGCATGGGGGGGCACTCGCCCCCCCCAGCGGCGGAAATGCAGTGGAAAAAAATTTTTTTTGCCCCCCCCATATTTTTTTTATATATGTATATATATAATTAACTTCAAGATTAACACCAGTGAGTGGTGTGGTTCAGTGGTAGAAGGGGTGAAGTTAATGTCTTTTGGTGTTTCCTTTCAAATCCATGTTCGAACCCTGCTACCTACATTTTCAATTCAATTTATTTGTCCTCCATCTTTGCTATTCTCTCTTTCTCTCCATCCATTTCTTTTTCTTAACAGTTTTGTTTTTCTCTTTCTCCTAATTTCCTCACATTTTTTCAATCTTAATTAATTAGTTAGGCTTTTCCCATTTCTTAATTTTTTACATTTTTAACTAAAATACATTGTATTTCATGGATCCGACCCATTTTTTACTTGTCCGACCCGAAAATTTTTTTTCGGGGGCGCTGCCCCCGAACCCCCGTGAAATCTTGCCCCCCCTCAAGCAATTCCTGGCTCCGCCCCTGTATCGAACCATCAAACTGAATCGCCATATCGCAGTGTCAAACCAAACTACCGCCCATTCAGATAATTTACAATGCTCAGGCGGTAATTTTGAAGTAAAACAAGGCGAAAACGATGTCGTGGAAATCAGAAATAAGGCCGTCAAAAGAGTTGGCATAACCATCGATACTATTTCCACCAACGATTCCGCTGAAACCACCAAGCTTGGAGTTATTAATCCCATGCATCGCTTACCTACAATTACCATTTACACTATTATTTATTTTTATTATTATTTTTTTCAGTCTAATTATCCTAATAAAAAAAAAACAATCTATATAAAAGTTTGTTACTCACTGCGTCTCATTTATATAGATTACATTTAACTTTCATAATCACCATAATTAATTAATTAAATATTAATGTCAATCAAATAATTCTAATAAAATTTAAAAAATATTATTTATAAAACACTAAACAATCTATCAATAAAAAAAAATTAAAATTTTATTAGTGATTTATTAATAACAATTTTAAAATTTTATTAAAATGATTGGATTGATACTAATGTAAGTACGGTCAAAAGTTACTTATATTAACATGACCTATATAAATGAGATTGAGGGAATATTTTAACAAGTTATATGAAGAAATAAGTATTTTCTGTTCTAAAATAAATAATATTTTTTTAAATATTTTATTTTTGATAAAAGAAATTAAAATTTACAGTAGGGAAAAGGGTTTTTACTCTACTAGAGAAAACAGCTGGAGGCGCGGTTAAATTCACGTGTTGGGACTTGGGATATTATCTTGGGAAAGATAAAGTACACACGGCTTCACGGAAAGTGAAGTAATAGTGGATGATTCAACGCGGTCGATCGCAGTAGATGTGATTCATCGGCGAAATCCACGGCTTTGAACATCGAGAGACTATTTACTCCCATGGTCTACGCGGTACCAGAATGAACCTTCTCACGTTGACGCCTGATGAAAGGCGCTTTTCCTTGACTTATCTTGTCGTTTAATAGGAACTAGGATGGGTGTATTCATTAATAGGAGTACAATGTTTTTTGTTTTTCTGGGTACTATTATTAAGTAATTCGTCGAAATTTGACGGACATAGTTAGATTTATTATTACTTGTTATCATAATTTATAATTTCATTTAAATAAACGAAAATAATATGTTAGGTTTATATCCAACAATAAAAAAATTAACACGATAATTTTGGGACGGAGGAAGTATCATGTACACATAGAAAATTACTTTACTACATTCAGAATAACTCTATTTAGCCTATATGTGTTGAGATGGTCAAACATATTTTTGTCACATATATCTATTTCTATTATAAAAAAATGTGTACACTTGCCAGGACTGGCCCAAGGGGGGGTCAGTGAGGGCAACCGCCCGGGGCCCTTAGTGGTAAGGGACCCATATAAGTTAGGAGTCATTCTAGAAGGTTTAGGAATGTTTTTCAAGTTTTATGAGCACTATAAAATAGATCTAAAGTTGTAATCCGAATTTAGACTATTTTTTATTAATAAAATTAATTGCTTTGCAATTGTGGGTTTTCCCTTAAGCTTTTTTAGCTTGCAGAAGATTCTCTTAGGAGTTTCTTATTAAGTCAATTCATTGGCTTGCAGAATAATCTTCTTCGGTTGATTATTAGGTTAAATTCTCTTGCGAGGGTTTGATCATATCCCTTTGTTCGTTAATCGATTTTACTCATTTTGCGATGATCTAATCGATTATCTTAAAGAAAATCTGATGTTAATTTTGAAGTTGATGGAGAAATCTTTCTAGCTCACAAGTTGGTGCTTGCAGCTCGGTCACCTGTGTTCAGGGCTCAGCTCTTTGGTCCAATGAAAGACCGTACCCATTGCATAAAAGTTGAAGATATTAAGGCCCATGTTTTCAAGGTTAGTTACATGTACTCCTGCTTCTGTTAAAGAATACTCGATGGAAATATTTGTTCAACCATCATATCTTTCTATAGCGTAATTACATTAGCATTTATATGATGATTTAAGATAAGTGTCATTGATAAGTCCAATACTGTCATACACCTCCTTCAGCTATCAAAAACAAAGATCTTCTTCAGAATTTGGGATGCTTAATTGTTGCACAAATGATTTTTGTTCTTGTTCTTTTAATGATCTCGTTGTTTTGGATATAAACCTAGTAACTTTACTTCTGTTTTATCTAGGTAAAAATATATAGCATTTGAGTATCGTAAAAATATATAGCATTTGAGTATCGTAAAAATGTCCGATTAATTAGGGGCCTCTTCATCTGATTTTGCCCGGGACCCACAAAAGTCTAGGAATGGCCCTGACACTTGCTCACCGATTTTTTAAGAGATGGAGAGGATATAAAAAATTCTGAATGCACAGTCAAGATACATCAAGGAAGCACGACTCAGGACCTTACGAAGCATTTCAGATAATACTCAAGTTGTGATTATTATAAATCTTAATTATGCATACCCATAGTTCATAAATGTGTCAAAATCATACCAACATTTCAAGTTTCAATCACTTGACAACCATTTACCAAAATAAAATATTAGTTGCTCCCTTGAATATAGTTATCAAAGCTTTAGCCATCAAGCAAAATGTTATAATTTCTCTTATGGGTCATTTTCAGATTAGAAAAGATTATGAAAATAAATAAGTCATTGCATCCATATGCAACACTGGAATGAAAATAAATAAACTTGATAGTTTTAATCAGATTATTAATAATAAATCCCAAAGTACCAAATGAAATAACAAAATACCAAAGAAAATATTTGTTAACCATCCCCCTCACTCTACCCACGATAATGTCACCTTCGAAAAAATGAATTATAAATAAAAAATTTAAAAACAAAAAATGTGAATTTGAATAAATTATTAATCGATACAGTTTTGAAGAGTTACATTTCCCTATTTACTAATTACTTTCCCGTTTTCTGAAAATTCAAAATTTGATTTCAAAATTCAAATGTTGATTGAACTTAAATCGAGATAATTTAATGTACAAATATTTACCTTATAAACATTAACCTTTTATTAAATAAAAAATTAATTTATTAAATGAAAAATCTTTGAAACTAAGACCAATGGGAGAATTACATAATGCCATGTCATAATAGTGATATGGCTTAATGTGAGGGCTATAAATGTTTGTCTTTTAATATATTATATAGATGGATCATTATAGTACTACTTCTTTCATCCCAAAAAGAATTATAAATAAATTATTTTAAAAAAAATAATATTTATTTTTGGACCGTTACTCTTTGATTATATTTTTAAATTCCTATTTATAAGACTCTTGCATGTATATAGATCATTACATTAATATTTCTTTCGTCCCAAAATAAAAATAATTGATCAATTTTTATTTTGCTTAAAATAAAAAAAAAAGTATTCATTTATTAGACTATATTATTGTAACTATTTCTAATTTATATACCAAAGATTTCAATTTATAAAATAAATTTGTATGTATATGGATCATAATTATAGTACTACTTCTTCTGTATCAAAATGAATTATAAATAAAAAATTTAAAAACAAAAAATGTGCATTTGAATAAAATATTAATCGATACAGTTTTGAAGAGTTATATTTCCTTATTTACTAATTGCTTTCCCGTTTTCTGAAAATTCAAAATTTGATTTCAAAATTCAAATGTTGATTGAACTTAAATCGGGATAATTTACTGTATAAATATTTACCTTATAAACATTAACCTTTTATTAAATGAAAAATCAATTTATTAAATGAAAAATCTTTGAAACTAAGACCAATGGGAGAATTACATGATGTCATGTCATAATAGCGACATGACTTAATGTGAGGGCTCTAAATGTTTGTCATTTAATGTATTACTAGCAGTATCCCCGTGCGATGCACGGCGATATAAGATTTTTTTTTTTTAATTTACAAAAAAAAAAGAAATTGGTTGTGATGAAATTATAAGTATAAGTGAAGAAGTAAAACAACAACTTTTTAAATTTACACATTAACAATTTTAATTATAATGATCAAAATATAACGATAAGTGATAATGGAAAATGAAATATTTTTGAAATACATTGCAATTTAATTACACACGACTCAAATAAAAGTCTCTTATTATACATTCTCAACTACTTTCTTATATACAACATCCGATAACATTTGTGGACCAAAAGATTAATCAAATATGAACCAAAATTGGTCATTTATTTGAGGCAGATGTAGTAATAATATTATTTCTTACTTAAACTTACAATTTCTACTTAAAAAATACGATATTTATCTTTAAGTGAAATAAATAAAGAAAAGAATATTTCCTCCAATCTGTAATAAGAGGCACACATTTTTATTTTGGGAGTCTAGTTGATAAATTTTATTATTCAAAATGAAACTTTTATAATTATTTTTATTCAATTGTCTCTTTTAGTCAAATGTTAAATATTTTCACTAAATAGAAAAAAGATAAAACATTTAAATAATTATTAAATATAATTACTAAAATTAGTATATTTCTCAAAAAAATATTTCAAATGCAAATTAAATTTTCTTTTTCTTATTCATTTTTTTAGACAATTAAATAGGGTGAGTGTTCAAATAAGTTGTTAAATCACTGCATTTAATTTAATACTCTTACATTTTAATTTTTAATTTCAAAACTCTCTGTGCCTCCCTTATTTCTCTTTCCTTCAAACATTGCTTCTCTCTCACTCTCTCTCTCTCTCTCTCTCTCTACATCTCTACCCAATCTCTCAGTTTCTTTCTCTACCCATCAATGGCGCCGCCCTACCACCGCCACACCTTAAAAAACGTCAGCACCACTCGTTACCAAAAGAGATTCCAAGCCTCAAAAACTCTCAAGAAAATCAAGACTCCCAATCTCAATCTGACGACCAAACCCAAACCCACTACCGCCTCCCACCACCATCATCACCGCCGCCCATCGCCTCCATTTATCCCTCCTTCTCCAAACTACTCCGACCGGCTTCCTCAATCCTCATTCCGGTAAGATCCAAATCCAACCCTCTCTCCTTCCAAAGTCAAAATCCCTAGTCAAATTTCATCTTTTCTAACACTCTCCTTCGCCAATTTAATCCTTTCTTCAAATCAACAATCTTCTCCAATCCTCTCCATATGACCACTTTCTATAAACCTACACCACCCTTTGAATACTTCATTATAGGGTAAAGCAAGGTTCAGATCTGTAAGTGATCAGGTAAGAAGATAACTCCGTCATGGCTGCATGTGAGGACCCCGTCCCGGAACCTACACGTGTCCCAGGCTGGAGCGTCCTCAAACTAACCCAAATTTCAATAACTTTTAAAACCTTTATTTAACTTTCAAAAATAATTACAATTGTTATAACCATTTCAAAATAAATCTACACCTTTTCACCATGGAGAAATAGTTGACTAACTTAGAAAGTAAGAAACTATTTTAGTTACAAAGAGGCATCGATTATAACATAAAATGAAGATTTAATAATACAATTCCGTAAATGACTTATACCAAAGTACACTTTCTATACCAACCTAATCATACCCCGACAATTCCCAAAATATAACTTCCAAACTCCTCACCGCCCTTACTTGGCCGTCCATCTGTCTCGGAATCTAAAAACAGTAAAGGGAGAGGGGTGAGAATAAATCTCAAGAAGCTATTATGAATGCGTGAATATGCCATATAAGATGCAACACATAACAAATTGCATACACACATTGGAAAAGGCGCAAACACCTTCCATTACCTTGGTTTACCTTTTCCCGTCTGAATCATGAGTCGTACCATTGTGGAAGTAAATACTCCACTTATTCTGTGAATGCATATCCACCAGAATCAATATCATAAATTCGAGATAGTTATGATTATAACTCATCTCCTGTGAACTGCTTAGGCATTATTCACAAACAAATCATACTGGCCCGAGATAGTTATCGTCATAACTCATCTCTTATGAGCTAGCTTAGGCAATATTCATAAACAACCCCGAACAACCGAGATAGTTATTGTCATAACTCATCTCCTGTGAGCTAGAGGCAATATTCACCAGAACAACCCCCTAACAACCGAGATAGTTATTGTCATAACTCATCTCCTGTGAACTGCTTAAAGCAATATTCACCAGAACTAACCCTCCAACAACCGGTATACCAAAGTCCAGCACATATCATAAACTTGTAATATAAATCCACACTTGGGATAACATATAACCATAAGATAAATAAATCCACACTTGGGATAATATAATAACATAAGATAAATAAATCCACACTTGGGATAATATAATAACATGCTAAATAATCCACAAAAGGGAATAAGCAATATAACAACATATCATAAACAATTCCTACGTAGTCATTACACAACTTCGGATAACCTCAATAAGAGTTCATGATCTATCTCCCAAGTTCGAACTACATTGGTGAAGTACAAATCAAGCTTAATAACCAATTTCCGAACCATATTCTGTATTACAAGGTCTCTATAGGGATTCACTCTAAATTTATCAAGTTGTGGTCACAATGCTTAAGTGCCCCAAGTTCTACTTTAATCTAAGTTGAAAGGGATTGATTCATATCCAAATTGGATTAGGTTCTATTAATATATAAGGGTTAGAGATCATTCCACGAGGTTATTAGTAAAATTCAGCAAAAGAGAAAAACTGAGGAAGGTCTGGTGACATGGGCGACCGCCCATGACACTTGGGCGACCGCCCATGAAGGTTTTCAAGGCATTCCAAGTTCTGGGCACATGGGCGGCCGCTCATGCCCCCTTGGGCGACCGCCCAAGGCCTTTTCCAGCAATTCCCAAATTTCAACCTTTTACACTTAGCTTCTTTTCCCTTTCTTTTTCTCTACTTTACATTCAAGAACACCCAAAGAATTTCTTAGCCTTACCAAGTTCATCCTAACTCATGAAAACCCAAGATAAAGTAAACCTAGATTATTTACCCCTAAATCTTCCACCCATTTCCTTTTCTCTAAATCATCTTTCAAGAACATTATCTTCATTCCATTTCCTTTACCAATCACTCAACTCTTATAAGGTTCCCAAACCATGAAATAAACATCACTATAACAAGAATAACATTTAAAAGTTTATGAACATTCATAAGAAGGGAAATCATAACAACTCACCTTAGGGTTTTAGAATGGAAAGTTGAATCTTCTTAACTTGATTGATTCTCCTTGATGATCCAATCTCAAAGATGTTCTTGAACTTGAAAATGGTGGAGAAATGGCTAGCTTCAAGACTTGAAAATTGGGAGCTTCCATGGAGGTTCTATGACCTTTGCTAGGGGAAGTATGAGAAGGGAATGAAGGAGGGAGGAGGAAGGAGGAAGTAAGAGGATGGGAGGGTAAGGGAAGGACACATGGCAAGCTTAGGGAGTGGAAGACTCAAATGGCCCCCCACCCAAAATATCTAGGCTTCCACCCAATTTAAAATTAACCCTTCCCCTTAATTATTTATTCTACCCATTTTAACCTTCTCTTACTATTTATTTATTTCTATTTTTATTATTTCTCAAGGTTCTTTATTTAATATCCAATGAATTCTTAAAAGATTCTAAATTTACTTCTCACCCAATTTATCTTAAATTAAGAATTTAAAGACATAATTGAACACATAAAGCTAACATAAATATTAAAAGCATATAATATAATATTTAAAATTAGTGCCTAGGGTTAGGGTCGTCACACTGCAACCTCGGTTGCAATATCAAAAATCTACATCCGGAGATTGCCAAGCCAAGAAACGAATAACCCTGATTACCTGAGTCTACTCATCAAACAGAGAGAGTAATAAACTTCGTGTGTGAAAGTGTGTGCTTCTGCGTGTTTTGGTGTGTAACTATATGCTTGTGTGTGAGTGTTTCCTTCAGTTTCTTTCTGTGTGTCTCTGTGTTTGTGTGTGTTTTTTAAATATTGAGAAAGTATGAGGAGAGAAGAAAGAAGGAATAGGCTGACTCTTTTAAATGAGTAGAGGACAACATTTGAAAATGTGCACCTTTGCCTAATCCAATCAAAACACATGCATATTTTTAAAAAATGATCTAGTCAACAATCTAAAATGTATTCAGCAAGCTAATCTAATGTAGAGCTTCTCTTGCAAGTTAAAGCAATAAAATAGAAAATTCATCCATGAAAATTGATAAATATTTGTCTTATTCAAAGTAATGGGAAATGTGCACCTTTGCCTAATCCAATCAAAACACATGCAAATTTTTAAAAAATGATCTAGTCAACAATCTAAAATATATTCAGCAAGCTAATCTAATGTAGAGCTTCTCTTACAAGTTAAAGCAATAAAATAGAAAATTCATCCATGAAAATTGATAAATATTTATCTTATTCAAAGCAATGGGAGCAAGTATTTTTTTTAATCACAAAAAATGATAAAGAGAAAAGAATGAGTAGGGAGCAAGTACTTTGTTTTTCGTGGAGTGTGCATACATACAATTGTCAAAGTTTTACATATATGTGTCATTTTCTCTTTGCCAAATAAAACAAATGGAGCTCATGCACACATTAACATCAGCAAGCATCTTTTCTTGATAGACTAAATTTTTGTCTTATTCAAAGTAATGAAAAATGACAAATTTGTCCTTGATTGTGACAACATTTACCACTTCCTTCCTTTAATATATATAAAGATGAATTATGCATTTTCGAAAATACCCTTAATGATACTTTCCATTTTTGTTGCCATTGAAAGCGACATTTTTGAGCGGGCTTTTTCCATTTATGGAATGCAATCTTGTTATAAGATATAGATAGATATAGATGGATCATTATAGTACTACTTCTTTCCTCTCAAAAAGAATTATAAATAAACTATTTTAAAAAAGTAATATTTATTTTTGGACCGTTACTCTTTAATTATATTTTTAAATTCCTATTTACAAGACTCTTGCATGTATATAGATCATTACATTAATATTTCTTTCGTCCCAAAATAAAAATAATTGATCAATTTTTATTTTGCTTAAAATAAAAAAAATATTCATTTATTAGACTATATTATTGTAACTATTTCTAATTTATATACCAAAGATTTCAATTTATAAAACAAATTTGTATGTATATGGATCATAATTATAGTACTACTTCTTCTGTATCAAAATGAATTATAAATAAAAATTTTAAAAATAAAAAATGTGCATTTGAATAAAATATTAATCGACACAGTTTTGAAGAGTTACATTTCCTTATTTACTAATTGTTTTCCCGTTTTCTGAAAATTCAAAATTTGATTTCAAAATTCAAATGTTGATTGAGCTTAAATCGGGATAATTTACTGCATAAATATTTACCTTGTAAACATTAACCTTTTATTAAATAAAAAATCAATTTATTAAACGAAAAATCTTTGAAACTAAGACCTATGGGAGAATTGCATAATGCCATGTCATAATAGTGACATGGCTTAATGTGAGGGCTCTAAATATTTGTCTTTTAATATATTATATAGATGGATCATTATAGTACTACTTCTTTCCTCTCAAAAAGAATTATAAATAAACTATTTAAAAAAAGTAATATTTATTTTTGGATCGTTACTCTTTAATTATATTTTTAAATTTCTATTTACAAGACTCTTGCATGTATATAGATCATGACATTAATATTTCTTTCGTCCCAAAATAAAAATAATTGATCAATTTTTATTTTGCTTAAAAAAAAGTATACATTTATTAGACTATATTATTGTAACTATTTCTAATTTATATATCCAAGATTTCAATTTATAAAATAAATTTGTATGTATATGGATCATAATTATAGTACTACTTCTTCTGTCTCAAAATGAATTATAAATAAAAAATTTAAAAACTAAAAATGTGCATTTGAATAAAATATTAATCGATCCAGTTTTGAAGAGTTACATTTTCTTATTTACTAATTGCTTTCCCATTTTCTGAAAATTCAAAATTTGATTTCAAATTTCAAATGTTGATTGAGCTTAAATCGGGATAATTAACAGTATAAATATTTACCTTATAAACATTAACCTTTTATTAAATAAAAAATCAATTTATTAAATGAAAAATCTTTGAAACTAAGACCAATGAAAAAATTACATAATGCCATGTCATAATAGTGAGATGGCTTAATGTGAGGGCTCTAAATATTTGTCTTTTAATATATTATATAGTTGGATCATTATAGTACTACTTCTTTCATCTAAAAAAGAATTATAAATAAACTATTTTAAAAAAATAATATTTATTTTTTGACCGTTACTCTTTGATTATATTTTTAAATTCCTATTTATAAGACTCTTGCATGTATATAGATCATTACATTAATATTTTTTTCGTCCCAAAATAAAAATAATTGATCATTTTTTATTTTGCTTAAAATTAAAAAAAAAGTATTCATTTATTAGACTATATTATTGTAACTATTTCTAATTTATATACCAAAGATTTCAATTTATAAAATAAATTTGTATGTATATGAATTATAATTATAGTACCACTTCTTCTGTCTCAAAATGAATTATAAATAAAAATTTTAAAAATAAAAAATGTGCATTTGAATAAAATATTAATCGATCCTGTTATGAAGAGTTACATTTCCTTATTTACTAACTGCTTTCCCATTTTCTGAAAATTCAAAATTTGATTTCAAAATTCAAATGTTGATTGAGCTTAAATCGGGATAATTTACAGTATAAATATTTACCTTATAAACATTAACCTTTTATTAAATGAAAAATCAATTTATTAAATGAAAAATTTTTGAAACTAAGACTTGATGCCGTAGGAAATGTGCTTATCAATCTTCCTCCACGTGGCAGGACTGATCACCTAGCTCCTTGACCTGAAATCAGAACCCACGACTAGCCGGATGTGTGTCCGGCTTAGACCCTCGGGCGTGAGAGTAAGTATTTGATGATTGGAGAGCTAAAATGTATTGAATAATGGAATTCTGATAACAAAATAGCAGTTACCTTATAACCGTGGTAGTGATGAAGTATTTATAGTTGATGAGAGCGGTTATTTTTGGTGGGCTACATGAGCTCCGTGATTCTTGGGACAGTTACATATCATGGGAACGTGTCCTGATATGGCTCCTGATTTGTAGGGAATCGGTTATAGAAAGAGTTATTGCTTGTACGCCTGTAACCGTTAGGTCGACGCTTGCTTCGGTAGGTCGAGGTCGACACTTGTGTTTGGGTCGACCTGACTGTCAGGTAGAGTTGGATCGTACCCGAAATATGACTGGGTCATAAGGTCGGACTAAGTTAGGTCGGGACCTAATAGGTCGGACAATGAACTTAGTCGACTGATGCATGAGATGGGCCTTGAGCCATGTAATGATTGGGCCTGGCCCACTAAGAATGGGGTAGAAATAACTGCTTGAGGGCTGGGCTTTACTTGCTTGGCCCAGTTAGATACTTTTGGTATGTTCAGTGGCCCCCAACTTTCGAGTTGACTTTGTCGACTAGGAAGTTAAGGAAATTTTGATGAGGATAGATGCAACTCGCAGGTCGCTCTTCGCTCTTGAAGTTTAGTTGACCAATGGTGACGTGGCACAATCTTGGAACGTCGAATGTTTGAACGGTCAGATCTGGGAGAGCGCCGTTTTTCGCAATGATTACTGTTTTGACGTTTGAGAGTCCGCCTTGAAAACTGTTTCCGCCATTAATTAGGAAAATAACTTTTGAATTTTCCTCTTTCCTTTCCAATTCCGGAAAATATAAATTCAAGAATCCTTCTTCAATTACAACTTTTACTGTTTCTGAGATCTTGCATAACTCCGTCGACGGCAACGGAAATAGTTCTTGCTATAAATTGAACTTTCGTCTTCCACCATACCTCTCCTCGTTCGTCTGTTAAGGTACTCCTCTCTCCCCTTAGTATTAGGGTTTTAATTTCTGCAATTTCCCCCATTCCGCCATGGCTAGGACCTTTAGCACTGAGCCTGGAGCTTGGTATGGTTATTGTAGTATCAATCGTAGGGTTTATAAACATTTAAATGGAGAGTGGAGAGAGATGACTATGGAGGAATGCACTTCAATTTTGACTCGTTGGGGCTTGCGTTTTACTGAATTGGCCTTGCCTGTGGGTGAGAACTTAGGTATCTTAGAGACTAATGACCCAAGAGTGGAGTCCTTTCACCTTTTCCATGAGCTTCTTGACCATCTATCTGTGTTTTATGTCCGGGATTCCAATAAGCCCTCTTTTCTTAGGAACAAGATTGGATTTTCGGGGGAATCTAGGTCGCCCCTTAGTGTGTCTATTAGGACCCCTGAGACTTCATGTAGAACTGATTCCCCTGTTTCCCCTTCTTGTACAGATATGGAGACCCAAGGTGGAGCAAATGCCTCGACCTCATCAAGCCCACGAATAGTCGATGCTTTCGAAACTTCGGTGGTGCCGGGCAGGAATGAAAGGGGATATGTGCCCCAAGGGCCACTTAGAGGAAGGCAGAATTTTCCCTCCCGAATATCTATGATCCATGATTTCTGTGAGGTGGACAGGAAGGAATTTGATGTTACTCTCTACAGCAAAGGGATTTCTTTGACCAGTTTGGGAGGACCTACAAGACTGATGCCACTAGAGTTGCCTTTTATTATGGTCAATTTGTGGCCGGCCTGAGATTGCCCTTGGACCCCTTCATCAACGAATTCTTAGAGTGTGCCAATGCCCTACCTCTCCAATTGGGTGACAACACATGTAGGGTTTTGGTCTGCTTTGCAATGGTATGCCGCTTCTTGGGTTATGAGCCTTGCATGAGGGTGTTTAGGGAGTTTTTTAGTGTGAAGTTTGATAAGTCCCACGGCATTAGCACTCCCTCAAGACCAAATTCCCCTAAGCTGTTCATTAATTTGCCTAGTAAAGCCAGTGGCTGGAACTCTCATGTGGTAGTAGTGGAGAGTAGGTTAGGCTGGGAGTTCCCTTTACCCAATGAGGACACCAAAGTAGTGAGGGATGAAGATCAGTGGGAGCCTTATTGGCATGACGACCTGCGTAAGAAGCTGGTAGAGCTGGTCGCCCATAAACCCATCAGTTGGGAGGTTTTAGGAACCACCAAAAATAATTACATTAAGGCTGGTATGATGCTGGGGGATGATGACGTTGTGCCACTGGTTCCTGTGGTGAGGTGCTTAAGGTATCCAGACTGGGTGACCCATGCCTTGGCTAGGTTTGAGAAAAAGTGTTCACTTTGCCAGAAGACTGATAACTACTGCAGAGATAATGGGGAGCACGTTGGTGGTAAGGATTTACTCGCCCCTTCCTTCCCCCTATGTGAAAGTTTTTATGAGCGAGCTCCAGCTTGCTTGGCATTTGCATTGGACTATTTACTCGTGACTTGTTGATTCCAGTGTAGAGCTCGTAGCATGTACATGTGTAACTTTTGTATAGGATTTTTTAGCTCGCAGTTATATTGCTCGTATGTAGAACTAGTAGCTCGTACATAGAACTTATCTTTATATGTCGAGCTAACACTTTTTCCTTTTTGTTTCGTGCAGTTTTGACTCCTGCTCAGGAAGCTAACATGGGGAGAGCAATTGATGTGAGGAAGAGTAAGAGAAGCCACGGAGCTGCCAATGCCAGAGAGAACTGAGAGATTGAAGGAGCTAAGAGGAATGAGCTTCTGAAGTTGGTTGATCAGGATACCTCCAAATTTATCCCTGCTGAAGAGAACTTGGATGAGTTGGAGGAAGAACGTGTCGATGGAGGTGATGTTCAAGGCTCTGAGGAAGTCAATGCGGCCAGAGTTGATGAGGCTGAGCTGAATGTGGAGCCAGTCGAGGAGGTCGTCAGGGCCAGGACCCGTGGCCAAGCTAAAGCAAAAACCAAAGCTGCCTCCAAGAAAAAGTCTCATGTCATTGCTTTGGATGAGGAGGATGATGAAGATGATGATACTCCCCTGAGCAAGAAGATTAAGATTGGCCCATCTAAGGTGAGCTCGACATCTAACCAAGTCGATGCTAGTGAGCTAGTGGAGGCTGAAGTCAGAAGTCCACATGCCTCTCCCATTCATGTTTCATACGACGAGCTGATTCAGGCTCGGGTTGCTGAGTTGAGTGAGGTGACTCCTTTGACTAGGATCAACAGCTTGGCCAGGGAGTACCCTGAGCTGGAGTATGGACAGGCAGTGGTCAGGAGGGGTGCTGACCAAGATTTTATTAGGGAGTTCACCAGCAAACCCTTGACTCCTGAAGCTTGTCGAGCTAGAGTTGGGCTTGCTTCCTCCGAGGTAACTCTTGCAATTTTTTGAGTGGTTGCTTTGATTCCTCTTGCCTTTCTCTTTTATTTACCTTACTTCTGTTCGATCTAATCTCTTGTTCTTACTCGTCATTTCAGTCTCTTGCTATGATTGACCTGGCTACCACCTACTGGAAGGCTGCAGAGGAGCAGGAGAAGCTGGCAAAGACTATGCTGGCTCACAAGAATGAAGAGTTGACAAAGCTGGATGAGGAGCGAGCCAAACTGAAGGAAGAGCTTGAGAAATCGAAGGAGGCGTACTCCGATCTGGATAATTCATACGATGCTTTGAAGCTCGTCAAAGACAATGAAATAAAAGCCAAAGAAGAAGCCTGGGGCCAGTTGGGAGAGGCTAACAAAGAGCTCACCATTCTCAAGGAAGAGAAGAAGAAGATGGCAGCTGACCTTGGCGCGCCAAGCAACGGTTGGAGGAGGTACCGGTCGCCTTGGCAAAGAAACAAGAGGAACTGGATCTTTGCTTTCGACATCAATGGGAGGTGGATCTGACTAATGCTGTGAAAATTGCCAAGGAGGAGGCTGTAAAAGCTTACAAAGAAAGTGACGAGCTCCATACTTATGTCACCAAGCAAGCCAGCTCGTTCTGGGATGTTGGTCGAGCTCACATGGCTCGTCGTATTGTAATGGATCCTGCATTTGATATCTCCATTGAACAACTTGCCCAATGGGCTGCAGAGGATCCTTATAATACGGCAGCTCGTCCGGGCCATCGCTTGGTGCCCTACAACGATAATGACTTGGAAAATATAGCCAATGACGACGCGGCCGCTGAGGCAGAAACGTGGAACCCTCCTCCTGTCGACCCAGTTAACTACAGTACCATCTTAGCCGAGCTCGAGGAACCTGATTCACCTGCCTTTGATGGTGATACCCCAAGGCATGGGTTTTCTGAGTCAGGTAAACCAATTGGCCCCCAGCAGCAGGAGGGAACTGCAGATGATCAAGCGGCTACCAGCGGTCAAGTCGAAAGTGATTCCACAGCTTGAACTTCATATTTAATGGTTGTGTAATGAACAAGCACCAAACACCTTAGTTTTTTTTTTTTTGATTTTGTGAATGTTGATGTCTTGGCCCAGCTTTTGGGAGACATCTTTATTTATACATTTCTGTTTACTTTAAGTCTTGGCCCGTTTTGGGAGACTTAATTTTATTTAATCGTAGCTGACTTTCCTTCAGTGTATGTTATCTGCTTTTGATTTCAGCATGTGAGTGTTGAGCTAGATGTAATAGAACAAGTAAGTCGTCTCAAGTTTGAGGTCGACCTGGCCTCGTGCTGTCCTAGTCAGCCTTAGACTTGCAAGAATTTTTGTAAACGAGGTTGACTCAGAGTCGAACCTGTTTAAGAGATCAAAGTTGACCAAAGGTCGAGCTGATCAGAACGAAGTCGACCTAAGGTCGGACTTGTTAATAGGGTACAGCTGATTAAGGATCGAGCTAATTAGAACAGACTGACTAAGAGTCGAGCTTGTTAGAACGAAGTCGACTAAGAGTCGGACTTGTTTAAATGAACGAAGCTGATTAAGAATCGAGCTTGTTAAAACGAAGCTGACTAAGAGCCGAGCTTGTTAGAACGAAGTCGACTAAGAGTCGGACTTGTTTAAATGAACGAAGCTGATTAAGAATCGAGCTTGTTAAAACGAAGCTGACTAAGAGCCGAGCTTGTTAGAACGAAGTCGACTAAGAGTCGGACTTGTTTAAATGAACGAAGCTGATTAAGAATCGAGCTTGTTAGAACGAAGTCGACTAAGAGTCGGACTTGTTTAAATGAGCGAAGCTGATTAAGAATCGAGCTTGTTAAAACGAAGCTGACTAAGAGTCGAGCTTGTTGAAGTTAGTGTAACACAATGTTTGATCGAACAAAGGTGCGATTTTTATTGGAGTAGGGAAACGTTTACATCAATGGAAAGCTAGAACTATGACAAATTTCAATCTTAGGAACTGTATTAACCTTGAACTGAGCTATAGATCTGAACTTTAGAAGTAGTACTTGATGAGGTGAGTAACGTGCCATGGGTGCTTCATCTCTTCACCATCAGGATGAGCAATCATGTAAGTCCCTTCTTTGACGACTCGAGTAACTATGTAAGGACCTTCCCAGTTAGGAGATAGCTTGTTCTGCTGGGTCCTTCTCCCTGTTGTCTCGATCTTCCTCAACACATGATCTCCTACTTGGAATGACCTGGCTTTCACTTTCTTATCGTGGTAACTTTTAGTCCGCTGCTTGTAGTTAACCATTCGAAGGTAAGTTGTGTCTCGCTTCTCATCGATCAAATCCAGGTCGATCAATCTGTTGATATCATTCTGCTCTTGATTAAAGAAAGTTACTCTAGCAGTTGGAAATCTCAACTCAGCTGGAGCCATGGCCTCTGACCCGTATGCTAGAGCGAATGGGGTTTCCCCCGTAGGCCCCCGAGTGGTTGTGCGAACTGCCCAAAGAGAAAGGGATAGTTCGTCCAACCAGTTGTTTCGTCGACCTACTAGACCCGTCTTGAGTGAGGATAGTACTAGTTTGTTCGCTGCTTCCGCTTGCCCATTTCCTTGAGGATAGGCAACAGAAGATTGCCAATGTTTAATCCCTACTCGATTCATTTCTGCTTCAAAGGCTCGTGAGAACTGTAGGCCGTTGTCTGATACTATAGCTCTAGGAAATCCAAATCGACACCAGATGAAGTCGTGGATGAAATTTATGGCATTTTCCTCTGTGATGCGAGCTAGCGGCTTTGCTTCAACCCACTTGGTAAAGTAATCAATTGCAACGATTGCATACTTGCAATTCCCACGGGCGGGTGGGAAGGGTCCAATTAAGTCGACACCCCACATATCGAATGGCCAAGCAGCGATCACAGGAGTCTGCTCCGTTGTGGGCATATGAGGTAGGTTGGCAAACCTTTGGCATTGGTCACATTGCTGGACGAAGTCATGAGTGTCAGCTCGCATGTGTGGCCAATAATATCCCAGAGTGATCAATTTGTCGGCTAGAGTCCTGGCCCCCGAGTGTCCTCCACAAATTCCACTGTGAACCTCATGCATTAGCTGTGTGATTTCTTGAGGGTGAATGCACTTCAACAAAGGCCTAGTGTATGATCTTCTGAAAAGCATGCCTCCTTGGATTACATACCTCGGAGCTTTCTTTTTAATAGCTCGAGCTTTCTTCTCGTCCTCAGGGAGTTCGCCACTTTCCAGGTATGCCTTTATTTCTTCGATCCAACACTTATTATTTGAAGTGTTTTCCACACATTGAATCTGAACCCTTTCATAAACTGCGCTCTCAAGGTAGGAGATGGGCTCTTCATGTGGCTCATCTGAAGTGGCCAGTTTTGAGAGTAGGTCGGCTAGCTCGTTGTCCTCTCGACCAATCCTCTGAATTCCCCAAAACTCCAAATCCTTTGTCAATTTCCTCACCAGGTCGTGGTATTTGACTAGAGTAGAGTTCAACACCTCGTATTCTCCTCGGACCTGGTTGACTATCAACTGTGAGTCACAATCGGCCATGATTTTAGTCGCTCCAAAGCACTGGGCGTACTCAATGGCTGCCACTAAGGCCTCATACTCCGCCTGATTGTTGGATGCATCGAACTTGAACCTTAGTGACTCCTCATATACTGTTCCAGACTCTGGCTCGATCAGAACTATCCCAGCTCCACTGACACTCTTGGTTGCTGACCCATCCGAGTAGACTTTCCAACAATCGTCGGGTAGGTTGATGACAACTTGGGACTCTGGCTCCTTCCCTTTGACTTTCTCTTTCTGAGCTCGCACCTCGCTATCTTCCTTGGTGAACGTCAGCTCGACCAAGAAATCAGCTAGAGCTTGAGCCTTCAATGCCTTTCGAGGTCGATACTCGATGTCGAATTCCGTGAGGGCAATTGACCAATTGAGTAAGCGACCTGAACTTTCTGGTTTATGAAGAATTTTTCTTAGGGGGGCATTCGTGAGCACAACAATAGGGTGAGCCAAGAAATAAGCTCGCAGCTTCCTTGAAGCGACAACTAAGGCATATGCGACCTTTTCAGCATTGTAATATCTGCCCTCTACATCTGACAGGGCTTTGCTGACGTAGTACACTGGCTTTTGATGACCTTCCTCTTCTCTGACCAAGACTGCTGCAACTGACTTGTCTCCCACAGACAGATACACGAACAAGGTTTCACCAGTAGTCGGGCTGCTCAATAGTGGTGGAGTAGCGAGATAATCTTTAAGCTGTTGGAACGACGAATGACATTCGGCCGTCCACTCAAAATTTTTCGTCCCCCTTAATGCCTTGAAAAAGGGGAGAGACCTTTCTGCTGATTTGGATATGAAGCGACCTAGAGCTGCTACTCTTCCATTAAGTCGCTGCATCTCTTTGACACTGGTAGGCTCCCTCATGTCGACTAGAGCCTTGATCTTCTCCGGGTTAGCTTCTATACCTCGCTGGGACACCATAAATCCAAGGAACTAGCCAGCTGCTACACCAAAAACACATTTGCTGGGGTTAAGCTTCATGTCGTTTGCTCTCAAATTGGCGAACGTTTCCCATAGGTCGACCACGTGACGTCCGGTCTTTGTTTTAATGACCATATCGTCGACGTAAGCCTCCATGTTTCGGCTAATCTGTGAAGCAAAGACCTTGTTGACCATACGTTGATAGGTCGCCCCTGCATTCTTCAATCCAAACGGCATCATAGTGTAGCATTAGATGCCTCCAGCTGCTTGGAAGGCCGTCTTCACTATGTCATCCTCATGCATCTTGATCTGGTGGTAACCTGAGTAGGCATCAAGAAAACTGAGGGTGGAGTAGCCAGCAATGGAATCGACGAGCTTGTCAATTATAGGGAGAAGGTTGTATGCGTAGCCTCCTTGATTATACCTGCACTCAACAATTTTTGTACCTCGAGTTTAATGGCTTCCTCCTTGTCTCGAGCAAAGCTTCTTAGTCTCTGAGGCTTGGGCTTTATAGTCGGGTTGACTTCTAGTCTATGAACGGCGACCTATTCCTTTATCCCCTTCATATCCTCTACTCGCCACGCAAAGACATTGTTGCTTTCTTTTAGTAACTCGATGATCTCTGCTCTTTCTTCAGCTGACAGTTGTTTCCCAATCTGAATCTTTTGCTCGGGATAGGAAGGATTTGTGATCACTGATTCTAGCTCGTCTACAGCCTCTAGCTCCGGGCCATCCCTGAACTGTAGGGTCTCAATGATGATCTCCTTCACTTTCTGCCTCTCTTCGGCCCCCAAATGTGGAGCTTCCTCAGCTATCATGTCATCTAGCTTATCAGCGATCTCATCGGTGGTGGCCCCCGAGTTATTGTCGACCTGGAGGCATAGGTTGCCTATGATGACTTGGTCGACCATTACTACATCTGGATCGACCGATGTGGCTTCGGAGTGACGTGTCGACTCAACTATGACCTCGTCATTTGATCGATAGGTCGACTCCTCCACATTGGTGATCGATGACAGTCGAGTAGTTTTGGTGACTGACTGGGACAGCTTTAAGGATCCTTTCGCCGTTTCAATCTCCAGTTCTCTCTTCTTTCTTTCTCATAGGACATGATCTAGATATGCTCGAGTTGTGCCTTGTACACAACCGACTCCAGCAGGGGTAGGAAATTTGACTCGCTGATAGGGAATCGACGCCACCATTCCAAGTACGACCTGACCAGGAATACCAAGGATAGCAGCATAGTCACTGTTCACATCTATCACAATAAATTTTACCTTAGAAACGACCCTGTAAGGATGCTGGCCTAGGTCGACGTCTAGCTCGATCTGTCCCTTAGCGTCGACTCGATGATTGGTGAAGCCCTCCAACCTGCCATCATATCTTTCAAGCTGCTCGTTGGAAAGACCCATCTCCTGGAATGTTTTGTAGAACAAAATGTCTTTGCAGGCCCCCGTGTCGACTAAGAGTCTGCTCGTCGTACATCCGTCGATAAGACCTGGGATGATGAGAACTTGCTCTCTAGCCGCCATATTAGTTGCCAACTCGTGGGGGTAGAAGCTGATCACCTCATCTCTGACATCTCTCCTTGGAGGCACATGTGGGGCTTTGTTGAGTTGAAAGATTTTATGTTTGATGGCTGTGTTGCTGGCTTGCTCTGTGATGACCCCCAAGTTCAATCTGGGTTGCCTTGGTCCCTGATGTCCACCTGCTGGTTGCTCGCCTCCACCGGTTTGAGGCCTTTTCACATATGCGTCGAGCCTTCCCTGGTCGACCATTCTCTGGATGATACGCTTCAAGCCTAAGCAATCCTCTGTGAGATGACCCGTATCTTTATGGTAATCACAGTATTTGCTATTGTCCCTTCTAAACTTGTTGCCTGGGTTCATTGGGGCAGGTGGGGCCAACTCGACTGCATTCATTATTTCTGTTCGACTCACCGTTAGGGGAGTGAAAACTTCAGGCACCTTCTCCGTCGCCCTGGTCCTGTTCTTTCCATTCTTGTTGTTTCCCCCATTTTTGGCTGAGTCCTTCTTATCATCAGCGACCTCGACCTTGGGTCCTTTCCCATTCTTCTTTTCTTTCCTCTCCTCGGCTAATGCCACATTGTAAACCTTCTCGAACAACTCATGTCGAGTGGTGACGGTACGAACCGTCAGCTCATAATCCATGTCTGCCGAGGAAATTCCATTTCGGAAGCAATTGATCACCTCCCTGTCAGTGAGATCCTCCTCGATCTTGTCAACCATTTCTTTAAACTTGGTGTAGTAGCTCATGGAGCTTTCACTTTTCCCTTGCACCAAGTTGTTTAGGTCGGTGACAGTCACTTTCCGAGCTCCAGCAGTTGAGAAGCGCTCTAGGAATTTTGTCCTCAAACACATCCAGGTGGAGATGCTACCAGCTGCCAAACCATTGAACCATGTTAGGGCTGCCCCCGTGAGTGTGCTTATGAGGGCTTTTCACATATTGTCGTCCTCATTGGCGACAAAGCACATTCTGGCTTCTAGGTGTGCGACATGGCTTTTTGCATTGGTTGCCCCTGAGTACTTCTCTAGGAGGGGCAATCTGAAACCAGCAAGAGGTCGACTATCAATCAAATCCTTGGATAAGGGTCGAAGAGCAAAGTCAATTCGTTCGACCTTTCCAGTATCATTTTTCTTTTCAGCCTCCCATTGTTCAAACTTCCTTTTCCCTAGTAGCCACTCCCTAGCATCGGGTCTGTCTTCTCCAGCAGGGGGAACAGCATTTGACCTTTGACCCTCACTTCTGGGGGGAGTTACTTGCCTGCTTCTCCTATCCTTGTGAGAAGGAGACCTTACTGACCTGACTGGCGACCTGCGCCTCTCATCTCTTGTTGGCGACATGCGCCTTTCGTTTCTGGGTGGCGACCTGCGCCTATCCTCTCTGGGTGGCGACCTGCGCCTTCCCTCTCTTATAGGCGACCTGCGCCCACTCCTTCCCCTGTGGGATTGAGACCTCTCTGTCCTGGCTGGTGATCTACGCCTACTTCGATTCGCCTCTAGCTGCGTCCTTAGGTCCGACTGTGCCTCCTGCTCCCTGTTCCTAGTGAGACTAGCCCTTAGGTCATCACTTGGAACATGAATAGGTGATTGAGGTCGTACCACCATCCTATGATCAACTTTTTGTCCCACAGTTTCGTTTGGTCTAGTACTCCTAGCACGCTCCCTATTTGAAATTTGGGATGGAGCCACCCTCTCTGACCTTCTATCAGCCTGCTCAGCTTCCTCCATTGCTAACAGCTCGGCCAATATCTGAGCTCGTTCCATAAGCATTTCTTTCCTGCTTAGTGGGTTGGATGAGGGACCTGCCCTATTTCCAACATTCATCTGTCCAGTTGGCTGTTTGGGAGGAGGTGGAATCCTTGCCCCTCTATGGGTCGCTTCTCTCTCCTTGCGTCTGGCAATCCTCTGCCATCAACTACACTGTTAGAGCGCGTTGCCCTAGCAGATGACGAAGAGGAGGAGGAGGAGGAGGGGGCAAATCTGCATTCACATTGGTAGTAGCATTGGTGTTGGTGTTGACATTCACTTCATTGAATTCGTCAGAAGCCTCTGTAACATGCCCGTCTGGGGTTACCATGATTGTGGATTGAAGAAAAACTTCGAGGTCAAGCTATGCACTCGTTTCCCGGCAATGGAACCAAACTGATGCCACAGGAAATGTGCTTATCAATCTTCCTCCACGTGGCAGGTTTGATCACCTAGCTCCTTGACCTGAAATCAGAACCCACGACTAGCCGGATGTGTCTCCGGCTTAGACCCTCGGGCGTGAGAGTAAGTATTTGATGATTGGAGAGCTAAAATGTATTGAATAATGGAATTCTGATAACAAAATAGTAGTTACCTTATAACCGTGGTAGTGATGAAGTATTTATAGTTGATTAGAGCGGTTATTTTTGGTGGGCTACATGAGCTCCGTGATTCTTGGGACAGTTACATATCATGGGAACGTGTCCTGATATGGCTCCTGATTTGTAGGGAACCGGTTATAGAAAGAGTTATTGCTTGTACGCCTGTAACCGTTAGGTCGACGCTTGCTTCGGTAGGTCGAGGTCGACACTTGTGTTTGGGTCGACCTGACTGTCGGGTAGAGTTGTATCGTACCCGAAATATGACTGGGTCATAAGGTCGGACTAAGTTAGGTCGGGACCTAATAGGTCGGACAATGAACTTAGTCGACTGATGCATGAGATGGGCCTTGAGCCATGTAATGATTGGGCCTGGCCCACTGAGAATGGGGTAGAAATAACTGCTTGAGGGCTGGGCTTTACTTGCTTGGCCCAGTTAGATACTTTTGGTATGTTCAAGACTAATGGGAGAATTACATAATGCCATGTCATAATAGGCGGGAGAAGGCTGCAACCTCGCAAGTATGGACCTTTCAAAGTAACCAGAAAAATTAAAGGAATCATTAGGATTTGCCTTACCTTCGATCTCCGAAATTTCGAACCTCATATCTACATTCCTCGAACGGTTAGCTGCATACCTATCATGAAGTCCATGATTTCTGGCCAAGGAATTGACACCATTGTGATACTCCTCACCCTCAGAAGAAATATCTGAATCAGAACCCATAATCGGCGGTGTCCCTTCATGATTTCTGCGATTCTGAACTTGGAGTTGAAGTACCTAAATCTGTCTTCGTATCTCATCTATCTCGATATTGCGACGGCTTCGTTTGCGATGATGGTCATCTTCTTGGGGCTCCGCTGCACGGCTGCTCCATCGACCACCTCGTCCACCACGAGCAACGCATCCTCGTTCAGCCATTGATATTTGAACCGGGGCTCTGATACCAAATAATACCGAATAAGCTAGAGATTAGAATGACCGAACGATAATGACAAGAATCAATTTCGATAGCTTCAAGCTTTCTTTTTTCTATTTCATATAATCAAAGTCTGCCTCTTTCTCAAATCCTAACATCCTATAAATACTAAAAGAAAACCATAATAAAACCCTAGAACACTTTTTTAAATAAAAAGACTATAATACCCTATACTAATTAATCATAAAACAAACACTTAAAACCCTAAACCCATTAAAATTGAAGCCCATTGAGAGTTCCCAGCGGAATGGCCTGTTCTTGAAGTTCCGCCGCTCTTCGCGCGCCGGGGGCGCCTAGCTAATGGTGAGGCTGGCGCCTGGCTTCCAGCTGCTTCCTCAAGATCGCTGCCTCTGTTTCTGTTTGCTTCTGCCCTGTTTCTGTTATTGCCTTTAGCCTTGTATCAACCTGCATCACTTGTTATTGGCATCAAAAAAAGTTAGAAGATCATTTCGGGATGGAGGGTATGATTCAACATTTAGGATACACGGACTTGTCTGTGAGCAGGTTTGGTCCTTTTCATCTATTCTCTCTCTCTGTTGTCCCCTTTTTTTCCCTCTCTTTTCTTTCAATATACCTGTAATTTTATTTTTTATGGACTTGACTAGCTGAGTTAACTACTTGTAATTTAATGATTTTAGTATTTTATCTCTGTCTGAACTTATGGACAGATTATTGCAAATATAGTACATGCTTATCTAGTTTGGCTTCTTAAGTACCTGGTTTTGTGTTTCCTTTTCTAGTAAACTGAGGTGGAGACTGGGAAATAAAGAACTTTCTCAGTTATGGAACTGGGCAGATCAAAACCCAGTGCGTATGTAAACTCTTCAAATTCTTGGTAGACAATATATATATACTAGAGCAAGCCCGTGTCCAAGGACACGTGTTTTTTTTTTTTTTTAAATTAAAAAAAAAAAATTAATTTAATTTTTTTTAAGGGCAAAATGGGAAAGGGAAAACTTAGTGAGGACAAAATGAGAAATTTGCCACTTGGTACTGTTCAAAGAACTGTAGCAAGGACAACTCCCATTTATACTATAGATATATATATATATATATATATATATATATATATATATATATATATATATATATATATATATATATATATATATATATATATATATATATATATATATATATATATATATATATATATATACTCCCTCCGTCACTGCACTACTTACTTCACAAACACCGTTTGCTTGCCTTTGGTTTTAAGGAGGGAGTATTATATTGAAAGTGTTGTGAGTGTAAAAATAAAATAGGAGAGAGAATGAGTGGAGAGAATAGTAAATTATAATGGTGTTGTGAGTATTAAAATAATGTAGGAAAGAGAATGAGTGGAGGGAATAGTAAAGATTCCTTTCCATTTTAGGTAAGTTTTAAATGTGTGAAGTAAATTTTGGGACGCCCAAAAGGGAAAGTGTGAAGATTGTTCCGGGACGGAGGGAGTATATATATATATATATATATGAACGGAATAAAATGTGACGGGCTTAGCCCAATTCGTCAACATCAATTAATGGGCCCAGCAAGTCCATTATGCAGACCAAGCCCAAGTCTACTAAACTGGGTACAAGGCCAATGGTATTAGACACCTCTAACTTGGGTCAAAGATTCCTTTATCCAGCGGTCAAAGATGTCTTTATCCAGCATGCCAAAGGAAAGATGCCTTTATCCAGCATGCCAAAGGTTCCACCGGACAAAGACATTGAAAAGTGAGCCCATGCTCTCTCTCATATAAATAAAGGACACAGCCAAGTAAAGAAAAAGGTTCTACACACTCTCTCTCCTTAAAATTACACTTGCCTTCCCTTGCAGTTTATCTCTATATACATGAGCTTATTCTCACGCCGGAGGGTTTGCGCGAGGTCAACCCCGCGCCCTAATCATGTCGTTTTTGCGTATAGTCCGTCCGTTCGTCTAGGATCCAACACCGCGTTCCCGAAGACTGATTGGGTACCCCCGATTCTGCCCATTTTTGCGTCATCAGTTTGGTTCCATTGCCGGAAAACGAAATCATGGCGGACGGCGGACTTGACAATGGAAAAAATCATGTGCCAAATTAGAAACAGACTAAGCTGGAGGGAATGGGATCTAATTCTCACTTTGTGAGACACGGCAAAACCCCATCAGATATAGATCTGAAAGCGGAAGAACCCAAATCATTAAGTGTTCTCGGTTCCGGAAAGCCCATCAAGCCCATCAAAATCGAGCCCCTCTTTGTAGAATCTAGTCTTATTATATTATAGGAGTAAAAAATACAGTGATCAATTTCAGATTACCCCCTTCATTCTCTCTCTCTCTCTCTAGAAACTTAAAAATTCATAGTCCCCACCATTGTTGCCAATGAACTCTGCTCCCCCATTGTTTGCTTTTCTCTGATAAAGATTATAAGAAGAAAGATGGGATCGTTGCAATCACTGGGTTTTCTTTGAGCTCTTTCTATAAACACCTTGTATACAAGATTTCAGTTTTCTTTTTGAGAAAAGAAAGAAGGCATTTTTATATATTTTGTGATCTGGTATTTTCAAAAATGGCACCGTCGTTCGAATGGTGGGCCAAGGAGAGCCACAGGGGAACGCCGGTGGTCGTCAAAATGGAGAACCCAAACAACTGGTCAATGGTCGAACTTCAAGGTCCTTCCGACGACGACGATTTCATTCTCCAAGATGACGGCGGCGTTTCAAGAATCTCCCGTGACAAAGGCCGCAACAAGAATGCCAAGCAGCTCACGTGGGTCCTACTCCTCTCCTCTCTCACTCATCTCAATTTCTCTCTCTAAACTCTCTGATTTGGAGTGTAAAGTTGAAAGCCCCCAGATTCACCTCTCATGGTCGTTGACCGTCGCGGCCATCAACACTAGAGAAAGACCCATGTCAAGCGACGAAGAACCACATCATAAAGACGACCTCCTTTTGACAAGTTCTTGATCGTCAATCTCACTAATCTAGACGACGACCCATCTCACGAGGAACACCAAGAACCGACTCTCCTTTGAGTATTATAGCTGGACGAACACTCGCAGGACGAGCAATTCGCCTCATCACAAATCAAATGACGATCAAACTTTAATGAGTCGAGAAAAATCGGAGTTCAAGCAACAGTCACTATTCAGACGGCGACCTCTTGAAAAGTTCTGGGTCGTCGATTCCATTCAACAAGACAACAACGACGAGCATAGTTAACATCAAGCTCGAAGCACTTGAGCAACTCTCAGCCGGCTCGTCGTTTCTCTCTGTCGACGATGGAACCCAAATTTGACAGTCAAACGACGACAATCTCGCTCTAGACAACGACGCATAAAAAAATGACTTACCAGATTTTTACAAGACGACCATTACCTTCAAGCTACGACCGACCAAGCAAAAGCGGAGTAGATCTGCCCAAAACCCAACATCGATCTCAAATCGATCTCCCCAAATTCTAGGTCGAGTCATCGGCTATCTGTACCATTTCCTCGTCGGTGTCTAACTCCGGCCGCCAAGGCCTCAGTTCCGCCGATCTCCATTTGCTTCATCAACTCCGATCAACTCTTATGAGAAGATTTTGAAGTCAGCTTTTCCCTTGGTGTTGTTCTACTGAAAGAGACATTTAAAATAGCCTTGGGAATTAAAAATTGGAGGATAAAGAAAGATTTAAAGTGGCCTTGAAATTAAAATAGTCTCTTGAGACCAGAGAATCACGTGGCTATCCAAGGCAAAAATCTGACCAAGTCTAATATGAATGAACGACCTACAACAATGCAGTAGAAGATTCGCTCTTCGACTCGGAGTCGGGCATCCTACCCGCATTCATAAGCCGCACCCTACCCGCATACTCGGATCGAACCTCGACATTAGTCAGGTCGTCACGAAACCTCGGATCGAACCTCGACAATAGTCAGGTCGTCACGAAACCTCGGATCGAACCTCGACAATGGTCAGGTCGTCACGAAACCTCGGATCGAACCTCGACATTGGTCAGGTTGTCACGAACTACATTCACTTTGATCAAGTATAATGATCGACGAGGGTCTTCACTCGTCAACTTAGGATGAGGGTCGTCATTACAGAACGAGCCCATCCAAGTATGACAACACATGATCGACGAAGGTCGTCACTCGTCAACTTAGGATGAGGGTCGTCATTACAGAAGGAGCCCATCCAAGTATGACAACACATGATCGACGAAGGTCATCACTCGTCAACGTAGGATGAGGGTCGTCATTACAGAACGAGCCCATCCAAGTATGACAACACATAATCGACGAAGGTCGTCACTCGTCAACTTAGGATGCAGAACGAGCCCATCCAAGTATGACAACACACACACACACACAAGCAGAAGGCAACAACTGACATTACTCCTCCCCTCAGGTTTCTCTCTCTCTCTCTCTCTCTCTCTCTCATACACATACACACACACAAAAACACAAGCATAGATAACTGACATCTCCCCCTCCCCGCCTTTGTTTTTTGGTGAAGACGGCAACACCTGCAAGTGAGATTGATGGTGAAGTGAATAGGGGTGATCTTGAAGGCTCTGTGGCTCCAATGGACACTGATACTGCTACAACAACTGGGAATGTTTCCATGGGTGGAACTCCAACTCAAGATGCACAAAACAAGCTAGGTTCGGACACAGATGGCCCAGAGCAGGCCAAATAGACGAGACGGATGTGGAACCTGATGAGCCCGGATCTACTGGACCGGGCCCGCACTCGGTCTAGTCCAAGGAACCAGTGACGTAGCAGTTCCTAGACCGTTGGAGGGAAGACCGCGGACAAATAGGCCCTTGTGGTCAGCAGTGTCCTCCTCGCATCGTCCCCATCGAGGACCGTTGGGACCCCGCTCGGCTGGATCCGTGCCGCGTGAGTCATGCCCGCATCAGCCGTGCTCGCGTCATATATCTTTGGCCGCGGGCACAACGTTGGCCCGCGGGCACATCTTTAACCTTCCCGGTTAATGTCAAGCCTTGCGAGCAAGTTAGCTTATCGGGATCGACAGCCACTTGCCAGGCTCCCCATCACGCATTCAATGCGGCTCGGTCCGGCGCCTACTATTCCATTTAATGCACTAAGCCGGCTACACGGCTCATGTCACTTTCAGCCATGTCCCCTGGACAGTCAATGTTCCCTCCCCGACAGACCAATTAGGCTGCGGACACGTGTACCGGGTCAAATACCCAAGTGCCCCTAGGGCTGATCTCATTGCTTACCTCAACAAGCACCATGGCATTGCCTATAAATAGAAGGCCTTTACCCCCTTGGGCAAGGTAAGTTCCATAGACAATTGAGTAAGCTCTTTTACTCTCTAAACCTAAACACACACACACTCCAAAGGTATTCAAAGCCTTATTACTCAAGATTCTTACTCACACCCGAGGGCACGAGTTGGAGTAACATCCAACTTTGACCTTAACGGTGCTTGTTTGTGTTGTGATCTAGGTACATCAAACCATCAAATATATCCTAGCCAGATATCCTGAACCGCTCCTGACCCCGAAAGCTGTGGCGTCATCAGTGGTTCCATTGCCGGGAATCCGACTTTCACTAGTTTTTCCCGTTCAAAAACTTTTGTTTTCAGATACACCTTGTAGTCTAAACAACTGACTGTCAAAAGACACTTCTTTTCAGTTATTTTCGTCTTTCTGAGACATGTCTCAAATTCTGAAAAATGCTGGTCATTTGACCACTAGAGGAGGAGAACCAAGCCGAACCCTCCACCATCAATAGGGAAAGGCAAACCAACTCTGTTTTCACAGAATGGGGGCCCATTCTCGGCCCCAAAATCCCCAGCTCAACGAGTTCTACACCTGATTAACCGAGGAAGCCCGTCCGAAAAGCCCAGCCCTACTAAACAATAGCCCAAAAACTCCCCAAGCTCACATAAAAACACCACTCTAACCACCCCACTTTCCCGGAGCAAATCCTGAGAAGGAAGGAAATCCTGGCCTCCAAGTCCAAACTGGTCGCGGAGGCCATGGCCATCAACGACGCGGAGATGGAAATGTTTGAAATAGAGGCCAATGGAGGGCTACAGCTTCCTCAAGGGTCACAAAGATTCTCCCAATGAGCTCCCGCTAACTCGCTTGCTAGTCAAGCTGGGCAAACCGGGTTGAACCAGCCTCGAGCGCGGACAGCCGGCCAAGCGGAGCGTGGTGCATGTAAGAGGACAATGAGGAGATTGGGGAAGAGGCACACTCAAACCACCGTGCGAGGTCCAAAGCCGAGACACTTGGCTCCGACCAAGGAGAAGGCCGTGACTCCACGAGCTAAGAAGCACAAGGTTGATGATCGTAACCCCGAGTTTGTGGAATTTATGCGTAAGATGTGGGAGACCCATCGAAGGCCGCCGTGAAGTGTGGCCGCACCATGGACGCCTTCGCCGATAAAATTGCGCGGGCACCGATCCGTAAAGGCAAACCCCTCGAGATGGACACCTACGACGGATCCAAAAATGCCAAGAGTCATATGGGAAGATTTGAGGGCCGTATGGCTTTATTCTCCGCGGACGAGTCGCTGATGTGCAAAGCTTTGGGCCGCGACCTTCACAGCAAGGCCCTATCTTGGATGCTAGCCCTCAAGCCCCTGTATCCAGTCATTCGGCCCGATTCGTAGTTCTCTTCCTCAATGCCTTTGCCGGGCAGGTGTGCCCGCTAGACCAAAGACAGATCTTGTCCATGTCAAGCAGGCACCAAACGAGCCTACAAAAGATTATATATCCCGGTTCAGGAAGGTGAGCGAGGAGATTGTGGACTGGACGAAGGAGATATCGACTATGTTTTGAGGGCGGCCTCGGTTCCTCCTTCCTCAAAATGAATTTTGCCTCCAGCAAACCTAAATCGATGGAGGAAATGTATGAAAGGGCCTCGGCCATTGCCTCCGCCTCGAAGAGCCTAGTGTGCCCGCTCCCGAGCTTCGCGAAAGAAAGGATAAGCCAAGTCCAGAGACCACCCTGCAGCCTCGCTCACACCAATAGTCGTGGCAAAACAGAGGTCGGGGATCAGAAAAGCTCAAAAAGGCTATGGCCGAAACAGTTTACACAGAGCTCACCGACCCAAGGGTGGTGATCATGAGAGCCTCAGACTTTCCTGCTCCTCCCCCATGCTTCGAAAGCCAAATGAGAGGAGTAGACTTAAGTTCTGTGAGTATCACAACGACCACGGGCACGGAATCGAGGACTGTTTCAGCCTAAGCGAGTAATCCAAACAGAAAATCAATAACGGGGAGCTAACCAAGTGGGTTAAGGGAAACAATACTGCCCCCAATAACAATGATCAGCAACGGGCACGACACACGCGGGGACCGGAGAGAAATGAAAGAGATAATTATGATGATGATTTTGGGGACTATGACATTAACTTCATTGGGGAGGAACCTCCCTCTAATAAGCAGCTGTCCCTCCAAATTCGGACATTAGAAAAGGTTTTCTCCATCCCCGCCCGGCTCCGGAGGAAGAGCAGAAATTGGGTTCAAAAAGAGTGAACTTGCCTCCACCCTTTTTCATTCCACACAGCCCACTCACCTCGAATGAGAATCAACCGGGCAAACATAGGCCGAGTGTTGATAGATACCGGAGTCGCCCGCGACATACTCTACTACCATACTTTGGTTGGAATGAGAATGACTAAGCACATCTCACTCCCTATGCGGGCATGCTCGAAGGCTTCACCAACCACGCTGTAAGGGTAAAGGGGACGATTGTGTTTGACGTAGCTATTGGGGAAAAACCCATGCAGAAGACGGCCAAGATAACTTTCATGGTGGTCGATCTTCCTTCCCAATACAATGCCATTCTCGGCGTAATCGCCGTCGAGCCGAATTGGGAATAGTTGCGTCCGTCCCCACCAAAGGGTGAAATTTAACACCCTGGCGGGGTTGCTACCATCAAGAACCAGCCTCGGAGATTCCTCCGAGCACTTTGGAGGAAAAAGGAAAGAACAGAAAGGCGCACCTCCCGCCCGCAGATAGAGGGCGAGGACAAAATGATAGAGGGAAAAGGCGAGGACAAGTCAAAAAGGGGAAAACTCTTGCACTCCCGCCGCCGCCCGTATCGATTGGCATGCTTTCTTTCCATTCCACGAAGGTGGAGCTCAAGATGAGCAGTAAAATCGAAGCGTTTGGCCGCCTCCCTGCTGAGGGAGGTTATATTGATCGAGGAGTAGAGGGGGAAATTGACCGTGATATCATATATTCAATGGCAACACTGACCGAAGCTCAGGTCAACCCCCAACTATTGTCATTGACTCCTTGCACAATCGTGAAATCGCCGACCTTCAACCTAACGACGAGCTCGAGGAGGTGGTAATCAATCCCCACTTCCCCGAGCAAACAAGTTAAGGTTGGGCTGAAATTCACAATGAGGGAGAGAAGGATACTTATTGAAGTTCCTTAGAGCAAATTGCGATGTGTTCGCTTGGAGGGTGGAAGATATGCAAGGCATCGCGAGGACGTGATCCTCCATAAAATCAACGATGACCCATCCTTCAAAAACATTCACCAAAAATCCAGATATTTCTCCCCGGAGAAAGAGATTGCCATCAAGGAAGAGGTGAAAAAATTGCTAAAAGCGGGGATAATAACGGAGATCTCCTACCCCAAATGGCCGGGCCAATGTGGTCATGGTTAAGAAATCCAATGGTAAATGGAGGATGTGCGTTGATTTCACCGATCTCAACAAGGCATGCCCCAAAGATTGCTTCCCTCTTCCTCGCATAGACAAGATTGGTGGATTCTATAGCCTGACACGAGTTCTAAGCTTCATTGATGCATACTCCGCTACCATCAAATCCGTGATGGCTCCCGAAGATGTCCGCTCCGTAGCTTTCTGCTGCGGGCATACCGCTGCACCCATGCTATGACCTCAAAGTTCGAGCCACATATCGCATGGTCAATCTCGGTCTTTTAAAACCAACTAGGCGTAAACTGAGGCCTACATTGACCCATGGTCATAAAAACTAAGGAAAACTCACACGAGCTCGATGTGGAGGAAACCTTCAAAACTTGCGCCGCAACAACATGAAGCTAAACCCCCTTAAGTGCGCGGGGTCAAGGCGGGCAAGTTCCTGGATTCATGGTCAACCAAAGAGGGATAGAGGCTAATCCAGGAAAATCCAGCCCCTATTAGACATGAAACCTCCTGCCGCGTAAAGGATGTACAAAAACTCAATGGTCGCATCACCGCACTTCCGCTTCATCTCGCGGTCAGCGAGAGATGCCTCCCTTCAAAACTCTCAAGGGGGAAGAGAGTCATGAATTTACATGGAGCACCGAGTGCCATCAGCTGAAGAAGTGTCAAAACATACCTGCACCACCTCTACTCAAAGCCGGTGTCTGGAGAAGAGCTCTTTTTGTATTTAGTCACATCGATCCGCAAGAGCCGCTGTTCTTGTAAGGGAGGAGAATAACTCCCAAAAACCGGTTTATTATGTAAGTAAGGCACCGTCCGCCGTAGAAGAGCGTTATCTTAATATAGAAAAGTTAGCTTTACGCCTTGCTTGCCGACTCGAAAATTAAGAGCCTACTTTTCTCGCACATCCTATAACCGTACTAACCGAGGCCCCGCTTAGAAAGGTTTTACATAAACCGTAGTCCTCGGGAGAATGCTAGCTTGGTCTATAGCCCACCGAGTTCCGCATCACCTACTCCCGAGAAAGACAATCAAAGCAGGCCTTAGTTGATTTCAGAGTGTAATCATCATTCAAATTAGCGGACGGCGACCTCGGAAAAGAAAGCGAGCGTAATCGAAGATGACCCGTAAAGCCCGAGCACGTAAATTGTTCAACCAAGGGAGCGTCCGTAAGAGGACTTTATATGTGGATGGCTCCGCGATCAAGTTAATCAGCGGGAGCGGGCATATTTCGATCGCACCTGCGGGGAGAAATTTATGAGGGCCTTGAGATTCAAGTTCGAGGCATCAAACAATCAGCCGAGTATGAAGCGATTATAGCGGGCATGGAATTGGCAAAAGACTTGGGAGTTCGAATATTGAGATCAATAGTGACTCTCAAATTCATAGTTAATCAAATTAGGGGGAGTATGATACTATCAACCCAAGACTAGCTCGATGTATCGCGGCCTTGCAAAAACCCCTCATCAAAAATTTCACTTACTATGAGCCGAACCAAGTCATGAGAGAGGATAATGTGGAAGCCGACCTCCTTTCAAGAATAACCGAGCAAGAATTGGTGAATTGGAGACAAATTGCCGATTGAATTCACGGAGAGACCTCTGCTATAGATCGAATACGTATAAACAATATTGAGGATCAAGTAAGGGACTGGGTAGATGAAATGAAGGATTACATCGAGAAGCAAACCCTCCCCGAGGACCCAGTAAAGGCTAGAGCCATCAGAACGGTGTCCGCGAAATACCTCAAGAGATACTTCTTTTAAAATCTTTGTAATTTTTTGGAAGGAGTATAGACTATATATATATAAGTGAGAAGTTATCATCATATTTTGATGCCAAAATCAATTCCCACCATCCTCAAAAGCTCGGGTGGATGCCCGCAGGCGGATGCCGGTGGGTTCAAGAGCCAACATATGAGCTCCTACTTACTGATGCGCAAAGATCTAAGGATCCGCATGCCTATATATGTACAAAGATCCATTACGATCCGTACTATGATCGCGGGGAGGATACTCTCTCCTGCCCGCGTGACACCACCAAAAATAAGTGGATATAGATGAACGTAGGTACAAAGGCCATGATGCCCGTGCCTACGGATTCTAGTGGGGACAATGACCTGAAGTCCGACCCACTAATTGCGCGAAGGACGTCGTTAGGGCCGTTACTCGCATGCCTGTATGTGACAAAGGCCTACATATAAGCCCGTTCACTCGGTATCGCCACGAGACCCTCACGAAAAACCCTAGGGAGTTTTGAATAAAGGGTCAAATAAGCGAGAACCTCCAATAAGGGGATACAGATGCCGTGTGGGTTAAAGGGCCTCTATGCTAAAATATGCTCCTACCTTTTGTTGCGCGGACAATAGCCTCACGGCCACCTTCTCTGCATGCCCTATGAAAGTATGCTTGCCTTGGCTACTTTTGACTTACACCACACCGCAAGGCTGGGAATAAGTGTAAATGGATGAGAGTGATCAAACTAGTTTAACAAAGCCAAACAGACAAACGAGGTTAAGGCCTCAAAGTTTGCCACAAGGCTAAACAAACGCGATCATAGAAGAATAAGGCTGACTCTCACAAAAAACCTAAGGGTTTTGAATAAAGAGTTAGGAAAACTCAAAAAATGCGGGCAAAGGGCCCACTAAGTCACGCCTTGCAGAAGGAGAGTATAAAGTTAATTGCAAGTCAAAAACGCTGAAAACAGTAATAGGCAAGAGTGCAAGTACTGAGGTGCTCGAAAATTGCCAAACTACTCAAAATAGCCTACGAGACAAGCAATTAAGATAAAAGTAAAGGAGCCAAGTGGAGAAAAATGCTTCTATTAATGTTAAGGAAATATTTACAAAGTCCTAAAACTATTACAACAAGAAAAAGCAAAAATCCTATACTAATGGAGCATTCTCCTTGGGCTCCTCAGTGGCCGCACCACCTATGCCCGCCTCTGGCTCCTCAGTGGCCGCACCCCCTGTGCCCGCTTCTGAGTCCGGAGTTGGGGAAGGCAGGCTGGTCCCCAGAGGCACCTCGGTAGTGGGAGCAGTTTGTTGCTCGGTAGAGGCTGAAGCGGGAGCTGCCCGCTGGGGAAAGAGATCTCCTATGGCTGGCCCCTCTGGAAGAACCTGAGCCAGGCATCCCCCAATGATAAAGTGGTTTGTCCCCGAATCGCAGCTCATCATCCAAGCTTGGGCGATCGTGCCAAGGGCGCCACTTCGCCACAGAGGCGAGAGAGGCCGCAGCGGAGAGATCCAGACCCTTGACCTCGTCCTCGGACAGAGGAACTAGCGCATGCCCGGGCACGCACTCCGCGTCAGGTAGCAACCCGGTGAGCCGATCACGGCTAACCGTCGCACGGAGAACATACCCGCGTGGCCGCGAAGTTCCGGATTCGTGTCCGCACACCGCCTCATATCTTGGGCCAGGCACTCCGCGTTGAACTCATCGGAGTTCTTATACTCCTCGATGGCCTCCTTGCGAGCTTCGCCGCATCCTCTCCTTCTCCAAGCCGAACCGGGTCGAGGCAAGAACTTCTGAGAGATCATCCGCCTTGGCCTCCGTGATCTCCACTTGCTTTTGGGAGGCATCCAAACTTGACCATGAGCTCGGAATTTCTTTGCTCCACTCGAAGCTTGTGGCCCCTAAGCTCATCCCGCCGACCCTTTGCCTTTTCTAGGCTCTTCTCCAAATTTTCTCGGTCACCCGCTCCCGGAAGCCCTTCAGATCGGACTCCTTGGTCGCGAACTCTTTCTCCTTCGCATCCAGGAGGGAGCTCGAGTCCCCACCTTCTCCCCGGGCCAGCTCCACTCACGGAGTTTAGCCGCTATGTCCTTGGTATTGCTGGTAAGCTCAGCGGACAGGCTATCACAGTCTCCCGAGCCTCATAGCCTTATTGCCCACCCGCGAGGAGGATAGTTAGAGCAAGAAAGGCTAAAAGTGTCAAAGGGACGGACATGCAAAGAATCAAACCTCGCAAGGGCAATCCCAATGTCTCCCATCAAGGCCGATGGGTTCTCCTTCTCCGCCACTTTAATGATAGAAGTCCGGGCGAAGAGCTCGTTGATGAGCCCTATCCCAACAAAGCAGAGTTGTGGGCGTAGCGGGCATACAGTCCACCCTTCAATGGCGGGAACAGCTCCCACTGTTTCCTCTTCTCCTGTGCTCCTCGCGGGTGGCCAGGAGGATATCGGGTAGGCCACCGAGCGCATTGTCCCCGCGGTGGAGGGAGCAGTGGTAGAAGCAGTGGAAGAAGCAGGAGGGCTACGAGAAGAAGTCTCCAACACTTTCTGGGTCTTGGAAGACCTCTCCCTATGCGTAAGATCCGCATCTCTATCGGCCCTTTTCTTGGATCGCTGTCCCGATTATGCCCGGAGGTAATAGTGCGGCCCGGAGAGGATGCCCGGATAGCATGGGCTGGAGGAGGACCCCGGGAGGTGGAGGCAGATTCCGGTGGTTAAGATGGTTCTCGGGAGCAGATAGAGCCTCCCAGCCCTCCCGCTCGCTACAGTGCACGGCCTTGTCTTTTGTGGGGACCCTCCCATCTCATTCTCGCCTCTTCGGGCAGCCTTCCTTGTTGGCCCTCCTCGGTTCTTGGCCTTCGCTGAGCAAGACTTAGAGGAGGAGCCATCGAAATTATACTCTTCAGATCTACTCGGAGAGAAAGAAAATGGTTAGCAGAGCAGTTCAAAAAATCAAAGGCAAAAGTAAATTGGCAACAATTTTTATAAAGGAATCAGAGACCGATTATTTTGGGAGGATCGCACTCAGCTCCCAGCATACAGGTCTTACAATCGGCCTCAAACTGATAATGTTCGTGCACCCGCCAATCAGGGTCACGGGGAAGAGGCTCTATTTCGACTCTGGGGGCATGTGGGGCGCCCTCCCTGCGAGGAGCCACCCCGAGTAGATCAAGAGGCTCATCTTCCACTATGGCGCCCACGTCATATACGGGCTCCTCCCCGCTGTCCAAATAGAGGGCCGTATGCCTCTCTATGGCAGCGCGTAGCATCGGCCGAGGACGGGTCCGGATAACCGCCCGCGCCACCTTCATAGGGACGGGTGTGAAGGTTTGGAAAAGGGCCATCCAAATCTTGACTCAATAACCAAAATGTCCTTCGATTCCATTGGTCAAATTTGTTGGAGGGAGGAGAGAAAGTCCCGGTGGAGTAGTTCCTAGCCTTCAAGCTCGTGGATACCACGGCTAACTGGGTTCTCGATAATAAGCGTAGAGCCCAAGAAGGGTAGGTTCATAGCCCAGAATCTCGCACACAAGAATGAAGGAGACAATGGCTCGGATGGCATTGGGAGTCGGAGTGCGTAGGGCGAGCGAGGCATTGAACTCCGGGAAGAAGTAAAAGAAAGGGTCCAGGGCGCCTCAATCCGTTCTCAAACCGGGCCCCATAAAAAACGCAGCTCGGTTGTCCCCGCGAACATCTCAAGTATGGTCTCTCGGCCGCAAATGCCTTGTCCTTGTCCGCCAAATGAACATGCCCAAGGGTGCGGACACGGTAAGCGTTGCGGTCCACGTTATAAACCTCATAGATCTCCTCCTCCCACCAATGGTGGCCACCTCCTCGCCTTCTTACGGCCATGGCCAGGATTCACATCCCTAGCTGGCCTCTTGCCTTTGTTCCGGGCAGGGGCCACAACCTCCTCCTCCTCCTGAGTCGAGCTCTCGAAGGCATCCACAATGTTGGTGGTCTCGGCGGCCTTCGGAGGTCCCCGCGGCCCTCCTATCCCCCTCCTCGCGGTCATCCTCTTCGGTCTCCGAGCTCGAGGAGCCAAAGAGACCGGCGGGGTCACCACGGGCGTGGGCCACCTCCGATTCACCGCCACCTCGAAACCGAGGGGGTCAAGTTCCTCACCGTCGCCACCAATTGTCTCCGCCACCTGGTAGCCGCGGCACAACGGGGGAAAGATGGTACTCGGGGCGTAACATCTAAAGGGTCACTCGGGGTCCCCACTCGGTGCCCGCGAATTGTTTGATTGTTCGTGGTCCATTAGTTCGCACTTTTTCCCAGTCACAAACTACTTCGGGGACGCGAATCGCTCTCCTCACTAATTCAACGACGTTCGTGAGCCGTGCCTCTCTCGCGGGGAAACCTGCACAAAACCCCCATCACAAAATTTCTCAGCCTACTGGTATCCCCCAACACCAAAACATCACCGTTCCTTTTTACCCTTTTATCCTTGGCCTCCCACAACCGGGGTGGGACAAAAGGCCCCCATTGGGATTTTTCACAGAAATATTGGAAGCACTCAAGGGATAACCTAAGCCACCCATGGCCTACCTTCCTAAATATCCCCCCTGTCCGTTTACAAACAGCAAACAGATCTGGAGTGCTCCCATCTCCTAACTCTATGGGACGGCGGGGTCCAAACTCTCGAGTAGTCATTATTCGTAAAACCAAAAGAAAAACAGAAGGAGATGAAGAAGAAAACACCCAACGTTACTTACGAGAGAAAGATTGAGAGAAGGATTCGGAAAGCAGTAGCACGAAGATCGCAGCAAGAAATTTCTCTCTCAAAGGCTCTCTGAAGGTTTGGAAACGGTAAAAAGGGTTTGAGGTTTAAGGGTTTGGTATTTATAAGGCCTACCTATACGGGTTAACCCGTTAACCCGTATTAATTAGCCCACAAATCCTACCTCGGACCCTGAACCGTCTCCAACGTTTGAAAATTCGAAAAATTAAATACCCTTTGCATTTATTGCCCCCCTTGAATGAGTGACACGTACCCCTGTACGTACCACTAACCCGTCTTTTCATCTGCCAAGGGGCCCACCTGTTAACCGGGAGGCACGCCATGCAAGGGACCACGTGTCACTCACTGGTGCCTCCCGAACGTTCCCTTCGCCCACGGGGCCAAGCAACGTACAACAAAAAGCGCTAGCAGCTGGTGCTCGCTCGAGGAACAATTGGAGCAAACCGAGCTTCTAGTAGCTCCTCACTCAGACCATAAATAATCACACTTGGAGCTAGGGGCCATTGATGAGCCCGGATCTACTGGACCGGGCCCGCGCTCGGTCTAGTCCAAGGAACCAGTGACGTAGCAGTTCCTAGACCGCTGGAGGGAAGACCGCGGACAAATAGGCCCTTGTGGTCAAGACCGTGTCCCTCCTCGCATCGTCCCCATCGAGGACCATTGGGACCACCTTTCATTGAATCCGTGCCACGTGAGTCATGCCCGCATCAACCGTGCTCGCGTCATATATCTTTGACGCGGGCACAACGTCACCGCGGGCACATCTTACTTCCCGGTTAATGTCAAGCCTTACCGAGCAAGTTAGCTTATCGGATCGACAGCCACTTGCCGGCTCCCCATCACGCATTCAATGCGGCTCCGTCCGGCGCCTACTATTCCATTTAATGCACTAAGCCGGCTACACGGCTCATGTCACTTTCTGCCCATGTCCCCTGGACACCAATGTTCCCTCCCCGACAGACCAATTAGCTGCGGACACGTGTAGCTGGTCAAATACCCAAGTGCCCCCTAGGGCTGATCTCATTGCTTACCTCAACAAGCACCATGGCATTGCCTATAAATAGAAGGCCTTTACCCCCTTGGGCAAGGTAAGTTCCATAGACTATTGAGTAAGCTCTTTTACTCTCTAAACCTAAACACACACACACTCCAAAGGTATTCAAAGCCTTATTACTCAGTATTCTTACTCTCACACCCGAGGGCCTGAGTTGGAGTAACATCCAACTTTGACCTTAACGGTGCTTGTTTGTGCTGTGATCTAGGTACATCAAACCATCAAATATATCCTAGCCAGATATCCTTGAACCGCTCCTGACCCCGAAAGCTGTGGCGTCATCAGAACCTGAGGCTGGGATCATTGATGGTGAAACAGATGCTGACTGAGGTTGAGTTTTATTTATATTGAGACACGAGAATTTTGTTAACAAAATTATTGTTGTTGTGGAAGCCGGAAGGAAGGGGTTTGAAGTGTGTGTTAGATAGGGTGCCCCTGACATATTCATTTTTTCTCTTACATTATGAATGTTGAAATTTAATTATTTGTACACATTTTGTAACACATCAAAGTTTCTTTATTTTGAAATGTGTCATTTATTTGATAAAAAAAATGACTTTTTTTTCTTTTTTTTTTTTTTTTAAGAGAAAAAAAAAGAAAAGAAAGATTCATTGGGTGAGCGTAATGAACGCTAGTAGAAAATGTGATTTGTCAACAACACAGCTTCCACCCCTCTCCTTTTTTCAAGCCTCAAAGCCTGACCTTCCATAGACTTGATATACTGTAATTCACAATGACCAGCCACAAAGAGACTCATTTCTCTCTCTCTCTCTCTCTCTCTCTCTCTCTCTCTCTCTTAAACATCCATTTTAGGGAGAGATTTCAAAGGCCTTCTAGAGTGTTGATGAAATTTAAAATAAATGAAAAATTGATTCTTTTCTGGCGCATGTAATTAAATTGAAAATAAAAATCCCCCTTTCCATCTTTACACAACCCCCTCCCTCTCTATTTCTTATCTGTCTCATTTGATTGGTTTGTGGAGAGAGAGGGAGAGAGAGAGAAAATGAAGAAAGATGACCAAGCAAGGTTTTTGTTTGGAATTTCAATTTCTGACAGACCCAAATGGCAACAATTTCTCATATGCACTTCTGGCTTCTTCTTTGGTTACCTTGTTAATGGCGTTTGCGAGGTCCCTCCTTCCCTTCCGTCTTCCTCTATTTATTCATCTATACATATATACGTGTGTGCATGCATGCATGCTTGTTTATAGTCTTTTTTCATTTCCTATCTCCTTATAATGTGGCACTGTATTTTGTCATTGGTTTTAATGCGAATTTAAAGTTTCGAGCAATAACAATTTTGACCAGCTGTTATTTGATGTTATTGCAGGAGTACGTGTATAATCGTCTCCGATTCAGGTTCGTGATGGTCTGTTCCCTTTTAGTTTATCTTCTTGTAAAATCTTGACTTTGCACTTGTTTTTTAATTTCAGCTATGGGTGGTATTTCACGTTCGTACAAGGCTTTGTTTACTTGATACTGATATCCCTCCAGGGGTTCACCACCAAGCATATGGTGAACCCTTGGAAAACATATGTGAAACTCTCTGGTGTTCTTATGGGTTCTCATGGATTGACCAAAGGATCCTTGGCATTTCTCAATTATCCTGCTCAGCTCATGTTCAAATCCACCAAGGTATATAATCAAGAGCAAATTTGAAATTTTTTTGGTCATTCATTTTGGGACGGAAGGGGTACTATTTTGTGGGAACGTTTTGCTAGTTATGAGCTTTGATTGATTTTGGGAATACAGGTTTTGCCGGTTATGATAATGGGGGCCTTCATTCCTGGTTTGAGAAGAAAGTATCCGCCTCATGAATACCTCTCTGCCGTTCTTCTTGTTGTTGGCTTGATCAATTTCACCTTAGCAGATGCAAATACTTCTCCGAATTTTAGTGCTGTTGGTGTTGTGATGATTTCGGGTGCTCTAATAATGGATTCCTTTCTGGGTAATCTTCAAGAAGCCATTTTTACCATGAATCCTGACACGACACAGGTGATCATCGCTAGCTTTCCCTGGTTCTTTCAGACATGGATACAAACCATGTAGGCAATCTTGATATCTTATACTCCCTCCGTCAAGTCCCTCGAAAAGTCTGCCTCACTTTAACTTTCATGGTCAACTAAATCTTGATATATTATACTTGTAAGTTTTTATATATTTCGCAGATGGAGATGCTCTACTGCTCAACCGTGGTTGGGCTGCCTTTTCTGATTCCACCAATGATTGTAACCGGAGAATTGTTCCAAGCATGGAGTTCATGTTCACAAGTAAAGATCCCTTCTCATCCTCCACACGCCTCAAGATTCTGATATTAGTTTTTAAAAGTTTAGAAGAATGGTTTTTATCTAATTTTTACCGTCCCAAATGAATGTCCAAAAAAACTTCAACTTTGTTCTTGATCAAGAACAAATTTGAAGTTAATTTGGACATCATTTAGGGACGGGGGAGTACTAAACTTGCGTCTTCTTCATTGTGGTCCCACTAACATGGTCTTGACTAATGAATTTGCAGCATCCTTATGTGTATGGAGTATTATTGTTCGAAGCCATGGCTACATTTGTAGGTCAAGTCTCCGTTTTATCACTCATTGCTCTCTTTGGGGCTGCCACCACTGCCATGGTATACTCGCATCCCTCTCTACTACAGTACTACTCCCTCCGTCCCATAAATATATTTTATTTGACTTTTCAAACAATTTAGTGATATGTTTTTTCTTTCCATTACTATCCCCCAATGAACATAAGAATCACACAAACGACTACTAATCTTAATTCATCATCCGTATCCATTTCACACACATTTCGGAAATGTACTTATTTTGGACAAACAAAAATGGAAAGTGGAAACATTTTTATGAGACGGAGGGAGTACGAATCTAAGCTATCTCTTCTTGTTCTTTAAGCTGTGAATATTTTCTTGAATGTACTGTGACACAGATAACAACTGCAAGAAAGGCTGTGACTTTACTTCTGTCATACTTGATATTCACAAAGCCGCTAACGGAGCAACACGGGTCAGGTTTAATACTGATTTCAATGGGAATTCTCCTGAAGATGTTACCGGAGAAGAAAGTTCCAATGCGGATCCCAATAGCAAATCTGATTGCAAAGCAGAAACTATTCAAACTCAACAAGGTGGATGAAAAGAAGAAAGAAGATGAGGATTCTGAAGTGAAAGCGCCGTTAGTCTAGAGAGCTGCAACCGATCCCCCTTACCCCACATTAGGTGTGAGCATTTGCGGCACTGGGGTAATGTTGATGTTGTTGTGAAGACCAAGGCGCAAGGATGTGCAAGAAAAAGAAGAGGGAGGGTAGTTTAGGTAGAGTGATTTTATGAACTAACCATGATTTTTATTTTTATTATTATTCTTCAGGTGACAGGTCTTTTCTAGGCATTCTGATTGCTGGTAGTGGTAAAAATAGTGAATAGAAATGTCCAGGTTTGTGTTTGTGTTTGTATTTATAGGGCTGGTTGTGTTTGCTTCAGGAGGGAAATGTAATTTTAAGTTCAAAAATTTCATTCAACTTGAAGATAGTTTGTACTTTGTTGAGGGAGTTTTAAATTTTTTGATGCAAAAGGTTGTACTTTAGGCTGTAAAAATGTGTACTCAGTACAATTATTATTTATAAGATCACTGGTTGTATTTTTATTATGCTGTAATAGTAGGATTGATTAAGTTTGAAATTTTTAGGAAAAAAACCGGATAGGAATCAAGCCGAAAAGGGAGGAGAGAGAAAGGATTACTTTTTAATAATGAAAAACCATTCTTTTCTCTAATCTCCCTATTTATTATCCACCATCCATTTGTTTATATTAAAAAGTATAATTTCTTAATTTTTGTGTCAATGCAAATTGTGCACATTTCTTCAATTTCTTCAAGACGGAGGGAGTATATATACTCCTTCCGTCCCCGAAAATCCTTCACCTTTTATTCAAAATGACGTTCTGTTTGAAGCTCCATCTTTTCTAAAATGGAAATGTTTTATTAATATTCTATTACACTCACTCACTATTTCCTCCACTCATTCTCTCTCCTAATTCACTATTACACTCACAACACTTTTTAAATTTACTATTTCCTTCACTAATTCTCTCTCCTATTTTCAAATTACACTCACAACATTTTTTCTTCCCACCTATTTTTTTAATTTGCTTGTCGGGCTAAAAATGGTGACGGAAATCCTGGGACGGAGGGAGTATAAAAAAAAAATCTTGAAAGTGTCAATGGGCTTGGACAGTTTTGGAAACACAGTGTTGTCCCGAATATTAGACAACACTGAACACTAACACTTTTAAAATAATCACTTTAAAAATAATCGAAAGATTAACGCAACGAAAAAATAATACAAATAGATAATTTTTACAAGTTATATAATCATAACTTGCAAGAGCCTTATGGCTAAAAATAAATTTTCACTAGATGTATACTCCCTCCGTCCCAATAAAAGCTTCACTAATTACCCAAAAGGGCGTCCCGTTAGAAGCTTCACCTTTCCTTTTTTGGCAAAGAATCTTCACTATTCTCTCCACTCATTCTCTCTCCTAAAACACTATTACACTCACAACACTTTTCAAATTCACTATTCCCTTCACTAATTCTCTCTCCTATTTTTAAATTACACTCACAACATTTTTTTTTCCCTCCCATTATCATAATTCCCGTGCCGGAGAAAAAGGGTGAAGCAATTGGTGGGACGGAGGGAGTATGTTAATTATAAAGTATAGAACAACTCATATCCTATAAAGAAAATAAGGAGTACAAAACATGTTAGGCACAAGAATCTAAAAATAAACAACACTCTAAAAACAATCAAAATACTAGACTAATTTAGTTTTCAACAAACAGTTTATAAAAATTGGATTGTTTTGGGTGAACTGTTGTAACATCCATATCAATAATGGTCTATAAATAAAAGCTATCTCTCTTTCTTGATGTGTATATATCTTTATTGCAGCAACCTTTATATATACTTGAAGTCCTTATTGGTTACTCCATTCCCTTGATGTGCACTAAAAAAAACGTGTGATAATGCACCAAAATTACAATCCACGTTTTTCACCAACAAACAAATTGAGAAAAATCTTGACTTGGTCTTTTCACTAGCAACTCCATCTTAACTTGGTCTTATTACTAGTTACTCTAGGATTAACTTGATGACTACTCATCCTAGAACTCCGAATGCTTGTGATCTACCAAAATGTCCCTCCTTTGTAGCTCAACTCACCAACTTCCATGATTGTAGAAAGACTTGATATTTCCTTGATTCATTGCTTGTACACCCATGCTTTTTCAGCCATGTACACATTATCTATTCAGTCTCTCCATGTAGATAAGTCTTTAATCAACTTTACTTGATCTCCACTTATACAAATAAATAAGGATTTATGTGTAACTTTCTTTCCTACACATTTGTCGCGCCTTGTACAACTATCATAACATGTTCAAACATAATTCCAACAAACTAACAGCAGACATGTAAACAATTAACTATTACTTTGTAATTTATGAATAACATGTAGTAACTATCCTCATTTTAAACTGCCATCACGACGGCAACACATGAGGCAACACCAGTGACAACACTGGTGTGGCAACACAGGAGACAACACCAATGGCAACACTGGTGTTAACACTAAAAATCTCCCCCTTAGTTACACATTTATTCACAAAATACAAAGTGATGTTCCTGCATAAGAATGTTAGTATTTAACTCCAAAATATATCTCCCCCTTAATATTTTACTCCCCCTTAACATTAAACTCCTTGTTTGTAGCTCCAAATTAGGTCAACCTTTTATTATACCTACAATAACACTAAAGAGGAGAGAATATATTATATTAACATCAATTAATTGTGTGTAGTGAAATGATGAGACTATTACCAATCATGCATGGTAACACATGAAGCAACACTAGTGGCAACACCCGTGGCAACACTAGTGTTTGCACTAACAATCTTCCCATTAGTTTCACATTTCTTCACAAAATAAAAGTGATGTTCCTGCAATACCATGTTAGACAATGAACGCATATCCCATTTACATTGATCTTTCCCTTAACAATAAACTTCCGTTTAATGTAAGATTTTATTCAAAAATAAAATCAAATGTTGTAACATTTTTCCAACATCTAACATTAATAAGATCACTATTTCAATCTCCCATAAATCATTAAACTATTCAACACATGCCATATTCCGATCATATTCATAGATTATCACTTGGCATTATCGGGAATATATGATCACCATCATCAATAGTAACCACAACATTACTAGTGACCATCACTAGTGACCACTCTCCCCCTTTTTGTGAAGAAAGTAGCCTCGAAAAATTCAACACTGTCTGCAATAATATTCATTATATGGACAGTATGCCTTTAAACCTTTATATAAGACATTCACGAGGCAAAACACAATTTTGACCTATGTTGACATATGTGTTGTTAACAGTGTTGATTGAATAAGAGACAACATTTTCTTCAACATTTGCAGAAGGGTTAGTAGTATCGACATGGGCAAGAGTATTCTGATCAAGAACACTCCCCCTCACGAAAATTTTGGCAAACCTTTGGTGAAGCCGAGTTAAGTGACAATGTTGGCTCTTGTGATGGTACTAGTGTTATCTGCACTTGTTTCATCATATGTTTATGAATGATTCGATGAGCTAGAGTGAGCTCTTGTGACAGAGAGCTCGTAGGGAGAGCCATTGAGACATGAGTAGGAGGGAAATTAACACAACCAAATCAAGGGTTGGTGTTGCGGACAGTGTTGCGGAAAGTGTTGTCGCCCGTAATGTCTCCATGAGAATGGCAACACTTTAATCAACACCGGAAGGGGCTAAGGGAGAAATGTCAATGGGTGAAGCAGTTTGGGAGTTTTTTTGAAGGACAGACCATGGCGAAATTTGGGAAGAAGGAAGTTGAAGGTGGAGGGTTTTCATTAGAGAGAGAGAGACGAAGAGAAGAGAGAGAACGGTGAATAGAGGATAATGATGGAAGGTAAAGTAATTAAGGAAGAGAGGGAGAGAAAATATGGATTGATTTGACAAGTTAAAACAACCCATATTTATCTCTTAATTTAAAAACTTTTTATAAATAAAATTTGTAACAAAATAAAAAGGTAAAAAATACCCTATCCCAACTTCTCTTAGCATGAAATTCGGCCACATTGATGGTTTTTTTAAAAAAAAAAATAATCAAATAAATTAGTTACAGAAAAATTTCAAAAATTTTGGATTTTTATATTTGAAAATCAAGTTCAAATCAAATTGAACTTCAAAATAATAGAAATTTCTTAAATACTTTTAGCTAGGGAAAAATTAAGAATTTTTATTAAAAACCTTTTGATTTCACAAACTCTAAATTTATGAAAATAGACTTTTTAAAATTCAAAATTTAATTAATAAAAAAACAAAAATTAAAAGAAGAAATAAAAAATAAATATAGCACCTACTAATGTGTTGCTAGCAATGTTGGATAACACATAAGATAACACATTTGAATAAGATCCCCTTGATATTTATAGCATATATGAACTTTTAAATATCCATTACTTAGGCAATATTAAATAAACTTTACAATTACTTTATTTACAAAGAAGCATCGTACTAGCGAGCTACGTGTCCCGAGTTTTTTTTTAATAAAGTGTAAAGCTATATATATATTAAGTTTTATACCTTTCAAGTAGGGTACACTGTATTAGTGAGCTCTATGTCCCTAATAATTAGTATAAAACAAATACTTTATACTCCCGTTTGGCAATGAAGCATCGTTGTAGCGAACGCCGTGTCCCGAGTTACTTTAGGAGTATTTCAACAACATTTGCCTATTAAATATTAAATATTAACCATATAATTACTAAGGACCCTAAGGCCCACTTTCCAAACCAATATCCCATTTTAACCCATTTGAGATTAAAATTCCAAATAAACCCAAAGGCCCATAAAGAGATAACGGCGTTAATAGATGGAACGGTGTTAATTGCCTAAAATCTCGCCGTCTCCGTGATTTCTGGTACTAGAATCGTAATCCAAACCTCAATTCCGGCCAAAATCAAACACAAATCCACGTGAGGGAGGTCATCGGCGAAGAGATTGAAGATCGCCTCTGATAACATCCGTTCTAGAATTGCGTTATTCCAATTTTGTAAGGTATGTTTTAATTTATTTATTTTTTTAATTGGAATTCGTTTTTGACAGTGTTCATCAATTCATATAAGATGTTGTCTACAGTGTTCATCAATTCATATCAATTGTTGTGTGAAAAAATTTGTTTCGAGACACTTGAATGGTCCGATAGCAAATGGTATCGGACCTTTCAAAGGCATTTTGATTGTGTTTGTTGATGTCTTATGTGATCAGTAACAGGTCTTATACCATTTGCTATAGGAGATATTATAGTGTGCATTACATTGTTTGATTAGAAGATAATTTGATTCAGTTTGATTGTTTGATTATGTGGTATATGCCTTGTAATAGGTCCTATACCCCTTAATAAAGGATCTGTTGAAGTGTTCATATGATTTTGAGGCAAATTTCTTCATTATATTTTTTATTATTAATGTGACAGAGGACCTGTTAAAGGTCCTATAACATTTGCTATATGACCTGCTCTATTTTGCTTTTTGATTTGGATTTGACTTGATTTATATTGCATATGACCTGTTATAGTGTGCATTTGTATAGAGGAGATGATTTATGTTGCAGATGATTTCGTTACTTATTCAATCAACTTACTCGAGAAAAAGATTAAGTTTCATGTTGCATTTGTTTGGAGATGATTTATGTTGCTTATGACCTGTTATAGTGTTCATATAATTTTGAAGGACGAATAGAGGAGATGATTTATGTTGCGAGATGATTTATGTTGCTATAAGACCTGGATAAGTATTGATCCAAGAATATTGTTCCAGTCCTATATCCTTTGTTATAGGACCTCGTTATAGTGTGCATTTTGTTTGTCTTATATTTAAGTTGCATATGACCTGTTCCAGTCCTATATCCTTTGTTATATGACTGCTCCAGTCATATAACCTTTGTTATAGGACCTCGTTATATGTTGCATATGACTGCTCCAGTCCTATATCCTTTGTTATAGGACTCGTTATAGTGTCCTATACATCTTGCTATAGGACCTCGCTCTATTTTGCTTTTTGATTTGGATGTGCCTTGATACAAGAATAATTGTTATATAAAATGATTTATATCATTATATATGAATTGTCCTTGTTTGTGGCTTATGTTTTATTTTTTGTTTTTTTATGAAAAGGTGGAAAACTACGATGTCTCAGATAAGAGAATGACCCGTATGCATGACAGAAAATCAAGTGAAGATGAAACAGCTTAAATCAACAGATGTTACACTCGTCTCAAGATAAGAGAATCGTACGTTACTCACCAAAGAAAACGACGTAAGCAAAAAAACAAAAGCAAAAGGAACAACTAAAAGTGCAAAGGGACTCGACTCGGATCCCTTGTTTCAGATCAAACCTCCATTCTATATCATCTATCCTGACAGAGGTTGATTTAAGGGAATCTCATTTAAACAGGTTGAAGATATCACCTTTCTTCAACCTATTCAATTGTATAAACTCAAACAAAGATGTTAACTTGAGGAAGATGGACTCAACAATAGAAGATTTGATCAGATGCTACAAGCCAAAGGAAAAGAAATTTTTGCTGGGCAAAATTTTGGTTGGGTTGAGTGCAAGTGATGTAACATCTATATTTGGGGTTGTTTCTGGAAGTGAATTGATAGATATGAAGAAAAAAAGGGATAGGCACTCACTTGGGATAGTTGAGAGGCTATTCCAAAACTGTAAAGCAAATGAAATAACCATGAAAAAAGTGAAGGAAAACTTGAGAAGGCTGGTCAGTAGTGATAGAGAAGTTGATATAGGAGACGTGGTGAGATTGCTGAATCTCATAGCATTGGGGTCTGTGTTCTTTGCTTCAAAGGGTGAGGTAATGTCTCCGGGGTTTTTATATTATGTGGATGATTTGGAAAGAATGAAGAGCTATGATTGGTCAAGAGCGATTGTAGATAACTTGATTCAGTCTCTAGATGAGAAATATAAATCACCGATCCTCGTTGTTGGATGTGTATCAATCTTACCGGTAATATCATTTTAAATTTATATCTCTAATTTTATTTTAGTTACTATTATTTATGAAATTGTCACGGCCTGGATCACAAGTGATATCCAAGGTGATAACAGCACCAACGATAGCACTTGGGATAGCATACACACACTCCGAAATAAAACAACTTTTAAAAGAGTTTTGCAGCGGAATTAAAAGACACAAGAGTTAATTTTCTCAAGTTATATAATTATATAACTTGAGGGTGGCTCAAAAGCCAAGACTTTATCTTCACTATATAAATGATTACAAAGCCGAAAGTTTCCTAACTCTATTACAAGTAGAAAACGAATAGATCAAAACACAAACCCTATTCTACCCAAAACACAATCAAGTCCAAAGTACTTGAGAGTGGAAAGACAAAGTATGGGAGAAAGAGCAAACGGAACCAAAGATGTGTTTTGTCTCTTGTGCAAGGAGTGTAAAAGATGTGTGTAAATTGGTATGTCTTCAAATGTCCACACCTTGCCCATTTATAGTCTTCAAATGACTTGAAGGCTACTCAAAATAACAGCCTTGGGGTTGTTTTGGACGTTGAGGAGGAAGTGGGGAAGTGGTTGGAGTGTTCCTCAATTTAAGCAACCACTTTCCTTCAAAATAGCAACCGTGTTGTTTGATCACCAAGCCCAAGCTTCAACGCCTTGTACTCCCTAGCTTTATCCATGTTGTACTCTCTTTGAATCAGCAACAAACCCTTTGAATAAGTCTTCCCACGTTTTTAATGTTTGCTAACTCAAAGAAGGTCTTGGACAGTTTATGCATAAAATGTTATTTATGCATAAATCTTTATTTTCTAAATTCTCCATGTTTCTAGCTCATTCTCCAATCATATTGAAACCTGAATTATGGACATACACCATACACCATATACTATACAAATCATATTAGCACATTAGTACATAAATAAATAATCAAGAAATGTACAACTATATAAATTCCAGCACAGGAAATCATCTACGATATCATCTACGATATCATCTGGGAAATCATTCAGGATATCATCTGCGTTTTACACTAACAATCTCCCCCTTAGTTGGATATTTCTTCTCAAACCTAATGTGCTGCAAACCTGCAATTTATCAGTCCATATAACATAAACAGAGCATAGAGCATAGAGTCAAAACATAACATCTCCATGTAGATTAACTCCCCCTTAATTAGAGGAACTAACCGAAACTTATGTTTTATCGAAAATACTAATTATAAAAACAAGTTTTCACAAAAACAAGTTTTTCAAATAACTAGTAATTAAACCCAAAGATAAAACATAGAGTCTAAACAAAAACAAATACCAATCACCAAAATATCAAAGTCTGAACAAACAAACCAAGATACGAGTTGTTCCAAAACAGAAATTGTTTTTCCAAACCAAATAAAATACCTCAAGTAATATCCGCAGCAGCACCACCACAGCACTATCTCCCCCTGTTTGGGAAGAAATTAGCTTGAACTTCTTTTCTTGGTGAGTTGTGCCGTAGGTTAGAAAGAGGAAGTAACTTTCCTTTTGATTTTATTGGTTGGAGGAACGGGTGGTAACCAATGGAGGTTCAACAATGGACATGGCCATTCTAGGTGAAGCCATCTCAGTCAACACAGAAGATATGTCCATGGGATAGGTAGCACTTGAGACAACACCTGGTGATCGTTCCAATGGTGCAGTAGAAGTTTTGAATGGAGAAGCCATGGTTGGAGATTTAGGAAAGGTTATGAGGAAGAGAGATACGGTGAAAGAGAAAAGTATAACCATGTAGGGAGTGAGACGATTAGAGAGATAAGAGAAAATAGGGAGAAAATAGGGAGATTAAACAACCACTACAATTAAGCTCTCATATTTAAACTTAACCACTCATCCTATTTATCCCCAACAACCAAGAAATAGTCCGGCCATTATCCCCTTTTTTTTTTTTTTCTTTTTTTTTTAATTTGTACGAAAAATAAATAAAAAAATGAGTAAACAAAATATTTTGCAACTAAACCCGAAAATTATGAGCACAAAATAAAAATAAATATGGGTTAGTTACTCAACAATGTTTACCAAAAATAAAGGAAACTTGTTGAAGACGTTTTCAAAATCGTAAACTCTTTAATTAAAAAGACTTTCAGATTTTGAGAAATTAATCAACAATATTTCGAAAATAATAAAAAAAAAAAAACTAATATAGCACACACTAATGTGTTAAGGCAATGATGGCAAAACGTAGGATAACACATATGATATAAAACCCCTTGATAAATAATTTTCAGTTTCAAACACTTGAGGCATAATAAGCTTAGCCTTTTTAGACACTTCAGGCATAACAAGCTGAGCATTTTTCATGCACTTTAGGCATTATATGCCTATATATATTTTTTAAGTACATTGCTTGTTAAACACGTCTCAATACACTTCTTTAAACAAGAAAGCATCGTAGTAACGAGCTCCGTGCTTCAAGTTATATTTCAAGTGTAGAGACCAAGTGATCTATGCCTTTCAAGTAGGGTACACTGTAGTGGCGAACTCCATGTCCCTAATACTTAGCATACATCACCTTATACATTCTCATTGGCAAGAGTACATCGTTGCAGCGAACACCGTGCCTCGAGCTCGAGAGAATAGTATGGATAAATGCCTTTGTCTTTTATTTATCAAAAATAAAATATTAGTGACTTTGTCACTTTAAGCATATGAAGGGGAATGATATCAGACGTGCTAACCTAAATAATAACCTACCATAACAAAAAGGTCAGCATGTGCCAATGTTAGAACTAAGCTAACCAGATTAAAAGAATATAAAAGCATTTTTTTTTTAAATAAAGAGAAAAAATACACTAATATACAAGTGTTACCCTGAGTGATAGCATCACCTGGGGTAGCACAGACGAACAAAAAAATTTTTTTTTTAAATAATAAGAAAAATTAATGAAACATAATATACAACAAATAATCCAGGAGTTTTTAAATGAAACAAAAATCAAGAGATTTTTTCAAACTAGAAAATCTCTCGTGGTTAAAAACTTGAATCAAAAAATCATTTTTTAATTCATTAACAACCCTTTTAGATTCAAGTTTAGATACAAAACAAGAATGATTTACCTTAACATATTTTACCATGTCTCGGTAATTTACTGGTTCCTTGAGTCTTGTTTGTATCCCATCGTTCAAATCCCCGATCACTTGGCTTATATGATGATTCTTTTGAATTCTCAAAGGGGGATCCCTCCTCACTGGATCATTAACTCCATTGGAGTTCTTATCATCTTCATTTTTTGCACTTGGATAGATTTTTGGTGTTATCTCTAGTGTTGCCGTATCAATGACAACACTTGGTCCAACACCGTACTTAACACAAGGATCAACATTTGAGGTAACACTTTCTTCAAAGAACTTCTTCAAGTTGTTCAACCCAAATTATAGGAGTGTCTACAACTGATTCACCTGCAATGCTAGCCAAATCATCAAACAAAATATTTGCATACTCTTGAACGATTCTCAATCTCAAATTATACACACGAAATGCAAGACAATTTTGAGAATATCCAAGAAAAATGGCCTTGTCACACTTAGAGTTAAATTTACCTAAATGATTTCGATCATTCAATATAAAACAAACACACCAAAAAACATGGAAGTAATGAACATTAGGTTTCTTCCCATTCAAAGTCTCATAGGGTGTCATTGTTGTACCAGGTCTTAGAAAAACTCTATTAGAAATGTGACAAGCCGTGTTCAAAGCTTCAAACCCCAAAATCTTTTCGAAATACTTTTGGAAAACATCATGGCACGGGCCATTTTCAGCAAGATCCTATTTTTCTTTTCGGCCACACAATTTTGTTGGAACGTTTTAGAGGTCGAAAATTCATGGTGAATTCCCCTTTTTTCACAAAAAGTAGAAAAGGAAACATTATAAAATTCTTTTCCATGATTAGATCTTATATGAAAAATAGGTGAGCAAAACATATTTTTGATTTTGGAATGTAAGAATTTAAACTTATCAAAAGTTTCAGATTTTTCTTTTAAAAAATAGATCCAAGTAAACCTAGAAAAATCATCCACAATGACATAAGAATACCTCTTACCTCCCAGGCTATCTACCTCAATTGGACCCATTAAGTCCATGTGCAAAAGTTGAAAACAATGTGTTGTTCCAAAGTGTTGCTCTTGGTGTTGGGCAACACTGTGGGTAACACAGGTTTGCTTATATTTAAGGCAATCCCCACACACAAATTTATCTTTAAAAATCAATTTGGGAATTCCTTTAATAGCATCAAACCTAACAAGTTTCTCCAAATCTCTGTAATGGAGATGTCCCAATTTTTGATGCCACAAAAGTGTGTCATCAATTTTTGCCGAATGGCAAACCTGTTTGTCTTCAACAAGATAACAATTGTTACTAGATCTAGTTCCTGTCATCACACAATTGTTAGTACAATCAAAGACTTCACAAGTATTTTTGTTGAATTTTACCTCTAAGTTGTCATCACAAAGTTGGCTAATACTAATTAAATTAGCTACAAGCCCATCTACATGCAAGACATTCTTTAAAGAAGGAAATCCAGAGACATTAAGTGTTCCTTTACCAATTATGTTACTCCTACTACCACCACCGTAAGTTACACTACCACTTTGAATTGGATCATAATCTTTTAAAAACATTTTTGTTCCCGTCATATGGCGTGAACAACCACTATCAAAATACCATGAACCTTTCATATTTGTTTTCAAGGCAGTATAAACGACATCACACCTCAGATTAGGCTTAGATTTACTCGACTTCTTACTTGGATTTTTAACCTTCAGACTTTACGTGTTATCTCGAGTCTTTGGGTAACACCTCGGGTAACACAGAGGTACGGAACTGTTTTTTCAAAAGAGTTCGACAGCTTTTCTTAACATGTCCAGGGGTGTGACAATACTTGCACACTTTCTTTTTGTCTGAGGTTTCATTAGGAGAAAAATGTTCATTGTTAACTTGTTCTTTAATAAAACACATTTTATCATCCTTATTAGCCAAAGTAGAAGTGATTGCTTTTAAAGACTCTTGGAAACCAATACCTGCCTTGGGAGGTTTACTCACACCAAGGATTTTATCCAACTTGGAAGACCTCGTGTTGAGCTTCTTGAATGTGGCCTCGGCTAAAGTTAGTTTGGCCTTGACTTTGTCCAGCTCTGCATCCTTCTTGGTAAGTTGGACCTCTAGCTTAGTCATGCCCTCTTTCAACTTCTGAACTTCGTTGGTCAAGAACACCACCTTTTTGTTCTCCTTCTTCCATTCTACAAGCAATTCCTTATAGAGGTTCTTCAATTCAACAATGAGCTCATCCTTACCAAGCTCATCCTTTTGCTCATCTTCACGTTAGCTTCCTGCATCCATGTTAGTTGAAAACATAAAACAAACAACATTAAGAAAACTGAAATTTTTACACCTGCTGGATGATATCTCAGGTGTTATCCCGCACTGGTAACACTCGAGATATCATTTTCGCATCCGAGTCACAAACAGTGACAAGCATAGCCGTTTGGTCTCGAATCTTCGATTGGTTGGTTCCATCTTCTTCATTGTCACTAAGGTACACCCATATATGAACGGACTCTAGTTGTTTGAGAACCAACTTGGTTAGATTTAGGGCTGACCTCAATGAGAATTCTATTAGAAGAACATTAGGAATAGACTTTAATGCCCAAACATCAATTAATTTGATGCACGGACACAAGAGAGTCTTTACATATACATAAAGAATAAAAAGTCTTCCTAGAGATGGATTAGCAAGATTCAAAGCCATGACAAAAAGGACCGAACACTTAGTATCGTCAAGTGATAGGCTCTGATACCAATTGAAAGTGTCACGGCCTGGATCACAAGTGATATCCAAGGTGATAACAGCACCAACGATAGCACTTGGGATAGCATACACACACTCCGAAATAAAACAACTTTTAAAAGAGTTTTGCAGCGGAATTAAAAGACACAAGAGTTAATTTTCTCAAGTTATATAATTATATAACTTGAGGGTGGTTCAAAAGCCAAGACTTTATCTTCACTATATAAATGATTACAAAGCCGAAAGTTTCCTAACTCTATTACAAGTAGAAAACGAATAGATCAAAACACAAACCCTATTCTACCCAAAACACAATCAAGTCCAAAGTACTTGAGAGTGGAAAGACAAAGTATGGGAGAAAGAGCAAACGGAACCAAAGATGTGTTTTGTCTCTTGTGCAAGGAGTGTAAAAGATGTGTGTAAATTGGTATGTCTTCAAATGTCCACACCTTGCCCATTTATAGTCTTCAAATGACTTGAAGGCTACTCAAAATAACAGCCTTGGGGCTGTTTTGGACGTTGAGGAGGAAGTGGGAAAGTGGTTGGAGTGTTCCTCAATTTAAGCAACCACTTTCCTTCAAAATAGCAACCGTGTTGTTTGATCACCAAGCCCAAGCTTCAATGCCTTGTACTCCCTAGCTTTATCCATGTTGTACTCTCTTTGAATTAGCAACAAACCCTTTGAATAAGTCTTCCCACGTTTTTAATATTTGCTAACTCAAAGAAGGTCTTGGACGGTTTATGCATAAAATGTTATTTATGCATAAATCTTTCTTTTCTAAATTCCCCATGTTTCTAGCTCATTCTCCAATCATATTGCAACCTGAATTATGGACATACACCATATACTATACAAATCATATTAGCACATTAGTACATAAATAAATAATCAAGAAATGTACAACTATATAAATTCCAGCACAGGAAATCATCTACGATATCATCTGGGAAATCATTCAGGATATCATCTGCGTTTTACACTAACAATTTACTATAAGTAAAATTATATATGACTGATCGTATTTGTCTTTATTTTGTAAATGTAGTATTGGTTTAACGAACACACGAAGGTGATCAATGCAACAAGAAACTTGCTTCCAAGGTGTATGAAGTGGGAAGTATCAAAGAAAATTGCCAATTTCAAGGATTTTATCAAAAACTTGAGAAGTGATCAGGTATAAAACACGTTGACGATGTTATGTAATAAATTGTTTAGTATTCTCATATCCTATACCAGTTGCTATAGGACAATTCATAGTGTTGATATCACTGATATAGGACTCCTCTATTTTGCATTGAATGGTCCTATATCAACTGATATAGGACCATTCAATGTCTTATATAATTGGTATATGATTTTTTTGAGGTCCTATATCACTTGATATATGATCATTCAATGGTTTTTTAGCTGCGAATATGAGTTTGTTAAGTCCTATACCAGTTGATATAGGACCCTTCATAGTGTTGTCATGTCCTATACCAGTTGCTATACCATTTGCTATAGGACCATTGAATTGTTTATATTATGTTCTCAGGTCCTATAGCATTTGCTATATGACCATTCAAAGGTGTTATAGCAAATGTATGGGGTGTTAGTAGTTCTTATAATACATGTATTCATTTCTTATATCACTTGTTATCGTTAAATATATTCATTCGATATAATAATTTTATCATAGGTTCAAGTTGAAGAGCTCGCATTGACAGATGAAGAGAAGGTGTTGTTGATGGAGAAACCAAATGAGGATGGAAAAGATGATGATTTTGAAATGTCAGTGGAAAAACCCAGTACCGAAAAAGGATTGGGGAGGGGATGAAGGAGGAGGTACGAATCTTCAAGATTTAGTAGATAATTTTGAATTAATGTTGGGGACCAGTCTGACAGCTACTGATAAAGGTCAGGGGAGTGGGACAAATGAATTGATTGATTTGAGGAGTGAAAATGAAAGTTTGAAACTGGAAAAAGCTAAGTTGCTGGAAAAGATTAAGGAGTACGAACTGAAAACAAACAACGCGATTGAAGAGGGACATGTTTTTTTCGCCGAGGTTGAGATGAGGAGAACTTTTGACAACGCGCTTAAAGAAAAGGACAGATAGATTGAGAAACTTAAAAGTTTGCAAGAGGAGAGAGACAGAGAAATAAAAATTTTGGAGGAAAAATTGGCTGAAAAGGATAATGACAGTTTGCAAAAGAAACCAAAAGGCGATGAAGAAAAGGGTATGGACATTGTGGCTGTGGGGGATCAGGACAAGAAAATTGATACTATGGGCTCAATGGAAAGAAGAGTAAAGGAAAGAGGGGATAAGAGGAAGAGGAAGGTGGATCCTGATTACACGTACGACGGAAAGAAGAGAAGGCCAGGTTTCAAACATTGAGGGAAAGAAGAAAAAGAAAAAGAAGAATTGGTTGGGAGTAAAATTGTTTTAGATGTTGATGAATTGGAAGACAGAAGTGTTTTCTTACCAACATTTAATGAGAACTTTAGTCTCACAACCAAGTCAATGGATGATGAAACAAAGAGAAAATTTACAGATTTATGCGGAAGACTCGCACGTCCGTAAGTACCACTTTTATTAAAAATTGTTTTCATTTATTAAAAATTTTGATGATAATAGAAATGTATTTTTTTTTTGTGTTTCCAGTGATAGTGTATGGTACATTTCGGGATTGCATGTGGCGATGTGGCAACTGTGGGAATTGGCTCATGATATGATGACCGAAGCTGCGGTACAAACATTTTTTATCCCTGAACTATTTTGCATGAATGCTCTATTTTTGATTTTTGATTTGGATGTGCCTTGTTTGCTTTTTGCATATAAAATTTGCTATAGGACCTGTTCTACTGTTAATATGCTTCTGAGTTAACATGCTTCATTTTGTTTGCAATTATTTATGTGACATAGGACCTGTTCCAGGTCCTATAACATATGTTATAGGACCTGTTATAGTGTGCATTTGATTTGGAGATGATTTGATTCAGTTTTATTGTTTGATGATGTAGTATATGACTTGTAATAGGTCCTATAACCTTTGCTATAAGACCTGCTCTTTTTTGCTTTTTGATTTTGATGTGCATTGATATAGGTCCTATAACCTTTGCTATAAGACCTGGACAAGTATTGATCCAGTAAAAATTGTTGTATTATTAATGGAATTTTAGGTGATGGATGCTTATCTAAACATTTTGAGGGACAAATACAAGGAACTCCCCCCTCCATCTGGTGGACGCCAAAGGTCAAAAGTTAATTTTGTCTCAAGTTTTGCTACCGTAAGTCTTATTTATTGATTTAAAAGATACTTACGCCTCACATTTTTTTTTATTAAAGTTAATTATCAGCTTTATGCTTACATTTAAAATTTATTTGTTTCAAGAAATGGTTGAAGGACAAGAACTCAGAAGAAATACAGAGAGGAATAAACAATGTCATCAAACCATTTGCGGATGATGAAACAATTTTTATATTGTTTCCAATTCACTCTTCAAGGAATGATCGTGGTGTCAGGTGTAACGATCATTGGACATTGCTAGTGCTTGACACCGAAAATGGGGAGTACAAATTTTACAACTCCATGAAGAAGATAAAAGGAAAAGACCACTACGCAACACACGGAAAACTAATGGTAATATTTTATATATGAGTTGTAATATGTTGGGTATAATGTTACAAGGACATATAGCAACTGTTATAGGACCTTTAAAATGCTTTATAGCTTTGTATATGACGGTGCCAGGTCCTATACCAACTGCTATAGGACCATTCAAAATTCTATTTTTAAATTTTTTGAATTCTGATAACCTGTTGTTTGATTTCACGTATAATAATCGATTGTTTTTTTCTATTTCAGTTTGATCATGTCAGGGCACTGTACAAACGAATAGAGGAGACTCAAAAGGACGTGGATACTTTCATAGATTTGAAATGCGGAGACATTCCACAACAGCGAGATGATAGTTTGGATTGTGGAATAATCGTCCTAATGGAAGCAGAGGAGATGTTTGATAAAGGAGTTATTAGCAAGACATATGAAGACGATGATGTCTCGAAGTATAGGGGGAAAATGATACATGACATTTTAGCAAGTCCACATTGTCCTCATCATTAGTAAATTAAACATCTCAGTTTCTTTTTGGATGGAATGATAAAAATTGGTGGTTGTTGAACAGTTTACTTTTGTATTTGATATATGTTGGATAAATATATTCCAAATATTTTTAAGGTCTCATAGTGGGTTTTTGCTTATAAAATTTTCTATAGGACCTGTTCTACTGATAATATGCTTTTTTATTAATTCTTTATTAAGCTCTGGTGCAAGTGGGCGGTCGCCCATGAGGGGCGTGGGCGGTCGCCCATCACAACAGCAACTTGGTTCTTCAGCAAACATCACACCTGGGCGGTCGCCCATCTTAACATGTGCGGTCGCCCACTCCAACAGAGGTTTCAAGGCTTGGTAATCTCTAGCTTGGGCGGTCGCCCACCTTGCCATGGGCGGTCGCCCATGACGACAGTGGCTTCATGACTTTGATGCTCTCCAGATTGAACTGCATCAATTGTCCTATAGCAAATGGTATAGGACCTTTCAAAGGCATTATTGCTTGGTATATGATGTTGGGAGGTCCTATACCAATTGCTATAAGACCAATTAAATGGCTAATAGCTATGTATATGATGTTGGCAGGTCCTATAGCAATTGCTATAGGACCAAATATAGGGCTTATAGAGTTTTGTATGATGTTGGCATGTCCTATAACGTTTGGTATAGGACCTTTCAAAGGCATTATTGCTTGGTATATGATGTTGGGAGGTCCTATAACAATTGCTATAAGACCAATTAAAGGGCTAATAGCTATGTATATGATGTTGGCAGGTCTTATAGCAATTGCTATAGGACCAAATAAAGGGCTTATAGAATTTTGTATGATGTTGGCATGTCCTATAACAATTGGTATAGGACCAATTAGAGGCCTGTTACTACAGGAATAAACCTGTTACATTTCCTTCATACGTAGGTAGAAAAAAAAACAATTAAAAACAAAAATTTTATGATATCGAAAAAATCAATTAACCAAAATTCTGAAATTAAAATGATTGTATAACATTGTAATGAACACGTGTGTAATGTCAAATAGGACGTTTAAATCATTAAATTAATAATTATTTTAATAAGAAAACAATGACTCAACTAAAAGTAATTTGCAAAGGCTCCTTGCATGATCTTTTATTATGATAACCTTCTTTTCCACATCAACGACATTTCATCTTCCTCTTTGTACCTTCTCCTCTAGAAATGTAGCGATTTTTCCTTGGCCTACCGGGGGGCGTTTTGTTTCAGGAGGAAGAACCACGGATTCCCCATCAACTACAGGAGGACATAATGTAGAAATAGCTGGAATTAACAGAGCATAAGATTCCCTGTAATTCCTTACCTTGAAATAATCTTGAATGAAAGAAGAAGAATTGTTCTTAAACCTGCTGAAGACGGATATGGAATGAACACACGGAAATCCATTCTGCTGCCACATCCCACATGAACATGTGTATTCCTGTATGTTGACAACCATAGAAGGATCTGAATGAACTTCAAATACATATTCATCGCAAGCATGAATTATCCATGACCTTCCTTTGTCTGCACATTCCAAGTATACCTTCTGGATGGATGGACACAACACATTTGCCCATGAATTTGAGTCTTGTTTACGTCTGCACATTCTTGACATAATTTTCAAACGTATACTGTCAATCAACTCTACAACAGGGAGAGATTTATACTCCTTTATCATAGCATTAAATGACTCAGCCGCATTTAAGTACAATTCTCCATAACGATTACCTCAAAATAAGCAGCTGCATAGTTTTCTTTCGGAAGATTGTTGAAAAACTCAGACACCTTCGTACCACCCTCATTTATGATTTCGTCCAGAAGAATCTGAAAGTGCTCGGGTGTTGGAGCTTTTGAAAGCTTAGAAAATTTGTGAAGAATATTGGACCGCACCTCCTTCGATAACCCACCAAGTTTATTTCTAAGGTTGTTTTTTAAATGGAACATGCAGAATGAATGGTGTGAAAACGGCATAACCTCATGAACCGCAGTAATGATACTCTGATGACGATCCGAAACAAATGTCACTCCTCGCTCAGTTATGTAAGGACGGAGATTTTGGAGAAACCACGTCCAATTTTCAGTATCCTCCGATCCAACCACAGCAAAAGCAACATGGAATAGGCCTACAACCAAAACAATTCATAAAAAATTAATTTAGCCTCATAAAATATGAATAAAAATAAAAACCAATATACAAAATGTTAAAACATAAATAAGTTGTCTCATATCACATGGTCTAAGACATTTGATTTGTCATATAGCAAGTGATAAAGGACCTGGAGACATCATAAACACACCTATAAAGACATTTGAATTGTCCTTTATCAAATAATATAGGACCTGCCAACGTAATATACAAAACTATAAGACCTTTGAATGGTCTTATAGCAAGGGGTATAGGACCTGGCACTTCATATATAAAGCTATAAGATCTTTGAATGGTCTTATAGCAATTGGTATAGGACTTGTTAACTACATATATAAAGCTATCAGACCATTGAAGGGCCCTATATCAAGTAGTATAGGTACTAACACAATCATATACATATGTTATAAGACCTCTGAATGAACCTATATCAACTGGTATAGGACTTAACAACATCATATACAGAGATCTTATACCACAAACTCAACTTACTTCTGATGCTACATATAAAAAAAAAATTAAAAGCATTAATAATAAAATTCTCATACCATTATCTCCATCTTTCGCTGTTGCTGCAAGTAGGGTACCCCGAAACATTCCAGTCAAAAATGTTGCATCCAAAAATAACAAGGGAGGACAAAACTTAAATCCCCACAAACATGCCCCAAATGCAAAAAAGCAACGCTGGAAACGAGAAGTCACAGGATCAGACTCAAACTTCACACAATCATCTGGATCCACCTCCCTAATTTTATCTGTATATGCTTTAAGCTTATTATAAGCAAACTTTGCCTCACCAAAAATAATATTTTTTGCCTTCTCAACTGCTCTCCAAACAACCTTGTAATGAACAGTGAGGCCATACTCTGTTAGCAACGATTTTACAAGAGAAGCAGGACTAACATTTGGATCATCTCTAACCTTATCACGGATAACACTGGAAAGAACATCACATCCCATCCTTTGCCCAAAATCACAACTAATCGCATCCTTGCATATATGATCAGGAATATATTTCCTTATGTAGAAATATCCACTGCATTTTTCAATTGAGGCATGTATCTTCCATTGACAACCTTTTGATTCTTTGTGTGAGCATACAGCCGTAATACGAGTAGGTTCATTTTTCACATAATTGAAATCAAACCCCACTTCAGTTGCAAACTTACACAATGCATTCCTAAATTCACCAGAGCCACCTTCAAATATCTGCCCAATATTTTGTATTGGCTCCGCCCATTCCGCACTTCTCATTCTCTTTTCTTTGTGATAGAAGAATTTGACATTATCATCATTTCTACTACTACCGCCTTCACATACAGTGGAAAATGATTTCTCGAAGGAATCACCGACATTACTAACACGTATACTCAAATCATTCACATTTATTTCTAGTAGCTCAATATTCCTACGAGCAATCATAACACCCATACAGATGAAATCTTGCTCACTAGACAACATGCACGACCTTTTCTCATCTAACAGATATGACATCGAGATTGTCTCCCTTTTCAAACTGTTCCATCTGTTGCAACTAAATTCAACAATAGATTCATAAGAATCAAATTGATCAAACCTAGTAACAACAGAAAATCTTCCATAATTCAACATCAACATCACCTTAGACTCCATTGAGGGTAAAGTTATTTTATCTGTAAATAAATTCAATCAAAAAATTCATCACAACCTCAAAATTCTGAAGAAAAAACAAATGAAAATTAATACAAAATATAAATTGAATTCAATCAAGATCATAATTCGGATGTAATACCTTTTTTCCGGATTGATTGAATTGGATGAAAGGATTGCAATTTCAAATTTTTTCAATAGCGATCCTTAAGAAACGGCATGAATTATTGCATGGATTAAGCGATCGAAAGATTTGATGTTAACGGCGTCGTGAATGTATTCGACCGGTATATGGTATTTTGGGGTTTAAAGGGATTTTAATTTGGAATATAAAAGGGAGTTGTCTTTTTTAATTTGGGCTGGGTTTTTTTGGGTTATGATTTGAGAAATGTGGGTAAAGAGGAATTTTTCCTATAATTAGTGACTTTGTCACTTTAAGCACAAAGGGAAACTTATCAACATGTTAAACTAAGTATACACCCATACTATAACAAAAAGGTCAGCAATTGTCACATTTTAAGTAGACATAAAAAATAAAGATATTTTTTATTTATTACGTAGTGTTGCTATAAGTGTTGGTAACACTAATGACAACACTTAGTGACAACATATTAAACATAGTTTTTTATATATATAAAAGAAAGAAAAACAAAATCAAAAAAGAAAAAATAAAGTACAACTATATTATCTTTTTACTGAATAAATGATACAAAAATAAAGAAATTTGGTAATTATTAAGAACTTGATATTTGTATCTATGTGTTCTATTTGAATAATTTGTTTTTCAACCAAATCTTTTAAAAAGTGATGGCGAATCCAAGTATCATTATATGCAAATAGTTCAAGCTTATCAATCACAAATTGTATGCAAATTTCACATTTTGATGTCTCAAGAATATTCTAAAGTTCAAGAGAAAATATGAAACAAGAGTTGTTTATCATAACATATGTGGTAAACATAAACACACATGAAACAATGTCTTGATTCTTTTGAGATCTTGTTAGTATCCCACCATTTACTCCCCCTATCACTTAAAATATATGATAATACTTTTGAAATCTAGGGGGATCTCTCTTTACCTACCTGATCATGAACTCTCTCGTTGAGGTAATCATGATTATTATTTTCTGCAAATGGATTGCATTCTGATGTCGCCTCATGTGTTGTTACTAGTGTTGCCTTGTATGTAGTAATACAGGGGGCAACATCTGATCCAACACTTGAGACATCAACTTCTTTTTCAGATTATTGCAGCAATCTTGGTGAAGCGTAATCAACTAATTCTCCTACAAGCTAGAGAAATCATCAAACATTACATTTGCAAAATCTTGAATAATTATCACTCTAAAATTTTGCACGTAATAAGTATTAAAATTTTGAGAATATTCAAGAAAAATTGTATTGTCAATTTTAGAGTCAATCTTTAAAAAACTATCTCAATTGATTAAAATAAAACAATTACACCCAAAAACGTTGAAATAACGTAAATTTGGTTTATTTATTCTTAAACAATAATATGGAATCATTGTAAAATTAGGTATTGAGTTGACTCTATTCGAAAATTGACAATTTGTAACTATAATTTTTTATTTTTCTTTTAAAAGGGATGTGCATGTAATAATAGAAAAATCACCAACTATACCAAAATGGTCGTATATCATAACTCTCGGTTTGCCTACATTAATTTTACCTATCAAGTTAATATTCAAAAAATGAACAAAATGAGACATACCTAAGTGTTGTCAATCGTGTTGGACAACACTAAGAGCAACACGAGTTATATTACCTTTGAGACAATCTCCACGAACAAATTTTCGTTTTTGGTCAAGTTTAGGGATGCCTCTTACCGCATCAAGTTTAAGAAAATTCTCCACATTGCGGCAATTCACATGACACATAGTTGTTTCATGCACTTTAGCTAGATTGCATGTTTCTTGTCCACAAACACGGTAGTACATGTCACGGGACCTTTTTCCTGTCATAATACAAGTATTAGTGTGATCAAAGACTTCACAAGAGTTTTTATTAAACTTTACCTCCAAGGCTTCGTCACACAATTGACGTATGCTAATCAAATTCGTTGATAAGCCGTGAACATACAAAACATTGCTCAATTTCGGTAATACAAGAACATCTAGTGTCCCTTTCCCTACTATTTCACTTTTGGCTCCTCCTCCATAAGTTACTAGGCCTTCACAAATAGATTCATAATTTTTCAAAAAAGAATTGTTTCCCGTCATATGACATGAACATCCACTATCATAAACCCATAAACCTGAAATATTAGACTCCAAGACAGTGTAAACATCATTACATTTCACATTCGTTTTGGATACATAATTTTTTTAAGAACAATATTGTTTTTCTGAACAAATGTGTTATCACTAGTGTTAGGCAACACTGCAAACAATACCTGATTATGAGAATTGGTGTTGTCTCTGATGTTGGGCAGCACTGGTGATGACATCTTGTTTTTCGAAAACTTATTTTTGAGTTTATAACAAAAAGGTCTTATGCGTCCAGGAGCATAACAATTATGACATATAAACTTTCTATTCCTAGACTTTTTCGTTGAAACAACCTTTTCATTTTCTTTCTCTTTCACAAAAATATTTTTTTCCATCTTCTCTAAAAAGATTTTTAACAATATTGTCAAAATAATTCTAATACCAATGCCTGCCATGTGAGGCTTATTCAACTTGAGTAATTCATCCAATTTTGAAGTTCCGATGCTGAGATTTTTGAAAGTGGCTTCGGCAAGATCCAGTTTGGACTTTGTCTTACTAAGTTCAACATTATTTTTCATAAGGAGGACCTCCAATTGTGTCAATGAGTTTTTCAACTCATCATTTGAGTCTGTTAACTCATCCTTCTCATTGGTTAGAATCTCTATCTTCTCATGTGCTTTTGTCCATTATTTGAAAAGCGTCTTGTAGAGATCTTTTAGCTCATCAATGAGCTCATCCTTTCTTAAATCATCTTCATATGGACTTCCTGTATCAACATTAATTGAACCATGAAAGCAAAAAATGTCAGAAAATTTGGAAATATTAAACCTGATGTTGAGTGTTGGGGTTGGTGTTGCCGCACTCCAGGCAACACTGGACACAACACCTTCAGAATCTAACAATGAATACTTCCAAATCGCAGCCATCATAACCGATTGGTCAGGTTCCTCTTCCTCTTCATTACTAAGGTACACCCACAATTTTTTACCAACCTTTCTCAAGGTATTAGCACAATTGTTGGCATAATGTCTAAAACCCGAACATGTATGAACGGACTCGAGTTGTTTGAGACCCAACTTGGTTAGATTTAGGGCTGACCTCAATGAGCTTTCTATTGGAAGGACATTAGGAATAGACTCCAATGCCCAAACATCAATTAATTTGATGCACGGACACAAGAGAGTCTTTACATATACATAAAGAATATAAAGTCTCCCTAGAATTGGATTAGCAAGATTCAAAACCATGACAAAAAGGACCGAACACTTAGTGTAATCAAGTGTCGGCTCTGATACCAATTGAAAGTGTCAATGGCCTTGGACAATTTTGAAAAACACAGTGTTGTCCCGAGTATTAGACAACACTGAACACAACACGTAAAAATAAGTAACCACTTTAAAAATAATCGAAAGATTAAGGCATCGAAAAAATGACACAAAGAGATCATTTTCACAAGTTATATAATCATAACTTGTGAGAGTCTTATGGCTAAAAATAGAATTTCACTAGATATATATATTAATTACAAAGTCTAAAACAACTCCTATCATCTAAAGAAAATAAGTAGTACAAAACATGATAGCTACAAGAACCTAAAAAGAAACAACACTCTAAGCATAATCAAAAGACTAAGACCAATTTAGTATTCAACAAACAGTTTATAAAAACTGGATTGTGTTGAGTGAACTGTTATAACATCCCTAGCAATAATGATTTATAAATAAAAGTTATCTCTCTTGGTGTGTATATATCTTTATTTTGCTGCAACCTTTATATATACTTGAAGTCCTTGTTGGTTACTCCATTCCCTTGATGTGCACTCAAAGAAAACGCGTGATAATGTACCAAATTACAATCCACGTTTTTCACCAACAAATGGAAAAAATCTTGACTTGGTCTTTTCACTAGTAACTCCATCTTAACTTGGTATTATTACTAGTTACTCTATGATTAATTTGATAGCTACTCCTCCTAGAACTTCGAATGCTTGTAATCTACCAAAATGTCACTCCTTTGTAGCTCAACTCACCAATTTTCTTGATTGTAGGAATAATTGGTCTTCCCTTTATTCATTGCTTGTACACCCGTACTTTTTTTTAGCCATGTACACATTATCTATTCGGTCTCTCCATGTATATAAGTCTTTAACCAACTTTACTTGATCTCCACTTTTACACATAAATAAGGATTTATGTGTAACTTCCTTTCCTAAACATTTGTCACACCTTGTACAACCATCATGACATGTTCAAACAAAATTTCAACAAACCAACAATAGACATGTAAACAATTAACTATCACTTTGTAATTTATGAATAACATGTAGTAAATATAATCATTTTAAACTACCAGCACGACGACAACACATGAGACAACAACAGTAACAATAATGGTATGGCAAAACAGGAGACAACACCAATAACAAAGCAAGTGTTAACACTAACATAATCCTTCCATTATTGAAAGGTTGGATTATAATTACATAATACCCTCCCCGTCTCAATCTACAATTTTGTCATTTTAGTTATCCCAATTAAAATTATACTTTTCAAAATAAAAATTTAAAATATTTCTTTATTCAATGAAACTCACTTATATATTCACAAAAACTCTCCATTTTTATTTTCTACCATCACTTTCTGATGCCTTGAGGCTAGAGATACAGACCGAACGCCAAGAGCAAGAACAATATTAAAAGCCAAAGCTTTTCTCTAATTCAATAATCAATAGTCTGTCGTGTTTTGAAACCCTAAAACACTTTAAATACTTGTTATAAAACATAGCAAATAACTCCTAGACAAAATACCAAAATAGCCCTACTTAAGTTTGTATAAAATAGAACAAAACCCAGCAATCCGAAATTAAATCAGTTACTCTAAATTGACCACCCGTCAGGGGACGAGTCGTTACGAGAGGGACGAGTTGTCCCTAATACACTGGCTTCAAAAGTGGTCGTCCCTGCCTGGAGGACGAGTTCCTTGATCTGGGGACGAGTCGTCCCTTCCTGTCTGGGCTGATGCTGCTGCAGAATTTCGTGCTCCTCAATCCCTACATCATCCTCCCCACCTTTGAAAAGACTCGTCCACGAGTCAACCTTTCCATGGATATCCCCGTGATAAGCAGCCAAATCCGACACATTAAAAAGTTGGGGAAACATTGTAATGAGCCGGTAAATCAATCTTGTAGGCATTGTCATTAATTCGCTCCAAAACTTTAAATGTACCATCTGCACGTGGATGAAGCTTACCAAATCGCCCTGAAGGAAACCGGTCCTTACGCAAATGAACCCAAACCAAATCACCGGGCTGAAAAACAATCCTCTGACGATGATCATCTGCCCTCTGCTTGTACTTGTCATTCTGTTGAATAATGCGCTGACGAACTTGGTCATGGAGCTCCTTAATTTGCGTGGCACGCTCATCAGCATCCGCACTATACTGACCAGTAACTGGAAGAGCTATCAAATCCAACGGACTAAAAGGGTTACGTCCATAGACAACTTGGAATGGACTTTTACCCATCGTACGGTTCTGTGATTGATTATAGGCGAACTCGGCTTGGGCAAGAATCAAATCCCATTGACGTGGTTTGTCACCCACCAAACTACGCAACAAATTACCCAAACTCCGATTCGCAATTTCAGTTTGCCCATCCGTCTGTGGGTGATAAGAACTGCTAAACTGCAACCGTGAACCCATATTCCTCCACAAAGTGTGCTAAAATGACTAATAAACTTCACATCCCGATCGGAAGTGAGAGACTTGGGAACCCCATGTAATTTCACAATCTCTTTAAAATACAAATCAGCTACTTGCGACGCATCAAAAGTTTTACTACAAGGAACAAAGTGTGCCATTTTAGAAAAGCGATCCACCACAACCATGATAGAATCCTTCTGTCGTTGAGTCCGAGGCAACCCCAAAACAAAATCCAAACTGACATCCTCCCAAGGTGCAATTGGGACTAGAAACGGTGCATAAAGTCCCGCATTAGATTTGCGAGTCTTAGCGACATGACACACACGGCACTTTTCCACAAATCTAGCAACATCACGCTCTAACCTTGGCCAAAAAAACTGATTAACAACTAACGCCAACGTTTTGTCTCTCCCAAAATGGCCTGCAAGACCTCCTTCATGATTTTCAGAAATAATCAACTCACGAAGCGAGCAAAAAGGGATGCACAACCGATTCCCTTGAACAAATACCCATTAGAAAGAACAAACTGCTGGAAACCTCTGACAGTACATTTTTGCCAAATATCACAGAAAAACGAATCATCACGATATAAATCCTTCATAGTATCAAACCCAATCACCTCAATACGCATAGTGTTAAGCAATGAGTGACGACGACTCAATGCATTAGCAACACGATTCTAAACCCCGGCCTTGTGCTTGATCACAAAAGTAAAAATCTGAATAAATTCAACCCACTTAGCATGTTGTAGGTTAAGCTTATGTTGCCCTTGAATATACTTGAGTGCCTCATGATCAGAATACAAAACAAATTCTTTAGAAAGAAGATAATGTTGCCAATGTTCCAAGGTACGAACAATAGCATAAAACTCCTTGTCATAAGTTGAATATTTCCTGCGAGCCTCATTCAACTTTTCACTAAAGAAGCATATGGGTTTGTGATTCTGACTCAAAACACCCCCAATACCCACATTCGATGCATCACAATGGACCTCGAACACGTCATCAAAATTAGGTAGAACCAATACAGGAGCAGTAGTCACCATAGATTTTAAAAGATGACGCCTTCTTAGCCCCACTAGTCCATACAAATATACCCCCTTTTAAGCATTCAGTAATAGGGGCAATAATGCTACTAAAATTGCGAATAAAGCGACGATAAAAGGAAGCCAACCCATGGAATCGTCGAATGTCATGAATAGTCGTCGGTGTAGGCCAACTTTTAATAGCCTCCACCTTTGACTCATCCATCATAATACCATCCTTAGACACAATATATCCCAAGAAAGTCACTTGTGAAGTAAAAAAATGACATTTCTTCTGATTAGCAAATAACTTTTGCTCCCTCAACACATCAAAAATATGCCGTAGGTGATTCAAATGTTGCTCTACAGAACGACTATAAACCAAGATATCATCGAAATAAACAACAACAAACGTACCGATGAATGGTCTGAAAATCTGGTTCATAAGTCGCATGAAAGTACTCGGAGCATTAGACAGCCCAAACGGCATCACCATCCACTCGTACAAGCCATCGCGAGTCTTGAAAGTTGTTTTCCATTCATCCCCCGGACGAACACGAATCTGATGATAACCACTCCGCAAATCAATTTTGGAGAATACCACCGCACCATGCAACTGATCAAGCAAATCATCAATCCGCGGAATAGGGAATCGATACTTGATGGTGATTTTATTGATTGCTCGGCTATCCATAAACATGCGCAAGGCCCCCCAGCCTTTGGAACCATCAATGCAGGAACAACACAAGGACTCATGCTTTCCCTAATAACACCCTTTCCAACAAATCCCGCACTTGCCTCTCCAATTCCTCATGCTCATTTGGTCTCAAGCGATAAGCCGCTTTATTTGGAATTGAAGCACCCGGAACAAGATCAATGCAATGCTGAATATCCCTCATCGGTGGCAAACCCGGGGGAATCTCATCAGGTAATACATCCTTATAAAAGTCCAAAAGAGGTTGGACAGTTATAGGAATCGATACTTGCACCTGATTTTCCTCGACAACCACCAACATATAGAAGCCCTGTTCTTGTGATGCGGCTGTAGCAAACGCTGAACGACTCAAGAGTTGGTGACCAACTGTCGCCAATGCTGCACTATTCGTCACAGACTCCTTCCGTGGGTCCATAGGGCACAATGTGACTGACACCCCCTCAAACCGAAAAGTGTAAGTATTCTTGAACCCATCATGTTTAACCCGTCTATCGAACAACCAAGGACGTCCTAGCAGCAAATGACATGCATCCATAGGAACGACATCGCACCATACCTCATCCTTATAACGCTTGCCAATCGAAAACTGCACCAAACATCTCTTGTTCACTTTTAGTTCATTCCCCTTAACCAGCCAAGATAGTTTATATGGTTGTGGATGTGCCTCTGTTGGTAATTTCAATTTATCAACCATAGTTGTAGAAACAACATTCTCACAACTACCTCCATCAATAATAACTTTACATACCTTGCCTTGTGTAGTGCACTTGGTTTGAAAGATATTATGACGAAGCCATTGCTCATCCTCCGTAGCAGTAACATTCAAGACCCTACGAACCACCAACGCCGCACCTTGATCCGCAAAAACCTCCTCTGTTTCACTAACTGAATCATCACCCTCATCATAAATAGGCAATTCATCATCCACCAAGGCCACAACATGACGATTGGGACATTCTGCTTGAAGATGACCAATTCCATGACACTTGAAGCATCTAGGAGGCTGCCTTCCCCGTGGCGTATCAGGAACAGTGTTCTGTTTGGGAATAACTGGTGTTTTTGGACCAGCTGGAGTGATCCCCTTCGGTGTACCCGAACTACTAACCCCACGATTACTAGAAAAGTCCCTATTTTTGCCACTTACTCACACCCTTCTTCCGCTTCAACTGTTTCTCAACCTTCAAAGCAAGACGACAAACATCATCATATGACCAAAACTGCTGCAACTGAACCATATCAGAAATCTCAACACGAAGCCCCCAAGAAAACGAGCAACTGTTTGTTCATCTTCCTCGGCCACATCACATCGCATACGCAAGCGATCAAACTCATGAATAAATTCATCCACCGACAAATCCCCTTGTTTCAGGCTGTGATATTCAATAAACGAATCCTATCTATAATGATCCGGAAGAAATTTCCTACGCAATAATTTCTTCATCTTATCCCAAGACTGAATTCGCGACTTTCCCTCACGAACCCTTTGTTTCTTAACGTGTTCCCACCAAATTGAAGCATGCTTCTTCAACTTGATAACGACCACTTTCACCTTACAACTATCCTTCATAGGTTTTAAATCAAAAATCCTATCAATAGTATTTAGCCAATCAATGAACTCATCAGGGTGAGATTTACCTTCAAACTTCGGAATTTCAAGCTTGAATCCGATATCCTTTGAAGAATCCTCCTCATCCCTATATCGACGCCCATGATTTCTGGCAAAGGGATTGATTCCCTCATGATACTCCTCCCCCTCGGATGAACTACCCGATTCAGAATCCACAACCGATGGAGTCCTCCCACGATTTCTGCGATTCTGGAGTTGAAGCATCTGAACCTGTCTTCATAGATCGTCAATCTCAATATCACGCAAGTCACGCTCACAAGGTTGATCAACGTCTTCGGCAACCGCTTCGCGGCCCCTACCACAACCACCACGTCCGCCACGACCACCGCGTCCTCGTTCGGCCATTTAATGAACCAGGAAACTGATACCAAATGATGCCTTGAGGCTAGAGATACAGACCGAACGCCAAGAGCAAGAACAATATTAAAAGCCAAAGCTTTTCTCTAATTCAATAATCAAAAGTCTGCCGTGTTTTGAAACCCTAAAACACTTTAAATACTTGTTATAAAACCTAGCAAATAACTCCTAGACAAAATACCAAAATAGCCCTACTTAAGTTTGTATAAAATAGAACAAAACCCAGCAATCCGAAATTAAATCAGTTACTCTAAATTGACCGCCCGTCAGGGGACGAGTCGTTACGAGAGGGACGAGTCGTCCCTAATACACTAGCTTCAGAAGTGGTCGTCCCTGCCTGGAGGACGAGTTCCTTGATCTGGGGACGAGTCGTCCCTTCATGTCTGGGCTGATGGTGCTGCAGAATTTCGTGCTCCTCAATCCCTAAATCACTTTCTCTCTTCTCCTCTCTCTTTATATTCACTACATTTATACCACTTACTCTTTTTCTCTCATTGTCAAAATAATTGTGTAAATTTAATTGGACTCTAGGGAAGTATAGAACATACAAAGTTAATTAACAATGTTAAACAAGTCAACGGTAATACATAATACCGTCTCACCTTTTTCTTTTTATTTGTTCCACCTTAAAGAAATTGTTTAAAATGACAAAAAATTTATAATATTTCTCCCACTCATTTTCTCTTATTTTTAACTTTTCCTACTCATTACACCTCTTCCAACTAATTCTCTCCATCATTTTCTTAAATCTTGTGTCCAAAATTTTAATCTTAACTGAGGTGAGGTGAAACCGAGGAAGTGTATTTTAGATCCAAATCGTCCCTAAATGAATGCTCATTGTGTAAAAATTATCACAAAGTTAATGTCTTTTTTGTAAAAATAAAAATAAAATTGTCTCTAAATATTCTTTTACTATTTTTTTCACTAATCATTTTGTACTTACAAAATTAAGTGTTTAAAAAGTAGAGCCGCCTACTAGGTGATCAAATCGCTCATGTAACAAAAATATTTATGCGTTTTGGTCATTTAATTATCTAAATAGTGATCATTTTCAAAATATTTTTAAATATTTTGATATTTATGTAGAAATTGAAGTAATATGATATTTTAATTATAATATTACAATTTAATATGAGTATGACAAGCAAATAAGAATAAAATAATGTGATGACGTTTGTAATCTATTATACAATAGAAGAATGAAAAAACTGCCTCTTATCTTTACATAAAGAGGGGTCAGGATTGAAAGTTGCAGAATATATCCAACGGCTGTAAATCCTCCCTCCCTCCCAAACGTGTTTTAACCTCTCCACTCCCCTCCTCTGTCAACAACCGTTCTCCACGTCCTACTCTTTTTCCTCTCTTCCCCTAACAGTTACTACTCCTTCGTTCCTTCTACAGCTCCCATAATCTCTTCTCTCCCTCCTCAGTAACGTTAAACCCAGTTTTAATTTCAATTGAGCTCTCTATTTTCCCCTCTTCCCACAACACCCATCACCTACATCCCTTCTCAATCTTCGGGTGTTTCCCATCAAGATTGTCTGTTTCATCAAAGGCATACTCACAAGACAGAAGACAGGTACTTTTTATACTCTCTGCAATCACTGAAATTGTTTTCATACTCTCTGTTTAATGTTTCATCCCCACCAATAGCAGAAATAAACATTGATTAGCCAAATTTACAGTTCTTCTTTCTTTAAGAACACATAAATTTAAGAAACAAAAGAAGGGTCAAAATAACTCTCAGCCTTCGTAAACTGGGGAACTCAATCCCGTGGAGCATCTTTCTTTGTCCACAATTTCAGTAATGACCAATTTCGTTTAAACGGCGGGAGTGAGAAAGGCGGGAGTGACGACGATATACCTGCATTTCCGGCGACGGGCATTGGCGGAGGAGCAAAGATCTTGAAGAATTTCAAACCGTCGTTCGCAATCCGTCTTGATTCGTCCGCAAAGCGTCCCCAATTCGGCCGCAGAGCGCCCCCGATCCGTCTTCAATTCGCCTGGTGTACCCAACTCCTCCCATGCTTCTTCCTCCACCATTGTTGGCTGACCCTTCCCTTTTCCCTCTCTCCGGATGATCTCCATTGCCGCCGTTCCACATCCGTCTCCTCCATGGCTCGAATTGGTTTTAAATTGACTTGAAGATGGTTTCTTCTGCGGTCGTCGGAGGAAACGGACGCACGGACTCCGACCGGTTGGATCTATGAGATACTTCTCGCCATCGCCATGCCTGAGTCTAGAGATCGCCATGGCTGAGTGTAGAGAGAGAAAGCTGTGAGATTTTAAGAGAGAGAAAGAGTAGGAGTATCTCAATTTGAATTTACCTTTGGTTCAATTTGATACACAGCTGAACGTTAATATTTATTCCAAAATATCAATATGACATTTGTTTTTTTTTCCATGCCTCAATTTGATTTTAGCTAACATTTACCTTTGCCTCAATTTGATACAGTGAACGTTAATATTTATTCCAAAATATCAATATGACATTTGTTTTTTTTTTCCCGTGGCTCAATTTGATTTTAGCTAACATTATTATATATCAACATTTTTGGAAAATCAGTTTTTTCTATTAATTTGGAAAAAATATTTTAGCAGCTTATTAAAAAAAAAATTATGAAAAAGGCTGAATAATAGAGAGGGACGGAGAGAGGTTCTGGGAGTTTTTAACAATTAATTGAGTGAATTTTGGGTTTTGTAAACAGACGTTGGGTTTTAAAAGTCCTAGACTGTTGCAAATCTCAAAGAAATTTTAAGGGATAAGGTTGGAGGACTAATCCAGTGTGGCAAGTTTGTAGAAGAGTACATATTTTTTTCATGAAAATACTCTTTATACGTAGTATTTTGTTTTAGAGCTACCCTTTAATATTTTAGGGGTATGATTATATGTAATAATTATTTTTTATTTGAATGTTGATTTAGATAGTGTTTTATACTATAGATTTACAAGTTGTGTTTAATTTTATAGGTTTGAAAAAAATGAACGATCAAGGAACATTGAATATTTATGGATATGGTGATTCGGCTCTAAGTGAAACAGGAAGTTAATATTTTACTATTACTATTTTATTGTAAATATTTGTTTTTATCATATGTGATATGTGATAATAATGTGATTTTTAGATTGACATTTTGCGAAGAAACAATGTCTCGATTGTCATACGAGAACCTTTTGAACACGATGAAATGATAAGGGTAAACATTTGATGTTAAATTAAGTTTTTATTTCTTTTTTTTTTTGTATTTACATTAATTAACGGATATATATAGATTTTTTGACTAATATTTAGAATTCATTATTAGGATCAAAATCGACTAACCAACCTACCGACAGTTACATTGCCCCCACTGGTATTTAATTCATTTCAGTTTAAATATTTAGTATTGTTTATTTATAATTTCAGTTTAAATATTTATTATTGTTTTTTATATTTATAATTTGATATAGATACATGTAATTTAATTTTATTTATTATAATTCTGTCAAATTATATCAAGTTACTTACCACTTCAATAATTATTTTATCATCATTCTCAAATATTTGAATCATATATTTGTAGTCATGGGATGAGTGCGTAAAAGAATATAGACGCTTGCACAAACCTACGACAAGGACTTGGAATGGGCATAATAAGGTATTATTATTATTTTTTTTAATTATTATATTGTTAATTTAATAAAAATATATTGATTTCATTTTTTATTTATTTCAGGTGCTTTTACGTAAACGTACCTGGCCAATGTCTGTTTCGATTGAGACAACATCTTTACTTCAACTGGTTAAAAATATATATGTTAATTAGATGTTAATTTATGTCTTATCTTTTTGTAAACAACTTTTATTGTGTATCTTAAATTAATTATCATTTTGTAACTATAATGTTTATGTTAATTAAAAAAAAACCGCGTGTCCTCGGACACGGGCATGTATACTAGGAGGTAATTGCAGTAGTTATATCTCTCTCTCTCTCTCTCTCTCTCTCTCTCTCCAATTGCAATATAACCTCTATATGTGTCTCTATGAACTTAATATATGGGTTTACTTGAGTAAAAATGAGATAGTTAAGATTTTTATTTATCCTTTTTAAACTTGGCTTTACTTTGGTCAAAATATCTGAAATTCGTGAAGTTTTAATTTATGTGTTTTTGATATGTTATTTTGGTGTTGATATTGATTATTCACTTGACACTTCCAAGGTGGTATTGGGTGATAATGAATGAGAACTATTTGTTACTTATGAATGACATTGATATACATTTTCTCTGTGTATTTCAATTTTGACTTATTATGATTACTATCTTACCGGATGGAGGGAGTAGTAACTAGCATTTCATTCTCAAACTTTTTTGATATCTTTATATTTATTTATTTCAATCTGACTATTAGGGGTGATCGCGCAGGAAAGCGTGCCAAGCTCAGCTCTTGTGTCCAGCGAATGATTGAGCTAGCTCCGGATCTGCACAGCACAAGAAATGAAAGGTGAAACTGCGCCGGGGGTCTTCCGGCAAGCCCCTCCGGCGTGAGAGTAAGATTAGGGTCTGGAAATGTGGTGTAAAATATTGCAGAGTGTGTGAGTATGGAAATATGCAGAAAAGCATTACCTTGTTCCACGTTATTACTCTCTTATTTATAGTAGGAAAGGTGGTATTAGGGTTTTTACCAGAACCGTTGGATTGGATTGATACCAGCCGTAGGATCAGCTCCATCTCCTAGGTGTACACGTGTCACGCCGGCATTGGTCCGTCTATGTAAGGACACTGCAACACCTGACATCTGATAAGTAGTTTGCCTTATAAGGGAAAGTCAACCTCTGTACCTTTTGTAGTTATTACTGAATGCATGATTGCACATATAACGAGGTACTGCAGCAGGTCTGTCATTATCCCAAATTAGCTAATTAACCAATCTTGTTGAGGAAGCTTAATAGAGGAGACGACCTGGAGCTGTACGTCCAGTTGGGTCGTCTCCTTGAGTTATGATTCGCCGAGTGAGAGAGTTGGCCGTTCAATGACGACGAGTCATTCAATGACGACGAGTCGTTCAACGACGACGCTTACTCTTGGATGAGTGCCCGTTGGGGTCGAAGGAAGATTCGTCCAGTTGAAGGACGGTCACCAATTGGTATGACGACGGGCTGGGAGTTCGCCTCTCCATTAATGATCTTATGGCTCGTCGTTTGGGTGGCCCGGTCGCTCAGTGGCGACGACGGCCAACCAGTATTAGACGGGCCATGGCCCAAGGCCTTGATCTGATGCTTTGTAGTTGGTCTCTTGGTGGGCCTATTGGGCCCCCGGGCTCGTAGTAAGCGTTGGGCTCGGCCCGTCACAGATTATTCCGTTCAGTGGCCCCCAACTCATGGTCGTCTCGACGAGCTAGGAGTTGTTATTTTCCCTCCAGAGTAATCCGTACGACCGTCAATTTGAATTTTGAATTATGGTGACGTCAGCATGGGTGACGTGGGCGGCTGAGATTGCTTCTTCAATTGCCACGTGTCCTCTGATGGGACAGGCGCCTCGGAAGTTGCAGAGGGTATTTAATGCCCCTACTCATTGCGCCGTTTGGTTTCCCCAGGAATGAACCGTTCATATTCCCCCAATATAAAAGCCTTCTTTTTCCCTCATTTCAAACTTTCCAAACTTTGATCAGTGAGAGCAGCTCAAGAGAGGCGATTTCCGACCACCGTGTGCACATTTTCCGGCGATATTGCAGTGTCCTGGCTTCACCACCGTTAAATAATCCGGCAGCTTGGATTAGGAGTTTCTTCGACCTTCCACCGGCGAACTCATCGGAAAAACCATCCTCAAGCCCAGAAACAGGTAATTTCTTCATCTGTTCTTCATTTTCTGGGTTTTTTCATTGGGTTTGTAGAGGTTAATCAAATGGGACCAAGGACCATCAGTTTCGAGAGAGGCGTCAAGTTTGGTTTTGGGTTGAATCAGAGGGTTTATAAGTGTGCTAAGGGGATTTGGAGGGAAATTCCCTTGTCTCGAGTGTTCTTCACCCGGGGAAGTTTAACTTTGAGGATGAGCCTGGGGTTCCTGCGAGAGGGAGAAATCCTAGGGGATTTTGAGGACGGTGACCCAATGGTAACTCCTTTCAGTCAATGAACGACTTGCCCACCCACATCGAACCCACTATTCCTTGTCCCGTCGTGATTCAATTAGGGCCTTGGTTGTAGGGAATCTAGGTCGTCACTAGGTAGGTCGTCGCCTACGAATGTTAGGACTGATTCCCCACTTTTACCCCCTTTGTTTTGTAGAGATGGATCACGACGGGCGTCTGAACCACCCGGCCCCGTGGGGCTAACGAGCCGAGCACAAGTGCTAGGGGTGAACAGACGGTCAAGACTTACCACACATTTGTACAAGTTGGATCCGACGACGGTGAGTTTGGAGGCGGAGCAAGGGGAAGATGGGCCGTGCCCAAAATTGAACTCAAAAAAAAGGACGTCGGAAGGCAAATGATCGACGCCCTACGAGGCTCATTTAGGGTTCAGGCTTCGACCTACAAGTTGGAGCATCTCAGCTTGGCAGAGTATGAACCCCGACGCCACTCCATAGTGACCAGTAAGGAAAAGGTCGGCTTCTTTTACAAACAGTTTGAGCTCGGCCTAAGACTGCCTCTAGACCCCTTCATCAACGAGTTCCTGGAGGATTCCGCTTGCGTGCCCATGGAGGTCAGCGCCAACACCGTCAGAATTTTATCTGGGTTTGCCATCGTCTGCAGATTTCTTGGCTACGAGCCGTGCAACAAAGTGTTCCGTCGATACTATAGGACGGTCCGGAATACCGCCAAAGGGAAGACGACGGTTAGTGTGTCCTCGGTCAGGAACGCACGGAATTTCTTCCTGGATATTCCGAGCAAGGTGTATGGATGGGAGAACCACTTGATATTGGTGGAGAGCAGAGTAGGGTGGCAGTTTCCATTCCCAGAGGGCAACCACCCAGTCAGTGATAGGCATATCTTCCAAGCTCCGTGGGCCGACGAGTCAAGGAAAGATTGACAACTTGTTAGACCTTGGATGGGTCTCATACAAAGACATTGAAGCCTCTCAATGGAGATATATCCGAGCTGGTATGATGTCCAGGCCGTCTATTGGGCCTGATCCTTTGGTGCATTGATTTCGATGCCCGATATCCCGACCGGGTCGTCCACCAAGAGTTTGTTTTTAAAGATAATTGTTTGAATTGTGCGACTACGCGAACCTGGTCGTATTGAGGAGAGCTGTGAAAATCTTGAGATGAATGGGGGTTGGGCTCCCGCTATCTTTTTAATTTTGCTCTTTGTTTGTCTCGTCGTTAGTAAAGACTTAATCTATTTTTCCTTGGTTGTTTTGCAAGACTTACCCAAGGGGACGTAGACAGAATCGAAGCAAAGATCATGGATCGGAGCCATCGTGAGCTAGTGGACCAGGGGACCAAGAAGAAGGAGAGGGCCGCCACACGTGCCATTCTCGATCGTCAAGAGAAGCAGCGACGAGGAACGAGCAACTTCCCAATGACCCTTCCGGTGCTATCCCCATGATTGAAAGTGGAGCCCGCGTTGAAGGATTGAACACCGGAGGCCGTCAGCCGCCGTTGATGCTCCCGAGAGGGCACTGGCATGGAGATTGATCCTCCCGCCGCGGAGACTCGTGGGGCTCGATGGCCTGGGTGGGCCGATGAGGCCGAGCGTATTGAGGTTGAGAGCACTGACTCCAACCCCGAGCTCCGTGAGACTGACGCTCGGTCCTCAAAAAAGAGGAAAAGTCATTTCGCCGACCCTCCCAGCGCGTCGGACCCATCTACTCCAAGGGCTGATGCTCCGAGCTCCTCTACGGCGGTCTTATCTAAAGTCAAAGCCAAAGAGATGGCGGCCTCCATTGCCAAGGCCTCTCATATAACTGGGATCCCATATCTGCAGAGGAACGGTAGTGCGCTCTTGCTGGGGACGGCGTTGACAAGGCGTGGACGGGATGTTGAGCTGACCCGTAGGATGAAGGATGCCAACCTTACTCCCGAAACTTTTCATGCCCGTCTAGGGCTAATCCAAACTGAGGTACTTCACATTAAAGATGAAGTTTTTTTTTTTTTTTTTTTTTTTCTCCGTCTCTTTATACTTGTGCTAATACTTTTACCGCTGCAGCTATCGTCGATGATGGACGCCATGACGGCGGGTTATAGGGAGTGCCTGGACGCCGAGACTCGAGGCAATGAACAACTACTGAAGGCCGTCGGCGATAAGGGGACCGCCGAACAAAAATTGAAGGAGGCAGAGACCAACGTTGGGGAGCTCACTCTTGCTCATGAGCTTTTGGTCAATGAAAAAGATAACCTTCTCAAGGAGATGGATGCCTTGAAGGAAGGGAAGACCAAAGCTGAGGCCGACTCTAAGGTGCTCTCCGACGGTCTTCGCGTACGTGGCCGGCCCGAAGGCGACGGCCCACATTGAAACGATGAAGGCAAATCGTGATCTTGAAGTTGGCTCGGGCCGGCGTGACGCCGTCGACGACTTCAAGAAAAGCTCGAGTGCCTTCAAATGGTCACTACTCATGCCGAGTGGGTTCTTCAAAGACGGGGCTAAACATATGGCTAGGCGGCTTCTTACGGACCTATGATAAAAGATCTTCTCTCCGTCCAGGAAGTTAGCCGACCTCTGCATCAAGAGGCTCACGACGATGAAGCGCGCTCCGTCCATCCCCTTGTTCCCTATACTTGCCAATGATTTTCTCATCATAAGGGAGGACGACGCCAAAGCCGGGAAGAGACGAGTGGCCTATTCCTCCTGTCGTCCCGGCAACTTTGACGCATATTATAAGTATTTCATCAAGACGGTCCAGATCCTGATGCGGCTTCATCAAACGCCGGCGGTGCAGATCCCCAGTGATTGATTTTTTCTTGAGATGTTTTGTAATGTTTTTAAACAATGCTTCATTTTATCCGGTGGTGGTTCCAAACATTGTCCCAAAACAATTTTTAATTTTCGTAATGTAGCTTGACCTGTTTCCTCGTTGTTTAGAGGGGGTCGTACAATGTTTGTTTTATGTTTAAGTTATTTAATGCCTTTGTTTTCTGTTTGTTAATCTTTGTTAACATAGATAGCATGTGATAACCTATTGGACGAGTAAGTTTGAGGACAAGTATGATTGGTCGTCGTTAGTGACGACCAGAATGTGGGTCGTCCTAATATGGTCGACCTTTGTTCAGACTTGTGTTTTCTCAACTTCTCAATGGCTCGTAGGAATAGTATGAAAGTTAATAGATTTTGTTCGTAGACAAAATTCTATAGACGAGTCATCTATACCGTTATAGCGATCGACGAAGTCTGGCTACGTCTAACCTTTATACTTGGTTAAAGTAGATGTATTCGACGAAGTCTGGCTTCGTCTAACCTTTATACTTGGTTAAAGTGCTAGAGTTTGTGTAGTAGAAAATCAACAAAGCGACGATCTTTCATAAATAACTATAGTAAACAACGAGCTACCGGGATTTATAGGTATCCCTTACAGTCTCAACAACTTCAAAGTTTCACAAAATTACATAACACAAGGTAGGCGCCTTAAGGGAGCTAGATGTCGTCGACGACCTCAAAAGTAGTATTTCATTAGGTGGTTGGCGTGCCATGGATGTTTGAGATTTTCACCGTTCGGCTTTGCAAGGCGATAGGTTCCCTCTCTGACCACACTTGTGACAATGTATGGTCCTTCCCAATTGGGGGAGAGTTTGTTTTGACGGGCTTTGAGTCCCGTTGCTTCAATCTTTCTTAGTACATGGTCACCGACCTTAAAGAACCTTCTCTTCACCTTCTTGTCGTGGTAAGCCTTGGTTTTCTTCTTATAGTTCTCCATCCTCAACTGGGCATCCAATCTCCGCTCGTCTACGAGGTCCAGGTCGACTTGTCGGTTGTGGATGTTCTTTTCTACCTCGTACAAAGCAACTCGGTCCGTCGGCGTTGGAGTTCGGCGGGAGCCGTGGCTTCGAGCCATAAGCCAAGGCAAATGGAGTTTCCCCGTAGGCCCCGGGTGGTTGTGCGGACGGCCCGCAGAGGCGAGGGTAGTCCGTCCCAACCATCTCGTATCTCTTCCCTCCGCATTTTTGCACAAGGCGTATAAGACGAGTTTATTGGGCCCGGCTTGCCCGTTGCCTTGAGGTAGGCGACGGACGACTTGGAGTGTTTCGACGCCCATCCTGTTCAATTCTGCTCAAATTTTCTTGAAAACCGTAGGCCGTTGTGCGAGACGATCACCCTTGGGATTCGGCGACACCATATTGAGTCATGAATGAAGCTTAGGGCGTTGTTTTCTGTAATCTTGTTCAAGGCCTTGGCCTCTACCCACTTTGAGAAGTAATCAACCGCTACGATCACATATTTGACTCCTCCCTTGGCCGGCGGAAAAGGCCCGATCAAATCAACACCCCACATATCAAACGGCCAGGCGGCCAAGACAGGGGTTTGCTCAGTCGTAGGCAGCTTGGGAAGGTCGGCGAAACGTTGGCAGGTGTCACACTTTTTCACAAATTGTTTAGCGTCTTCACGAAGGTGGGGCCAGTAGTATCCTACATGGTTATGATTTTATCAGCCAGTGTACGGGCCCCAGGGTGGCCTCCACATTCTCCTTGATGCACTTCGAACAGCAACTGAACGACCTTGTCTGGATGAACGCACTTTAACAATGGCCGGGTAATGGATCGTCTGTAGAGCTCTCCTTCGACGACCGTGAATCTTGCTGACTTCCTTTTTACTTGTCTTGCCAAGACCTCGTCCGTTGGCAACTCCTCCCGTTCAATGAACGCCTTTAATTCGTCGATCCAACATTTTGGGCCGTCTCCTATGCAAAGGATTTTCACCCGTTCATAAGCTGGCTGATCCAAATAGGCCAAGTGATGACCGTGCTCGTCCTCAGGGAGTTGGTCTGTAGCTAGCTTTGAAAGTAGGTCGGCGTGCTCGTTGTTTTCTCGAGCGATTCTCTGAATGGCCCAAAATTCTAAACCTTGTATCAATTCTCCGACCAATAGGTGATACTTACGCAGGTGGAATCGACGACCCGATAATCTCCTCTTACTTGGTTCACGATCACCGAGAATCACAATAAGTGCAATTTTTGTGGCTCCAAAACACTTTGCATACTCAATGGCTGCTATGAGTGCCTCGTACTCGGCCTGGTTGTTTGATGCTTGAAACTTGAACCTCGTAACCTCTTCAAAAGCGTCCCACTTTTCTCGGCTCGACAAGAACGATCCCTGCTCAGCTCGAGACTCTTGGTGGTGACCCGTCGGAAAAGATTTTCCAACATCCTACGGGCGGGAACTAACTCCGTTTGCCGTTCAATGACCTCCTTCCCTTGCTCGATGGCCGCGACCTCCTTTGATCGTCGTCGAGGGTAAATGACGTTTCAACCGAGAAGTCTCCGATGATTGAGCTTGCAGGGGTCTTCCTCGTCCTATACTCTATGTCGAAACTCGATCGGCTCGATACTCCGGTTGAGAAGACGACCGAGCTTTCGGGACGGTGCAGATTTTGCGCGGTGGGGCATTTGTATATACGACGATGGGATGAGCGGAGAAGTATGCTCGTAGCTTTCGTCTTTGTAATGACGAGAGCGTAAGCTATCTTTTCCGCATTAAAGTAACGGGTTTCCACATCCGACAAGGCTTTCAGCGACGTAATAAACCGGCCTTTGCGTTCCTTCCTCCTCCCTTGCAATACGGCGGCGACGGCCTTGTCACTCGCCGAAAGATAAACATAAAGGTCTTCCCGCCACGGGGCTTTGGAGGAGTGGTGGGGAGCCAAGGTATTCTTTCAACTCGTTTGAATGACTGGAACACTCGTCCGTCCATTGGAAGTCTTTCGCGCCTCGGAGAGCTCTAAAAACGGGAGTGATTTCTCGCCAGATTTGGCGATAAAACGTCCCAAGGCCGCTACTCGTCCATTCGTACGCCGAACTTCTTTGACGCTCGTAGGCTCGGCCATATCCATCGAGCCTTAATTTTCTCGTGGTTGGCTTCAATTCCTCGCCGAGATAGCATAAATCCTAGGAACTTGCTCGCAAAGAACTCCGAAAACGCATTTCGCCGGTTGAGGACCATGTCGTTGGCTCGTAGGTTGGTGAATGTTTGTTCTAGGTCGTCGACGTGCTTCCTCTTTTTGATTTGACGACCATATCATCGACGTACGCTTCCAGTTATCGCCGATCTCGGTCTTTGAACACCTTATTTATCATCCTCTCGATAGGTAGGCGCCGGCGTTTTAAGCCCAAAAGGCATCTTTGTGTGTACACGTAAGTTCCCCGCCGCCCGAAAAGTCAAGCGTTTTCGGAATGTCCTCCTCACCATCTTGATTTGGTGATAGCCTTAGGTAGGCATGAGAAAGCTTAGAGTAGTATGGGCCTATGGCCGACTGCGAGAATCGACGAGCTTGTCAATTCTTGGCGTGGATAAGCGCTCTTGGGACACGCCCGGTTCGTATCGGTGAAGTCAACGCACAATCTCCACTTCCCATTAGGTTTCTTCACGAGAACCACATTGGCCAACCAGTTGTGAACCCTTGTGCGTTCGCGATTATTCCAAAGACTTAGCAATTTCTCGATCTCTTGCTTTATGGCAACCTCCTTTTCGCCTGAAAAAACACGACACCTACATTCGTTCCTTGAATTTCATAGTAGGATTCACCCCACTCTCGTGAACCGCCACGTCTTCTCTAATGCCTTTCATATCTTCTACCCTCCAAGCGAAAACGTCGAGGTTTTGTTTGAGTAGGGAGATTATCTCTTCCTACTCCTCGGTGCACAACCGAGACCCCAGTTTTATTTTACTGCACCGGATACTCGGGTGGATGACTAGTTCGAGTAGCCCGTGCCGGCTTCATTTCGGGCGTCGTCCCTAAAATCCATGGACTCGATATGACGATCTCCTAATTTTTCTTCTCTGCTGGGCACGTGTCGGTCCAGGAACCTCGTCGTCAATCGACTTGTCTGTGTCGGCCCCCGATTCTTGGGCGGCCAAAGGTCAGGCTTCGCAGCCTTGGTCGATTCAAGAATACCTCGTCCAAAGTTTCTTTATCTTCGACGCACTTGATCGTTGAGACATTAGCATACGAGGTCGTCGTTTCTTTGATGGATTTTGAGAGCTTCACATTGTGATTTCGGGGTCGCCGATTTCGGGATAGTCCGTTTCGCCTTTAGCACGTGCTCCAGAATTTCGGGGCCGTCCCCAACACGCATCCGACTCCGGCACGTGTAGGAAATTTAACTCGTTGGTGGGGAACGGAGGCGACGATCCCCAAAGCCGATCGACCGGCCGGCCAAGGATGGCATGATAATCACCGACGACGTCGATCACAATGAAAGTTACTGGCCTTGATAGTTCTCGAGGTGTTCTCCGATATCAACCGAGAGGCTAATTTGACCTTTCGCATCTACTAGATGATTGGTGAATCTCTGCAGACGACCTAAGTATGGACTTAAAGCGGCTTGTCAGTGTAGACCCATTTAGTTCGTTGTAGACATTGTAAAATAGGATATCCTTGGGCTCGCTCCCCGTGTCCAATCAAGATTCTCCGTGACTCACAATTATCAATGAAACCAGGTATGACTAAGGTTTGTTGGGACGAGCTAGTGGGTTGGCCGAAGCTCGTAGGAAAGAAACTTATGACGTCGTTTGGAACTTCGCTTTCCGGGAACGTCATGGGGCCTTCTTCAAATGATAGATGGCGCTCTTAATCTGGTTCTTGCTTTCGTCTCCTCGAGATCACCAGGACCATTCTTGGGTTTCTTTGGGCGCCTCGTCGTTAGTAGTCCGGTTGTGGCCGGCTGATGGTCCTTCCTTACATATTCCCTCCGCCGTGGCGTCTATCCATCTTTGTATGATCTTTTTCAAACCGAAACATTCCTCGGTGTCGTGCCCCTTGTCTCGTGGTATTCACAATACTTGTTCATGTTCTTCTTTCCCTTCCCATCGGGGTTCATCTTCGGTCTTTGTCCGAAATCAACGTTGCTCAAAATTTCCGCTGCAGAAGCGGTGAGTGGAGTGTACGACTCGGAACTTTTTCCGCTTTTGCCTTGTTCTTTCCTTTTTCTCCGCCCTTATCCTTTTTCGACTTCGTTGTCTCGCCTCGTCCACGTACTTTCCCTCTCTTTGTAACTTTCTTTCTTCGGCCTCGGCGACGGCGTACGCCTTGGCATAGAGGTCTTTGCGAGATTTGGCCGCGGACTTGGAGCTCGTAGTCCAGGGTAGAGGAAAGGATGCCATGTCTGGCAGCTTATTATTTCCCTATCCGTTAGGTCCTCATCAATTTGATCTACCAATTTTTTAAACCTTTTGAAGTAGTTCATTTGAGCTCTCGGTAGCTCCTTGGGATATATTCTTTGAGGTCGCTGAGCGTCTTACGACGCTCTCCCGCCGTAGAAACCTTCCTAAAAACTTTTTCTCATCTCGTTTCCAAGATTCAATGCTCCCCTTTGGCGGTGCCTCTAAACCACCTCAAAGCGTAGTCGACCAACGTGCTTTCGCGTGAGAGCCTTGCACATGACGTCGTCGTGGCCGAAGCTTTGCCACCACGTACATCTCGTGCCTCAAGGTGTAGTATGTGGTCCATGGCACCGGTGGAGCCGTCGTATTGCTTAAGGTCGGGTAGTTTAAAGCCCGGCTCCGGGGTCCAGTTTCCAACATCCAGGGGCAAGGATTCATAGTGCCGCCGTCGTCATCGTAGTCGCCGCTATCCCCTTTATTTTCTTGTTCCTCAACTCTTCCACTGACGCTTCAACCTCAAAAATTCTCTCATGTCTACTTCTCTGCCGGCCACTGGGGATCCTATCTTGACGGGGCCCCTGCACCAGATTAGACCGTTGCTCTCGGTGGGGGCAGCCGTCGTGAGATGGATCGTTCCCTATAGGCGGGAGGTGGAGACGATCTATAAGATCTGGAAGCCCGTTCATGACGCTGAGATCGAGTTCTCTCCCCTTTGGCTCTGGTGCACGTTCATTTCTTAGTGACGGAAGTTCGCAGACGACCCCTGACGACCTGATTCCCGATAGCTTCGAGATTTTCGACGACGAGCTCCCCATGAGGTTGGTGCCTCGGCTAAAGTCATTGAGATCGTGCTCCTTAGCTCCGCTCGTCATCGATGATGTGTTCCACTTAGATCAAGCCTGGGCACAACTTGCTCGTTTCCGCGGCCCCTCACGACGAGCAAGATTTTCCCTCAGTTCCTTCTCCTCCTTCCCCGACGAGATTGTTTGATGTGATGCCCGGGAGCTTGAGGAGCGGCCATATGGATTAGCTCGTCTTGGATTTGCAAGAACTCCCTGAGGGCATTGGCTCTCTCGACGAGGAAAGCTGCTCTGTCGAGATTAGGGTTTGAGGGACCTCCTGGGTACCCTCTTGCGGGCTCTCGGGCCTCCTTTCTAGTGGAGGTCTCCACTCCCGGCGCTCGGCGGCGGGCCCCCTTTTTCTCTTCTTCTAGTTGCTTGAAGACCCGTACCATCAACTACCCCTGTGACCTGGTAACCCTTAAGTTAGGGTTCCAGGTGGTGAGGAGTGGCCTAGGATTCTCTTCTTTGAGGTGAGTACACCTTCATCTCCTAGTTGATTTACCGGGTGTATGACCATCGGACACCATTTTTCCAAATCAAGCTTTGGCCGTATTTACTGTAGCCGTTGATCACTAACACGATTCCCGGCAATGGAACCAATGCGATCGCGCAGAAAGCGTGCCAAGCTTCGGCTCTTGTGTCCAAATAATGATTGAGCTAGCTCAGGATCTGCACAAAGACAAGAAATGAAAGGTGGCTTCTGCGTAGGGGTCTTCCCAAAGGCAAGCCCTCCTGGCGTGAGAGTAAGATTATGGTCTCGGAAATGTGGTGTAAAATATTGCGAGTGTGTGAGTATGGAAATATGCGTAAAAGCATTACCTTGTTCCACGTTATTACTCTCTTATTTATAGTAGGAAAGGTGGTATTAGGGTTTTTACCGTAACCGGCTGGATTGGATTGATACCGGTAGTAGGATCGGCTCCATCTCCTAGGTGTATGCACGTGTCACGCCGCATTGGTCCGTCTATGTAAGGACACCGCAACACCCGACATCGATAAGTAGTTTGCCTTATAAGGGAAAGTCGACCTCTGTACCTTTTGTAGTTATTACCGAATGCGTGATTGCACATATAACGAGGTACCGCAGCAGTCCGTCATTATCCCAAATTAGCTAATTAACCAATCTTGTTGAGGAAGCTTAATAGAGGAGACGACACAGGAGAGTACATGCGTCGGTTAGTCGTCTCGCTTGAGTTATGATTCGCCGAGTGAGAGAGTTGGCCGTTCAATGACGGCGAGTCATTGATGACGGCGAAGTCGTTCAACGACGACGCTTACTCTTGGATGAGTGCCCGTTGGGGTCGAAGGAAGATTCGTCCAGTTGAAGGACGGTCACCAATTGGTATGACGACGGGCTGGGAGTTCGCCTCTCCATTAATGATCTTATGGCTCGTCGTTTGGGTGGCCCGGTCGCTCAGTGGCGACGACGGCCAGGCCGGTATTAGACGGGCCGTAGCGAGGCCTTGATCTGATGCTTTGTAGTTGGTCTCTTGGTGGGCCTATTGGGCCCCCGGGCTCGTAGTAAGCGTTGGGCTCGGCCCGTCACAGATTATTCCGTTCAAGGGGTATTATTTTAATCTTATGTAAATGAACCAGTTGCTCACTCGCTTACTGTTTTGGCAAATAAATGTCTTGAAAAGATGGTGAAAGGTAGTTGATGGGGAGTAATGGAGTGACTTGGAATAATGAGAAAGAGAGTATTTGATGCGGGTGAGGATGTAAGTGGGGGTACTGACCCGTGCGGTCCGCACGGGCTCAGAATACTAGTCTATAATACAATACATATCGAGTTTAACCGTTTGTAACCGCTAGGATAAAAAGCGGCTGGGATTGAATCTAAAAAATTGATCTGACGATCTGAATTAACCCAAATATTTCAGCTTCCCATTTTCATTTTATAATTCCCCACTTTCTCCTCTCAAATCTGTCTTTTAACTTCTCCCTCCCACATCCTTTTATTTACTACATGATTTTTTTATTAATTTCTTTTTATTATTTACTTATTGATCTCATAACCATCGATAGCAATAGAGTTTGGATTTTATATTTTATTATTTATTGTTCATGATTATTTTTTTATTTTTTGTTATAATATTAAATAAAAATTTAGTTTAAATTACCTTTTTGGGATATGATATTTTTTTTATTAGCACAACAATTTTAATTAAAGAAGTGAAAAATAAATTTAGTAGACCGCGAGTGGTTAGGCGTCACTCTTGTACCTTTGACACGGGAGTTAGTAATAGTAAACATACAATAACACAGAATATATGGTGGGCCCTGAATTGCAACCCAAAATGGACTATTACAGGCATGTGGTCCATGTGACTTTGCCGGTAAATAGCAGGCCTCATTGTCAGCCCTGATCATACCGTAGACCATCCACTAATTCCACGTCATCAAATTGAACGGCTCAAATTGAAAATGACTACCCCACCTGATATTAACGGCTATACTCGCTCACATATATTCTCACATCAAACACTCGTAATAAATCAAAGCTAAAAAAAAAAACGAGACTGAGAGAAATAAGAACCCTAATTTTTTGCCTTCGTCAATCCGAATTCATCAGCTTTAAAATGAAAGGAGCGAAACGGTTCGGTGCATCCGACTCGAATCTGGATTCTAACAAACCGATTGTGAGTTCCCTCCAATTTCTTGTACTCTTCGATTTAGCAAAACCCTAATTTTTGTGGCATTATTTGTTTTAACAGTGTGTGCAATTAGTATCAGTAGCTTGTATTTGTGCTGAGGATTTGGATAATGGTTCTGTAATTAATTGGAATACTGAATTTTGTAAAGTATAGTTGCTTTCTGGATTTAGAACTTTATTGGTCTAGATTTAGCTGGTATAGATGGAAAGTTGAATGTGATTGAGGACTGCTGAAGAAAGTAAGCAACTTGAATCTGATTGCTGGTATGGATTGCGAAGGTGTTCTTGCTTTAAGAACAAAATTTTATGGCTTATTTTTTTAGACGATTATATATGGAGATTCATGTTAGAGACCATTTTGGAGTAAGGCTTTGTTGTTGTTGACTGCTGAATAAAATCATTGAAGGTCAAGTAAAAGATAAGTACTTACTGACTCGATTTTTAATATTCACATTTTTAGAGGTCTTTTGTATAAGTAAGCTTAATAGTTTGTATGATTAGAGAAGTTCTATGGATCCGCCACCCTGCCAAAAATAAATAAATAAAGAGGAGTCCCATCTGCCTTGACAATCACATGCTTTGAGAGATTAGTTCAGTTAATTTTGAGACCTTTCGGGACTCGTAGCAAAAGTGGATGATTATAAGGGAAATACATTTCTTGCTTTTGGAGGAGTTAAGTCAATTTTCTTCTCAGAGCAATGAGATCACCTTTTAATTGCTAACAAAACTCCCATTTTTACGTGGAATTGAACCAACCAAAGCTGGAAATAAGTGACTCGGTTATTTATCTGTGAGAGAAATGAGACAGGTGTATCTTTGTTAAGGTGTTCTCGGCATGTTGTTATTATGAAAACATATCTATTTTTTCTTCATGTAATGTTGCAGTTCCAGAGTAAAAGATTGATGGTTGGATCCCAATTTGATTCTCAAAGAGCAGAACCTTCCCAATTGCAATCATCAGAAGGTCCGGCATTGGATGTTCGGCGGGCTGAAACATCAAGACAGCATGTGAGAGCTCTTAATAACCAATTTGCAAGGTCGGTTGTACCTTTAATATCATGTAGTTGCTCAAATTTCAATTCAACTGATTATATATACTGTTTTTTCTATTGTTTTATATTCTATTAGATTATATTGAAGACACAAGCTTAGGAATTGATCTAAATCATCTCTTGCTTCTTTGTTAGGCTTTTTGGAATTTGCATCTTCTCCCCTAATTCTTACCTGTGTTCAAGTAATTTCCTATAGCACTAACTAGAACTACTTTGTTTCTCGGTTGGGTGTATTTATCTCTATAACTATATGTGTGCTGCCTGCTAAGCAAGCTTGGGTCGTTGGCATAATCGTATCATTGAAAGGGTTCAAAAAATGTATCCTATGTATTGTGGGGTAAGGATGAATTTTTAGGCATGTTTGGCTTTGTTGTTTGGTGGGGTTTCAAGGTTTTTTTGTTGTTGTAATAACTGGAAAAGAAAAGGTGAGTGGGATGTACAAAGACACGTGATGTGACCTTTAGAGAGAAGAGAAACCCAAAAACCCCAAAAGAATACACCCATTAGATACTTCTTCAGCTGCAGTGCTAGATCCTTGTGCCTTTTCTCCTGAGCTTATTGATTGCCACTTGCATACATGATTATATGTTTCCTAAGTGAAACTTATTTATTTGTGTACTTAGATATGCACTACAGTATCCATGTGATGATGACAAGGTTTTAATGTGAACAGTTGGGTCCAAACTCAGTTACAGAATCACCCAGATGAACTTTGGGAAGATGGAGTCCGAGACTACATAACCCATGCTTCAAACATAACGGTAACTGTCATAAATCTAGTGCAAGTTGGAAATCTTACTGGTGCTCTAGATATTGTTGTTTTGTTAAAAAGAGCTAGGTTCGTTTTCAGTATTGAATAGGGTGACAACTTTTCATCTTGGTGCAGGAAAATTTTAGTGATATTGTCAATTGGCTCAAAGCAAATGCTGCGAGAGCTGAAACTTCTTCTGCAGTAGGACTGGGTACTGGTCCGAAGAAACTTGGTTTGGAAAGTAAAAACAAAGAAGTCAAATTGTTTTCGGATACAATAGCATCTACTGCAGCTACCACTGCAGCGTTCGCTCCGTCTGGTTTAACTGTGGGCTTTGGTTTGGGAAGTAAGAACAATGATTTTAAATTATTTCAAGAGAAAACTGTAACAAGTATGAATCCTACCAGTTCAGTGTTTTCTTCAGCTGGTACAACTGTAGGTTTTGCTGCTCAAAACAAACTTGGTTCAGAAAGCAAGGACAATGAGTTCAAATCGTCTCCAGAGAAAAGTGTTGCATCTACGACTACTACATCTGCCGTGTTTGCTCCTTCATGGGGCTCCGGATCTCTATTTAATAAGCAAACCCCTTTCTCATTTGGTATGTGTTTTTCTTTTCCTGTTCATGTGCATAATTCTTGTAGAGAAGGAAGTGTATAACAAGGGATGCATGATTACTCTATCCTTTTTGGTGCACGTTACTTATTGTTGTTCAGGAATTTCATTTATTTTCTAACCTTGACACTCATGGTAGCTATTTTACTGTACTGATGTGTTCAAGAAGTAGGATGGAAAATGGATGAGCACCTTTAGTCCTGTAGAGATACATCATATCTACCACGAATTTTGAAATAAAAAGGCCTGGACCCAAGACTGCGTGAAAAATGTTGACATTTTTCATAGTTTTACAAGTGTTCAATCCTATACTTCATACCAAATTTTCAGCTCAGTTCAGTGGATCTTGAAATTGCTTTGTTTTCTCTATTTCGCAGGGGTCCAAAGTTCGATTCCCTCAAACCCAGTTACTTCCAATGATGCTGATGGTGGTAAGACTTTGGGGTTTTTCTTCCTCTCTCAGTCTACATAAATATCATGTTTTCAAATTTTCATTCAGCAGTCATAAGCTTGTGGTTATACTTTTGTGATTTATTGCCATTTAGCTCTTCATCTTTTTTTTCCCTACTATATGCTGTTGGGGATATGTTTGATTAATTTATTATTCCTGTTTAATGCTTAATTATTTTCTTTTCCTAGGTAGAAACTGTTTAAGTTAAAATCTTAACCTTGCGTCATGCTAACATTTAGTTAGAACGTTTAGCTTGGCATGATATTGCTGCAGAATCAAAACCTGGTTTGATGGTTATAAATTGTCATTTAGCCTGTTGGTTTGAAGGACTGTTGAAGCTTTCAGTCAAAGAAGATTAAGTAGCAGCCAGGACCCCCAGAGTCAGCCCAAAGATATTCTTCAGCTACCTCTGCAAAAAAACAATCACGGACCTATAATATTTGATAGCAATGATTCAGTTGAAATTATCCTGCTAAGTTTTTGTGCTTACTTTCTCCAAAAGGGATCCAAACCAAAAGAAAAACTTGAAAGTTAATGCGATACCAAGAATAACAAATTTGATGCATAAAGAGGCATGAATTGTTTTTTATGAATATCTGTCTTGGGGATCTGTGGGTGTGTCCTGAGTATCTAACTGGTAGATTGTAGTGATGATCTGGTTACAAGCCAGGCAATTATTCTCATCCCCTTATATGCACATTGTTTTTCCTAAGACTATTTAAGAATGCCAAGATTTAAAAGCATGGTTTCATAACTGTATCGTAACCAAAGCTTGGGTTACTAATCAGTGTTTAGTGTAATAGCCTTACATTTTTACTGTTACGCATCTCAGTTGAACTGTAAGAAAGTATGTGTACCAAGTAATCACTTCATTTCTTTGTGGGTTGTGCTAAGCTCTCCCTTTCATGCTTCAATAGTGAAGTACTTTGTCTATTTTGTTTTTCACTGTGTGCCGGTTCTTTTGTGTGCTTTTATCTTTTTTCCGCATCTATCTTAAACACTAAGATGATTGTTACAGATGATGAAATAGAGCAGCCAGGCAGTCCATCTGTTAAAAAGACTGAAGAGATTGGTGTTACAGTAGTACATGAAGTCAAATGTAAGCTTTATGTTAAGGTAATTCCTTCAAGGGAGTGTATTTATATTGAAATAATAAATCGCATCCTCCTTGTCTTGGTCCTAGTCTGTAATTTGTAATATCGATATGATTGAACTAGTGATATGTTCCTATCCTGTTGTTTATGTTTAAGACGTTGGCGTAGTTTTTTCTATGTATAATTTCTTTGAGTTATAGTGTCTTAACTTGGTCTGCTCTTGTTAATGCTCTCTTGGTGACATTGTGCATTCTCTTTGATTAGTCAACTGATCCAGCTGATAAAGACACATGGAAAGATAAAGGTGCCGGACAGCTGTCAATCAAGATTAAAGATGGTGCTGATAAAGGCGCTAGAGACTCCAAGCCTACAATTCTGGTTCGGAACGATGTATGCTCTTCTGACTAATCCGCTTCTAATCTTGAATTTTAACTGCATATTTTGTTCTTAACTTTTTTTTCACCGTTTTACTTTCTGCAGGTGGGAAAGGTGTTGCTTAATGCATTGTTGTATCCGGGCATTAAAACAAGTATGCAGAAGAATTCAATAGTTGCAATATTTCATACTTCGGTGAGTTATTGGATACCATCAGGCACTTGTAATTTTTTCTTATTGGTCAGTGTTTCCGTAGGATATGGTGAAAACGCCTTAATTGTTTGTGAAAATGGATCGTGTAACCTGGTATGGATGGGTTAGAGTTGAGGTTTTTCTACATTAAGATTAGGGCGTTAAATACCTAAGAATGGTGCTTTACTTGTTTAACCATCATCAAATTGCACTAAAATTATTTCCTTTCTAAGAAAAGTGGTTTTTTTTTTGGGACGGACAAAAAAAAGAAAATGAGACAAATTAACTTGCTTATTGCCTGAGATAAATTATGGTGGTTTTATTGGTCAATTCATTTTATTCTTATTCTTTTGTAGGATGCTAATGGGAATGATAATGGCACAGTTGTTGCTAGGACCTTCTTGATAAGAACAAGAGGCGAGGAGGATCGGAATAAATTGGCAGCAATAATTCAAGAATATGCTCCTCCTCCTGCTTGAAATATACCTAAAAAGCGACCATCTCGTTGTACTACTACTATCAACGGAGGCTAATGCTGGGCCTACTCAACCGGGAACAAGAACAACTTAGTAAGTGGGAGCAAATATTCATAAGTTGGTAAAATGACCACAATGTACAAGAGGCAAAATCACATGTATTTGAGTTGACTCGTTTTTTATTTATGGACCATTTTTGTTGGTTGGTCGTATCGACCTGGGTTCGGGTTCTGGTTCTGGTTCTGGTTCTGGTTCATGACTTGAGGCTCGAAGTGAGCTGGTGGTTTCTTGATCAAGTCTGGTTCAAGTTTGGTTGTTCAGTATGTTATAGGCAGCAGGGCTCATACGCCAAATGATTGTTACACTCTTTGGGTAATATACTTGCTTTAGGCTCGTCTGCTAATTGATTGCTAGTAGTATACAAATAAAATATACTTCCTTCCTTCGACTTATAAAAAACGTTACAGTTGACTAGTCAATATTTTAAAAAATATGTTTTTATTATTTGTATATTGCTTTTAAAAAAGTGAAATTGCTCTATAATATTTATTTATTGGCTTTAAATATAGGACTATGTGGTAGCCACAATAAAGTTGTATAATAAAATTTACCATTGTGGAGAAGCTTTAAATATATGCTCCACTTATTGTTTATACTTTTACGAATTGAAAATCACAAGATTTTGGGGGAAACTAGTTTCTCCTTAAGTTATAGAAAGTCCTGTTTTATAAACTGTTCCTAAATATTCGCTAACTACTTGCAAGTAGAAAAAAAGTGGACTTTTTATAATTTATGGAGAAACTAGTTTCTCCCAAAACTTGCTCATTGAAAATAGGGAGAGTGACTGGGAAGTTGTAAAAAAGTATCATAATGTTCGAGAAGTTTTTTCACCCATGTTGTATTATAGATGCAGTATTATATTCACATATGAGTGAATATAATTATATTGCATGCAGTATTATATATTACTGCATAAGAACTTTCAGGTCATTTCGATTTAATGATGAATTTGAGGGAAAGTGATTTATTCCCAAAGGAACTTCCGAATCAAATTTCCTTGAAAATAAAAATAAAAAATAGTACTAATAATGTTATTTGTAACAGAAAGTCATAATTTCACAAGCGGCCGCCGAACAGATAATAAAAGCCTATAAATATGTAAGGTGGTCTCTGATTAATGGGTTTAATACTTTCTCTCAGGCCTTTATTATAAGCAAAAAAAAAAGTTAAAAATCATATTTTTATTACTGAACTATAGCATTTTTTAAAATATTCTTACTGAACTATTTTTCTTTCAAAATATTCTCACAAAACTTTTACATTTTTCAAAATGTGCTCATTCCGTAAACAAATTTGCTTAAAATTTAACAAAACTTAGTTGCATGACCTCACATTACTAGTTTTGTTAAATTCGACTTAGGGTGAATATTATTTTTTGGGAGGGGGGGATTGATTTGTAATATTTCTTATAAACTATGTAAGTGAATATATTAACAAAGTGAGCAGATTTAGAAAATTGTGAAAGCTAAGTGAGAACATTATGAAAAATAATAGTTTAATGAGAACATTTTGAAAAAAACTAAAGTCTAGTGACGAAAATTTGGTTTTTGCCTTCTAAAAAAATATCACAATGTCCGAGAATTTCTTCCACATGTTGTTTTTTTTATGTTGTATTTTTCTATAAAATATAACTAAATATAATACTATAGGGATGGTGACAGCGGTGGTGGGCGGTGGCCCAGCATGCAACTGTGTCTGACGATGGTGGGTGTGGATGATTTAATGATGTTGTATAATGATTTTAAATTGCTGCATAATTACATGCAGTATTATACATTAATGGATAAGAACTTTCTTGTCATTTTAATTTAATCAGGAACTTGAGATAAATAATCAGTTCCAAAAGAAACTTTCCAGTCAAATTTCTAAATAACTATTCACTTACCATACCCCACTTTCTCTCTCCTATCTCCGTTTTCATATTTACAATATTTACTCACTATAAACTCTATTTAATTCTCGTGCAAGATCAACTTTGTGTCTTTCGGATGAGACAAAGTGAGTATGCATTTTTCTTAATTTTCGTGTAAGGTCAATTTTGTGCTTTTTTGAGTGGGGAGGAGTAAGTATGTAATAAATGTGCATTTATAAAAGAATAATTAATTAGGAATATTTTAATAGATGGAGATAATATACATTTCATTTAATGATTTTTGCATTAAAATTAAAATTGATGAGATTTGCTTATATTTTAGTGGGAAAAAAAATACTCCCTTCGTCCCATAAAATCTTACTCACTTACTGTTTCGCGCAAAAAATAACGAATACTGTTATTAAAGTAGGAGTTGTGAGTGGGTAGGAGAGAGAAAGTGGGGTAGAGAATAATAAGTGGATAGTTGTTGTGAGTATGACAAGTGAGTCTCATGTATAAAGAAGTATTAAAAAGTTTTCTTTTTAAGAAATGTGACTTATAAATGGGACATCCTAAATGACAAAGTGGATAAGATTCTATAGAACGAAGGGAGTACATTTTTACTTATATTTATGACCCTAGGAAATAAAATATACTTCCTCTGTATTAGATTAAATGTAGCTCTTTTTTTATATGTTAGTAGATTAATTTAATTATCTTGATAAAATTTGTATACACCTTAATAAATGCTATCAATAATACTATTAAATTTTTGTTAAAACAATTAAACTAATCTAAAATTATTATTTACATAAAAAATATGATATTTATTATGAGTCAACGAGAGTAATAAATGTCCCAAACGAATACTCCCTCCGTCCTACGATAATCTGTAAGGCGTTTCACAATAATCTGTATTTTTTTAAAATAGAAATAGGACCCACTTTTCTCTAGTTACAACCATTACCCACTTACTCCATTTTCTCTCTCCTACCCAATCATCTACACTCTCAATACATCACATTTTTCACCTTTTATCTTAATTTTTGCATCAAGCAAAAAAGTGCACATTTTTTCAGGACGGAGGGAGTAGTTTTGAGACCACATAAAAAAACATGTCCCATCACATCTAGATTCGGGATTAGGAAAAGTAATGTGAGAGTACATTGGGATGGGACACGTGAAAATAGAGGGAGAGAGCAGCTTTCCATTTCCATTTTTATTGGCGTTTTCTTCCTTCCCTTCACAGTTTCCATCGTCGGATCGGAGAGGATTTCAACACACACCTTTTCCTCTTTTCTTGCCCTTTCCTTTCCAATGGCCCAAATTATCATGCTTATCCCAAACTAAAATCAATAGAGTTATAATATTAATAAAGATAGTCTAACTTTTTTTTTTTTTTTTCGGTAATTTGATAAAAAATGACTAATTTATTCATAAAAACTCCATAATATGAGTACATTCCAAAGATACTTTACAGATTTAAGAACTAAATATATAATCATTTTGCATCGATAAAGTTGCTAAAAAGGGTGGTAGTAAAACAAAATTAAATTTGAGACAGTGAGATTTATTCAAACTTCAGAAATTGGTAGTAATATTAACCCTTAAAAATACTGATGATAACAATTTTTAGATTTTATTAAAACAACTAATTTTTATTATCATTATTTGATGAAAAATGTGAGATCAGTCTTTTGTTCAGACATTCAGATAATTCAGCAAGTGGTTTAGCCTAAAAATGATGAACAAACGTAAACTAGTCGGATGATTTACTATGAAGACGCTCTAGTGTTAGTGTGAGAGTAAGATTACATTCTCCATGATTTATGGAGAAACGGGTTTTTTCAATTACCTTGGCTTGGCTTGCGTCGTCTTCTTCAACGGAAATCACCCTCTCCCTGCGTCGTCTTCTTCAACCCAAGCTCTCCCTCACCGGAAAACAAACCCAACCTCAACCTCTATCACCGGCGACCTCCCTCTAACTCAATTAGCTTCCTCACCGATCCAATTTCTCCTCATTTTCATAGATCGGTGAATGTGTTTAGAACAGGGGATTGGGTCGTTGTTTGGTGAAGCGGTGGTTGAGGGATTAGATCGGTGATTTAGAGAGAGAACTGGGAAAGGAAGCTTGGCCGGAGAGGGATTGGGTCGCCGGCGAAGGAGAGACCAGGTGAAGAGGACGAGGGAGACGGCGGCAATGGTGAGGGTCTGCGGTTAGTGAGAGAGAGGAACGTTTAGTGAGAGAGAGATAGTCTCCGTCCGTCTTTTGTTGTTTCTGTCCGTCTTTTGTTGTTTCTGGATATTTATTAAATAGGTTCTGGATATCAAATATAATGCTTCTGGATATCAATTAAAAAGGGTTTGGGTTCTGGATATCAATTAAAAAGCTTCTGGATATCAATTATAAAGCTTCTGGATATCAATTATAAAGCTTCTGGATATCCAGAACTCTTTGAAAGGATATCCGTAACCTTATGTAAGTGATAACCGAAATTTAGAATTGACTTCTGGATATAAGTTTTAAGGCTTCTGGATATCCATATTCAATGTTCTGGATATCCAGAACATTGTGAAAGTGATATCCAGATCAGAAATTTTGGTCTTGGTCTTGGATTTGGTCTCAAATATTTTTTCTGAATATCCGTCCCAAAGCTTCTGGATATCAATCCCAAAGCTTCTGGATATCCAGAAACCCGTTTCTCCATAACTTATGGAGAAACGCGTTTCTCCCTAGACCTACTCATGATGATATGCTTGTTATAGATGATCCACTGATTGATGTCATGGAAGATAAATAGAAGAGACTTTAGTGATAGTAAGAATATCCAATCCAAATTTATATCCTTCTGTAGCTAGGATGGCCAAATCGGATCGAAATCGGATCGAAAAAGTTTGAAACCGCCATGAACCGCCATGAAAACTGGAATCGGTTTGGATAAGGGCCTATAAAGGGTCACATAAATGGTGAACCGGATCGGAACCGTGAACCGGACGGAAATTCCTTGTTTTTCAATAATTTTTAGCTTCTTTATTCATTATTGACCGGAACCGAACCGAAAAAGCCCGAAATCGGAGCAAACCGAGGAGAAAACCGAAACCGGAGTAACCGAAATCGTGATTAGGCCACACTAAAAAAAAAGATAGCTTTTGGGTCAACGGTTTTTGGGTCCAAGAAGCGGCCGACCTATATTTGTAAAATAGGTCGGTGTTACACGGTCTCCAATATGCCAAAGGCGTGTCCTTGAAATTTCCCCAAAATTTTATCGAGCCCCAAATATTTCTGCCCTATTTTCTTTCACCCACGTCTTTTTCTCCTACACACACACACTCTCTCTCTCTCTCTCTCTCTCTCTCTCTCTCTCTCTCTCTCTCTCTCTCTATGGTTTCACAGCCCTAACAATTCCAATCATCAATTCAGTATGATTTTCAAGAAGACGGCTCATGGTGGTGACCGTGGTGTGAATCTCATCTACGTCTCCTTCAGAGTCTTCATCTCTCTCCAAGTTTTCATATTTAGCGCTAACTAAGTAAGCCCTAATAATTTTGAGTAGCTATTTCATATGATTCTAAGCAAGAATCTCTCAGGTAACCCTATTATCATTGTTTGTACAAATATTTAGTTGTTAATTGTTCATTCTTCCTAATCCAGCAAACAATATTGTTTAGGTTTTGTCTATTTGCCAAGAGGACTCTTAACGTTGTCGTTTGGATCTTCAATCTCCGATGGCCCTCCGCTTTCCTTGCTTAATTTATCCCATTAGACCTCCAGATTTTCAATTTTTACTTGGTAAACAAATTTTTGATTTTGATGATTTCAAGCCTCTTATTTTTAGGTTGATAAAAACTTTGAATTTCGCTTTAATACTCCGAGACCCTTATTTTAGGGGTAAATAGAATATATTTGTGACTGAGAAATAAATAAAGTAAATCTAAAGTACGTCCCACACAGGGGTAGCACTTTTTTTTATCCCACATCTATTTTATATGGTTGTGGTCCGTCGAGATGCTCAATGTAAAAAGTATTTCTTGTAGAATAAGGAGGATTTCGGTGCATTTATAGATCAATTAACATTCAGACTTGATATCGTCGTGTCTTACGGGCATTTATTTGGATCCAAAAGCCATTATATGTAGATTTTCTTTTAGTAGTAGCATGTATCTCCATTGCTTTAATGCTGGTTATCTTATGTTGGCCCCGGAACTGTCAAATTCCATTGACTTGGCATTGTTGATTATTAAGTCTTACATGTTTGTATGCAGCTTGAGCAAAGAGTGAATACGGTCGAGCAGTTCTTGTTGACCTCAAATAAGCAACCAAATGCTTCCTGAAGTATCTCTCTAGTGAAGAATAAAGAGAAGATGAAGCATATTCCAGGCTTTAAGAAGCAGCAACAAGATGCATCACATAAAGAAGCAGCTGCCACATTTAAAAAACCAAGAAACCCGCTTCCTCAAGATTTGATTGTATCTGATTCTTCACATACTTTTTTTTCTAATTTTGGTTGGTATGACTATGATTGACTACAATGTGGGACCTCGTCACTTGGGATGGAAATGTGTAGAAGTTGTTAAAATGAATTCCCTACTTTACATTTCAGATAACTCAGCACAAATGGGCATGGCCTTTTATGCAACCTGTGGATGTTGAAGGACTTGGGTTGCGTGACTATTTTGAGGTAAAGTTATTCTTTCTTCTTTTTTCAGTTTTTTAATTCTGTAGATTTTTCTTGTATTTTGTAACTTCTCTTTTCTACAGCAAGTGGAGCATAACATGCATATTAACATAACATTGTAGAAAGTGACTACTTGTCTCCTGCTGATATATCCATATATGTTAGGGAATCTTTCATTGATTTTTTGTACGATGGTTAAATTAGGTTATTGACGGACGATGGACTTGATGCGATAAAGAACCAAATGGAGGCCAAAGATGAGTACTTGGATATAAGCATGTCCGCGATATACGTGCAGATGTGAGGTTGGTTTTCGATAACGCAATGAAATATAATGATGACACGAGTGATGTCCATATGATGGCCAAAACATTGTTGGAGAAGTTTGAGGAGAAGTGGCTTCAACTTTTGCCAAGAGTTACTGAAGAGGTAATTCTACCATAGGATTTTAAAAAAATTAAAAAAATAAATAAAAAATTGAGTCTTACTATGGATGCTTAACAGTACTAATCCTTCTGGGATTATTGGTAACCTCAACATACATGTCAGGAAAAAAGGCGAGAAGAGGAGGAGGCAAAAGCACATTTAAATATGCAGCATGCTCAAGAGGCAGCTCATGCCAAAATGGCTAGGAATCTATGTAACCAGGTATGCAAAGTTGACATGGATTTCCTCAAAGGAACATTATCTTAATCTCAGTGTAAATCGGGGCATGATGATTCACAAGGGAGGATCTAGTATCACCAAAATTTGGACAATTTAGGGGATTTTGAAAAAAATAGACATTGGACAGGGGGACTAATACAGTAGTAGTATGTAATTTCCAGATAATGTTTTAGATCAGTGAAAAGGACATCTTTAGAGAACCATTTTGCCACTGGTTCCGTCTGTGCTGTTTTCACATTCTGCATTCTTTGTTGTGCTCTTCCTTTAGGATACTTCTAGAATAGCAGTCTACATTTGTTGTATATGCTATGCTGTGCCTGGGCTGAATTGTGTTTGATTTGATTCCAGATTCATGAGGCTGAGATGAACTTGGAAGAACTCAGTGAAACTGTGGTCCAAAACTGCAGGTGTGTTTTTATACTAGGTTTCAAACCTTTGAATATTTCTATAACTCGTTAATTCTTGGTTTTATATATGATGTTCTATAATATAACTCATTATTTGATTATGTTTTCCATTTGTCTCTTTGATAAATTGGTTAGATGAAGATGTTCCCTTTGTGCATTGATAAGGCTCTTGTTTCCTTGGCTAATTTCTGCTTTTTGATCGTCGTTCTATAATGCATTTGAAATATCCTGGCACGGTTTGTTTTAATCAACTTGAGTGGCATGTTATTATTCAAGCTACATTAACACTCATGCAAGATAATATGTTAATTGCATCTTCCTTCTGAATGCACTAGCTTAAAGGTGAGAAGTTGTTTCAAGCTGTAAAAGGGAGATATAGAAAATACTTCCTCCATTGCCAAAAAATGGGGCAAATAGCACATTAGTACCCCCAAAGTTTCACATGAATTGCAATTTAGGTCCTAATGTTGCATCTTTGGCAATTTAGTGTCTAATGTTTAGGTTTTGTTGCGAAGTGGGTACTTTTTGTTTTCCCAGATCTTAGTTCATTTACATATCCACTTAATTTGTTGTTGATGAGGTGCTCGACTTGGTATATATTTGAACGTTGTTGTTATGTCCACTAACACTTAAAAAATGCATCAGTGTATATTTTGCAAGGTTCCGTAACTTATTCTACAACCATATTTGGTCTTTCTTACTGGTCGTCTATTTTCTCTTAGGATCTACAACCATATTGGTCTTTCTTTCCTTGGCATGTTTAGTTCGGCTCAGTTTGATCAAGCTCAAATTATATATACCATTTTCAGCTGGTTAATGTACATGTGTAGTGAACAACAATTTTCCAGGATTCATGTTTTCTTTCTTTCTCTGCCCAAATTCTTTTTGCTAATGCTTGCTGTGATGTAAATCTCAATTTCTTGGTTGCTCTTTTGTTTATTACTTTTTCTTTTTTTCTTTTTCTTACAGAGATTGCTTTGTTCTTCAGCTAGCTAACAAAACCTATCATTATTTTTAGTAGGTAATAATAATAGTATTATTTTGGTAATAATAATAGTATTATTTTGGTGACTGATATAACAGGTGGTGATTCTGTGTCGAGAGAAGATATCGTTCAAGCTACAGAAAGAGCAAAGACTAAGGTTTATAGCAGTGCAGATGAGGCAAAACCATTTCCATTAGGAGCGTGGACACAAGATTATAGAGAAGGTGATGGCAGTGCTGTAGGCTTTGGAACTTTCGGCTGATGATAATGGGGGGCAGTTTTGCTTGAAATGGGCGAAGAATATTGATGCGACAGAACATCAGATAGTAGTCTCGGAGTTTGGTTAAAATAGGGGTCGGAGTTTTTGCATTTTATAGCTCATTCATTTTTGAAACCTAGAGAATTTGATGCCTGGTAACCCTGTTGGGGTTTGTATGGTGGAATTCTTATATGTTGTTGATGAAAAATTTGTTTTAGGGATAATAATATCCATAATTTGGCCTTTCTGAATTATGGTTCATATTTGTTGGAACGTTTTCAAAGTGATGGTAAGATCTTCACTGTTAAATGGCACCACTAACACGATAGGGTCCCTAATAATTTTCCTCCAAAAAAAAAAAGGCGCCAAATATTATTTGGGTCGGCTATCTCGTCCCTAAAAACGGGTACCAAAAACTATTTGGCTCCAAAAAATTCCCACAAAAAAAAAAATTAAAAAAAATTTAGGGTCGGCTAAATACCGTCCTAAATATAGTATTTGAGACGGTGACGGGGGTCCTAAAACTTTTAGAGTCGCATGTTATTTAGGACCCTCGTTTCCCGACCTAATTGCCGTCCTTAATACTATTTAGGTCGGCAAAATGACTATTTGGGACGGTGAATTGCCGACCCTAAAAACTATGTTTCTTGTAGTGCAGGCCGATTAAGGGTCACCCTTTTGACAAACCGAAATCGGGCCCGAAATCGGGCCCGAAACCGATTTGGCCATCCCTGTATGTAGCTACCCAGTTTAGGTCATTATTGACCTGATTATGATGAGTTAGGCTAGTCTTAACCTTGGCTAAATCCGTCAATTCGGGATAACGGGACAGGACGGAACGGGATGGAACGAAACTATGATATCATTCAACTACGCGGGACGGGTCATCCCGAATTATTCGCTGGCCTAAAATACCTCGTCTCGTCCCAAATCTACCTCGGAACGCGGGACAATTCGGGACATTAAATTGAAAATATAAGATTAATATTTTACAATCCAACAAGATCAAAACTTATTAATTTCATAAAACAGCTTAATCAGCACAAAAGACAATGTATAGTTGGAAAAAAACTAAAGATTAAGTGCTAAAATACCTTTGAGGTTAAAATAAAATAAAATTAATATTAAAATTAAAAAAAATGCAACGTCCCGTCCCGTCCTATCTCATTACGCTTTGCCCCGCATCCTAAATGTGATGTCTCAAATAGGTCCGCTTTTATACGGGATTAGAATATACTATCCCATTCCGTCAAATTTATATGACGGGACAGAACCATGCCAACGACACGATCCCAAATTGACGGTTATAACCTTGGCTGATCGATACTGGTGTTAGGCTGTAGCTTGGCCGACTTTGCATGATAGTTGGGAGTAAGTCGATGAGGACAGGTCAGATGACACTTAACCCCTTAAATGATTTGATGGGTATGGAAAGGTTTTTCCCGGCCAAGATACTCAAATATTAGTATGTTGGGAGATTGGTGGTATTCGAGCAGTAATTGTTTCATACAAATTGTATAATGAATAGGTAACATAAATGAAACTTCAATATGGAAAGTAATAAAAGAAGAAAATATGATTTATTCACCCAATTCATCCCACAATTGAAAAATATCTGTTACACTACCAAATCAAAATATTCACTAATATCATAAATTGTTTTGTTATAGATAAAACCCATAATATCCTTTATAGTCATCCCCTCTATCTATTTAAACACATCATCCATCCTTACAACCGCCAAACATAATTTATGCCATTCATGGAATGCCTCTAAGGGCATCTCAAATACCTATCAATGTCTTTAACTCTTTCTGTGGATCTCTCAGATTCTCTCCGACTAATTTTCTTAGCATCCCAATATTTCATGTCATCATTTGTATTTATATATGAACAACAAACCTAAATTCACACGGATTCAAATTCCTTCTACAAAAAGTAAATTATTTTTTAACTAAGAAAAGAATTTCGTTGCCAATATAGACCACACAAAAATAGAAAATCAAATTCTGCGAAATTCGGCCCAGCCCGACCTTACCGCACGTCAACTTTGAAAAGCAGCAGTCCACTTCATGGCCTGCCCATGATTTCAACCATGACCCCAATTTCCTCTGTTTCTTCAGTTTTCACATCTTTTTCTTGCAAACTCAATTCTCGTTCAACTAGTCTTATAAAAACGCATTTTTTTCTAAGATTAAAGAAAAATCATTTTTACACTGGCGTCTGGCACTTAATAATACATGCACTGACACTCTTCACACTGGCACTTTTTATACTAATACTGACACTTTTTTACCCTACATTGGCACTCTTTACACTGACACTTATATACATGCACTGACACTCTTTACACTGATACTTTGTTACACTAATACTGACACTTTGTTACACTAACACTGACACTTTTTTACACTGGCACTTAATATACATGCATTGTCACTCTTTATACTGGCATTTTGTTAATCTAACATTGTGACTTTTTACCTGGATGCTTTGTTACATAACACTTGGCGACACTAGCGGGGGAAACAAAACACATTTTTTCTAAGCTTAAGAAAAAACACGTTTTTTTGTAAGATTTTGACTTATTTATACGTTTCATAATAAACAATAATATTTATCAATAATTTTACAAAGTAATTATAATAATAAATTGACAAAAATAAAATACACTCGCAGAAAATAGAAATAGAAACTTTTGAATGAAATCGAAGTGAAGTACAGTGGCAATGTCAAGTGAAAGTGGACCGTACAAAAACCTCATTTAAGTTCACCCAAGATTTTAATTATTTTCCCTTTTTACCCTTTAACTATGCCCACTCTCTCTCTCTCTCTCTCTCTCTCTCTCTCTCTCTCTCTCTCTCTCTCTCTCTCTTAAATCACCCTCTCCCCTTCTAATTTTCTAGTACATAATTACCTTATGGATAGGACGTGTTGTGAGTATAGATGGTTGGATAGAAAAGAGAAAGTGGAGTAAGTGAGTAATGGTAGTAAGTAGAGAGAAGTGAGTCTCATTTCCATTTTAGAAAAATGTAAATTATTATGGGACGTCCAAAAAAAATAATTTTGCAGATTATCATGGGGCGGAGGGAGTACTACTTTTTTTCAGCCACTCTTACTATTTCACAATATCAATTTGACACTTTTACTTTTAAAATAATAAGTACTCCTATATGATACTCCTTCCGTCCACTTACATACTTCACACTTTCTATTTTGGGCGTTCAATTACATATTTCACACTTTGTTTCTTTATCCAAAATAAAAAGTTTTTATTATTAAAAAATTAACTCTACCCCACTCATTCTCTCTCCTACATTATTTTAATACTCACAACACCATTATAATTTACTATTCCCTCCGCTCATTCTCTCTCCTATTTTACTTTTACACTCACAACATTTATATCATTATTTTTTTCCTTAATCCACGCGTGAACAGTAACTGTGAACTATGTAAGTGAACGAAGGAAGTACATATTATTATTTTATTAACCAAATTAACCATTATTTATAAAATCAGTTAAATATTTAATGAGTCAATCCTATTATGCAATTGTTGATCAGGTCAACGCTTACATTGCACTAACTAAACAAAAAAACTCACACCAATTTTTCCCTTTTTTCTCTTCATTTTTTTTTTACTTTTTTCCTTTTTACATAGTATTACTTTTTATTTTATTTTTCCTTTCTACCGTCACTACCGCCACCACCGTCACTATCAGGCCAACAAACCTTGAATTATAATTCAAATCTCAAAATTAAAATCCAAAACTGAAAAATAATGTGACTCAAAAAGTTAAAATTTTCATCAAATCTGATACTCAAATACCATTTTTATGTACACAATCTGACCAATGTTGAAAAGGAGGGAAAAGAAGGTGGGAGCGAAGAAGACAAAAGTGAAGGTGAGGTTGGGAAATGATGTTGTTGGGGAGGAGAAGAAGATAGAAAGAAGAACAGATCCGGATGGAAGGTGGTCGACGTCGACAACTAAGAATGAATGAATGGGAGGGGGAGATGGGAACTTAAACCTTTTGGGATTGCTTTAATATTAGTCACTTCGATATTTTAACAAGAAAAATAATTAGATTATATAAATATTTGTCAGGTCATATAAAATGGAAAGAGTATATACTCCATCCGTCCAGTTACATACTTCACATTTTTTATTTTGGGCGTCCAATTACATACTTCACACTTTATCTCCTACATTATTTTAATACTTACAACACCATTATAATTTACTATTCCCTCCACTTATTCTCTCTCTTATTTTACTTTTACACTCACAACATTATATTATTATTTTTTTCCTTAATCCACGTGTGAACAGTAACCGTGAAGTATGTATTTGGACGGAGGGAGTATAAAACATATTGTTGAAATATTCTATCATGATCTGTTGAAAATATAGCTTAAATGTGTTTCTTAAGGAAACACATTAAGTTGCTTAAAAAAAAAGGAAACATATTAAGTTTTAGATATGACCTTTTGGTTATTTGCCAAATAACTAATTATCAAATAAAATTGAATGTGGTCCCACTCATTATTTTTTTATATAGTTTTAAATAAAAAAAACTTTATATAGATCAATAAAAATCAATTTTAAGAATCCAACTTAGACTACATACAATGGTTTCATACAATCTTCCCATTTCATCTAACACTTTTTACACTTTTTCTCATCCACCTAATATTTCATTTACCCATTTCATCTAACCCCCTACAATAACTAACTTAAATTAAATTTCAACTCCCTCCAACTCATCATCCTATACCTCACCACTTTGAGTGTTTTTTTTTTTTATGTCCAAATCAAATGAAACTTATATCAATTTGTAGGGAAAAAAAAATGATGAATTTTGGTGAAAAAAAATTAAAAAAAAAATTAATTTACTAGGTGATAATTAAGCTCAAATTGAAAAATGAGTGTTTTTTTTTGTGTCCAAATCAAATGAAACTTATATCAATTTGTAGGGGAAAAAAAATGATGAATTATGGTGAAAAAAAAATTAAAAAAAAATTAATTTACTAGGTGATAATTCAGCTCAAAGATTTGGGATAAAAAAAAATTTCCAAAATTCAACTGGCCAATAAGAAGTTGACACGTGTTGAATATTAAAAAAAAAAAAAAGAAAATGTTTCAGCTAGATGAAACATTTCATCTAGCCAATACATTCAACCCGGGTTAATTCCTCCATTGCAGTGAATGAGTTGAATGAAACTCATTTCATTCTCCATTCAACTAACCCATTGTACACGGTCTTACAATGCATTATTTTTATTATTATTTTTTTTGCAATAGGATTATTAACTTGGCATAATTTTTTGGTAAAAATTCAACTAAATTAAGCATCAAAATTAATGCAATGCATGACTAATTTTTTGCAATATAATAAATACGTCATTCGTTTTGGAAAAATAGTTTCAGTTTTTCAGTAATCAATCTGTCTGAATTTTGACCAAAGATATTTAAAATACATACTTCGTCAATAAAATTATAAAACTTGTAATTGATATTTCGTACATGATTAAATTTACTATGTATTAATAATAAAATCAATTTAAAACCTTTTTAGAATTGATTAAAAAATTAATATAAATTATCAATTAAAATTAAATTAAATTAATCAATAAATTTCTAAATTAAAAAGTAATGTCTCGTGGACTATAGTAATATTACGCTCTTCCAAGTCCATAAAGGTTAATGCCACCACCAAACTTCGTAAATACTCCCTCCGTCCCGTTGATTATTTCATTATTTTGAGTTTGACACGCAAATTAAAAAAAATAGGAGAGAGAAGAAAGTATTGTGAGTATAAAAGTAAAATAGGAGAGATAATGAGTGGAGGGAATAGTAAATTTGAAAAGTGTTGTGAGTGTAAAAGTAAAATAGGAGAGAGAATTAGTGAGTGAAATAGTAAAAATTCTTTGCCATTTTAGGAAAGGGGAAGCTTTTAACGAGACACCCGTTTTAACAAAAAGTGAAGCTATCAATGGGACGGAGGGAGTATTAAATACCAACAACCTTATTTGGAAATGTTTTCATCCTGTATCGGGTTGAAAAATAGATATTGTTTTGGAAGGTAAGCTTTGGTTCAAAATCTCAATTTTAAATTTATATTGAAACTTGTTTTGTTGTATTGTTTTTTTTTCCCGAGTGATACAATTCATGAGAGAAAAACAATTGCTAATAATTGCATTTGTTAAAACATGTGAAAACCTCTTAAACAATATCTATTGGAGCCTGATGAAATATTTATAATGACAAAATAAAGCTATAGCTTAAGCAGTATCCGCTTTCCCTTTCTTTTCTATAAGAGAGGTCCGCCAGAATCCGCTTTTCCTTTCTACGAGAAAGATCAGAAGTTAAAATTTCACCAAAAGCAATTTTTAATACTTTCAAGTGTCAATCCCGTATTATTAGATTAAGTTATTCTTTAATAAAATATCCCAATAAATTAAAAAAGATAAAGACAAAAGTACCCTTACCGCCGTGAACGGTAAGGGTACTTTTGTTTTCATTGATTTTGAATTCAATAAATATTCAAATTCTATAGAATTTAAATAACTTAGAATTTAAATAACTTAGAATTTGCTTTCAAAATCATAGCATTTTCATTATTTGAATAATGTGTGAAATTCAATTGTAATTATACATTATATTTAAAATAAAAGTTCAATAATAAGTCAAGTATCTAGTTTAGTATAGTGTATATGATTGTTAGTTATTATAAATAACAAGGGTTCAAATCTTGCTAACACAAAAGTATAAAAAAATTATATTTTTTTAAAATAAATAGTATATAGTGGTAGTGGTTAACGGCGGCGGAGGTAGTTCGAGGCGGTGATTTCCTGAAGCGGCAGTGGTGGCGGAAAGTGGCCGGAGGTGTTGGCGGTGGCGGGAGGTGAGGCGGCGGTGGTGGTTATCGGAGGTGTTGGCGGCGGCAATGATGGTTGTAGGCGGCGGTGGTGATTGACGGAGGTGTTGGCGGTAGCGGCGGTTGCCGGAGGTGTTGGCGGCGGGGGAGGTGGCACAAATGGTAGTGGTTGAAAGTTGTTGTTGTGGTGGTAAAAAGAATGTGAGTTGTTATTAATTGATCAAAATTTAGAATTTAAATTATTAGGATTTTAGATGAAATTACTTTTGTGGAATTTTGTGATTTAGAATTTCAACACAATTTCAATTCCTAATTTTAGTTATGTTCTCAAATAATGAAATTGGTTTTGGAGGTCCCAATTTCAATTTTAAACTATGAAATTGGAGTATTCAAACATAATCTAATAGTAAATTTGAAATTTTTTTCGACATTCATTCGAAAAATGTGAAGAGTAATAAATACAATCAACCATATTTGGAAGTATTTTCATATTTCTAAAGACGAAAATACCCTTACTACCGTGAACGAATGGCTAAAACAATACGGAGTAGTTAAGGAGAAAGTAAATGTCTTAAATAAGCCTAAATAAATAAAAGGATAATATAGTAATTACAAAGAAACCGGAGGGCTTTGGGTTTCCGATAGAAACCCGGAATCCACCGCACCACCATAGCTAAACCTCAACGAAGAACCCTTCTGGGTTTTAGTTGTTAGCAAAAATCCGCCGGTTACCCAAATAAGCCACTTTTCTCGAGTCCCAATAATTTTCTTGTCTTTTTGCCCTCGATTCCCTCTTTATTTACCAACTAGCAGTAGCAGCAGTAGTATTGTTTATCTCATGTTTACACACATCACCACTGCTGCTCTGCCATCATAATAATTAGCTTCAAAGCACAAAAACACACACACACACAACACTTTCCCCCCTTTCTTTTCCCTGGATATTCCATTCCAAGAAGCCAAAGTTTCTGGTGGAGGGTTTATGACATAAAGGGTGCAGAAAAGTGCAAGCATAAAGTAAGTTTTTTTTTTTGTTTTTTTTTATTTTTGTGAATTTATTGGTATGGGTATGGTTTAAATGGTGGGTTTATGAGGATCAAAGATGGGTTTTTGATAAAGGGTTATATGAACGGTCGTTTTATGATTGGGTTGATTTTATGTTTTTTTTTTTTTTTTTTTTAGAATTTTCTTTCTTGATCATGGGTTTAATTTTCTTATGGCATTGATTTTGCATGCTTGTTTATGTTCGGGGTTTGATTGGTTTAATTTTTTAGGGATTACAATAATGTGGATTGACTGATTGGTGTATGAACCAATGATCTGGTAGAAAGTTGTGAACTCAATTCCGTTGCTTTATTTATCATGATTTGCCTTTGATTGATGATGATTATAGTTAAAGATGGGTTTTTTGAGTAATGGGGTGTGTTTGTTAAAATTTAAGGGGTTGCAGAAGAGGGTGTGAGAATGTGTTTTGGGGTTTTGTGAGTTTTAGTTACTGGTGATTGGGGTATTGCGGAGCTGATAAAATAAGTTGGGAACTTGATTTTGATTTTGATCTTGATCAACGAATCAATGTGTTGATAAAGGTTTTTGGCTAATGTCTATTGTTACATGGGATTCAGAGTTTATTCGGGCAATGTTCCAATCTTTCTAAGGATTAATTGTTAATTGTAAGATATGTGCTTGGGATGAAGTGTTCAATGATTGGTTCTGTTAGTGGATATATGATTGCTATGCAGGTTCAATGGCGAAAGTCTGAATTTTTAAATTTCTACATTTTTTGATTGGTTCCTTTGCAGAAATGAGGGCGAGAAATAATTTTAAATAATTAAATTTCAAGTAAATGTCTAGGATTCATGATTGAAATTAAATTTTCAATGTCTGGTCCTGTTAGGATCTTGTTGTTGCTATGAAGGTGCATAGGCCTAATGTAGGGTGAGAATTTGTATAAAATTTTGGCGATGTAGATGAATAGCTTAATGATTGGTTACATTACGAGACGGGGCGTGAGTTTGAATTAAACGGTCAAATGTTAATTTTCTGAAATTCTGTTACTGAAATGATGCTATGCAGGTGAAGGGCTCCCGTGATTGACACGTGGGAGTTGAGTCATTTTATCGCTCGCCTATTATGGTAGTTGCCCTTTCTTTTTCTTGACATTGCAGAAAGAGATTTGTTTATTAGTGAGGTGAGTTATATAAAGCCTTTGAAGGTATTATTAGTCTTCTTGAGAATTTGATGCTTTTGTACTTGTCCTTCCATTCTGTATGTTGTTTGTTTTGATTAACAATTTGAGAGAATTTGCTTGTCTAATATTTTGGAATTAACAAATGATACTCCCTCCTTCCCAAAATGAATGTCCTAAAAAATTTCAAATTTGCTTTTGATTAAGAGCAAATTTGATTTTTTTTTTCAGACATTCATTTGGGACGGAGGGAGCATCATTTTAGGAAATTCATTAACCATTACATGTCCATCCATTGATGCTAATGATGTGAACACTATTGTCCTAGTTTGTGGTCACAGTTTCAAGGGTGCTTGTAGGGAATGTGTCTCATTCAGCATCCAAAGGTTTCAGTTTCAAAGAGAAAAAGTATACGATAATCAAAGAGGGATAATAACAAGACTGTTAGACGTTTAATTATATTGCTAGCGTTGAAAAGATGAGAAAACAGACATATGACCGAAGAGACAAGGATAAAAGTTTTGTTTCACCTGAAGTTTCTTTGCTACATAACTTGGATTATCAAAGGATGGAATTGATTCCTATCTGTTGCGGAGTACTAGATTCCTTGAATACATCATTGGATTCTCGCCACTTAAACATGGTTAAAACTTGCAATCATTTAATGGTACTGTATTTATACAAATCATGTGTTGCTCATAACAATAATATTTGTATGATTTTTCTTGTATACTCCATACCAATTATGTGTTGCTCATAAAAATAATACTTGCATGATTTTTCTAGCATACCAATTATGTGTTGCTCATAAAGATAATACTTGCATGATTTTTGTTGTATACTAAGTAGTGTTTAATTCATCTAATCAGATTACATCTTTTTGTCGCTTGAAGGATAAGGAGTTGCAAAATGGACAAGCCGACTGAAGAGCTACAAGTGCCCACTGGGGTACTCAAAGGCATCATCTTCGATATTCTAAGTGAGACAGATGCTGTAAGTATCTCATTCAAATTACAAGATAACGTAGCTATTTATGTTCTGTTGTATTCTTCTTTTCGAAGAAGGGTAACAATTCAACGTTCTATTAAGAAAGTCAAATTGTCAAATTATATGGTCTGCGAATCACGAGCCTAAGGCCTTAAAGAAGAGGAGTATCTGTTGCGCTTTTGTCACTTTTATAACAAAATTGTTCCGACATCATAGATAATGCCTCTTGTCATATCACTTTTATAACAAAATTCTATGTTTTTTCATGTAATCTTACAGGCTCAATCTACTCTTTCTTTTATTTTATAGAATTCAGTCAAGCTTGTCTTTGTTTTCATCTTTCTTCCACTTTATCATCTCATTCTGCTCTATTATCAGGAAAAAATGTCTGTCAAAGTGATTGGAGCATCCAATGAAGTGACAGATCCTATGTTGGGCCTTCCTAATCCAACCTCTCAGTGCCCTACATGTGGTGCCAAATATTCTAGAGCTTGTGATGGTACAAATGGCGGAATTATTATTTTCCTTATTGATATTTTTGGCTTGTTATTAATAAGTATCATCTTGCAGGTCACCTCGGCTTAATCAAACTTCCATATACAATTCTAAATCCATATTATATGTCAGAAGTGGCACAAATTTTGAATAGGATCTGCCCAGGATGTAGATCAATTAAAAAATGGAAGGTAATGGTCTGGTTCCATGTTTATTGTTGATGATAAGATTGCGTAATGGTAGAAACATACATTTTGTATTTCTTAGATTATGTCACAACATTAAGTTTTTTTTGTTTTTGTTTTAAATGTTTGTTTATATCAGGATGTAATCAGCTATTGGTTTTGACCTTTTGTGCTTTATATTGTATCCACTTATGTACCATAATGATTCATGGAACTATAGCAAGAATTTATGGAATTTAAATAATTGGAAGGCTCCGTGTGTTGTGCATACGCCTATTTTGGTTATCACATTTTGACAGATTTTTGTCTTAATATTTTAGCAAACTATTGTAAAGTAGAATATGTAAAAGCCGATGAAATGTTTCAAATCTATAGTAGAAATCCGAGGCCTAATTTCTCATGTCAAAATTTCCCCTTCATGCTACATACAACAGTAGAGTCGAAGTTTTTAAGGATTAAAATATGTAATCCTAAATACTGGAAGGTTAGAGAATTCAATGTTTCTCCAAACTTGAATTTAACGTAATCATTGTCACTGTACAAACTACTAAAACAGGAAGTAAACTCTTGAGTTTGACTAGGGAAGTAAATTACAATCATGAAATGCTTGAGTTTCTGAAGAGATAAATCCAGTTAGAACCATGAGAACTAAAAAATTACAGTCATCAAAGGCATTGCTGTCTATGTAATAATGCAACGTTTGTTTCGAAGTTTCTCGAGCTCCATGTTCTATTGTGATTCATATGACATATTTAAAGAAACTTATGAAGTTTGTAGGGGCTGATAGTTCTTGAACATGATACCCTTTGGTACGTCTCTTTGTTGGAAACTATCTGCTAGGCTCATTTGTTTATTGAAGACAGTTCTTGAATATGATGCCCTGTGGTATGTTCTCACTCCGTCCCGAAATAATCTTCCTACTTTTTTGTTGTTGTCAATACGTATGTATTTTGAGCAATAATTTAGATCAATTTAATTATCATAATGAACATCTATAAATTGTTATTGACAGCATTCATAATGGTGTATCAGTAACTAGATTTAAATTTGTATTAGGATAATTAAATTAACCTAAATTTATTATTCAAAGTACCTTCATATTAATAACAAAAAAAAATAATAGGAAGATCATTTCGGGACGGAGGGAGTATACATGTTAAAAATTTTCTATTGGAAATAGTTTCCAGTTCTCATCGAAACAACTTCTGCTCTAGTCCTTTTCTTTTGAATGTGTATTCTTAGTTGCTTTCTGGTGATGATATTCTTGTTTCTTTCCACTTGACAGAAAACGGATTCAACATCCTCAGAAAATAGGCAAAGAGTTTGCAAATACTGTGATGTAAGTTTGCTTGGTTACTGTCATGTATTTGTCTCGTTAGGTTCGAAAATATTGTAATTTGAGTTTTTCCTATTATCAGGGATTTTCGAGGGACCTATATCCACCTTTGAAGTTTAAAGTTTCTACAAGAGATGTTTTTGCAAAGACTGCTATCATAGCAGAAGTCAAGTTGCCTAAGAACATAGGTTCCAGCAGAGGAATCGCAAAGGATTATTGGGAGTTTGTTCCCAAGGATCCACAACAAGAAGGAACTTCTGAAAACAAAAGAGTTCTCACACATGCACAGGTAGTATCCTATATTACCTTCTAAGAAGATGTTTCAGTCCATATTTCTTTCATTTCTCACAAAAAAAAAAAAAAAATAAAAAAAAATTCTGTGAACTTTTTGTCCGTATTAATGTTTGCAGTTATCATCACATGAAAATAGTAGTTCATTATACTTTGTCCGAGACAATTGACCTTTTTCCGTTGTTTTTTTTTGGTTTGAGGACACACTGAATCTATTTTCTTAGTGCTATTCTCGAGCAAAAGGTCTTCCTTATTTTCAGATATTAGAGTGAAGCTTCCTGAAAGAATCACTTTATACGATGCAATATATTAAATGTTCTTTTAGATAAATGAGTGACAATAATGAAATCCCATGAATGATGAAAACTAGATTTAGTTTGCATTCACAGATTAAAATTTATCTCTTTCTTTGTAAGAAAAATCCCATTATTTATAAGTTTATGGAACTTACTAAAAGTATCATGTAAGTATGAACTTAAGCAGGCATGCATGTGGAGGTGCATTTACTTTCATGGGGAATTTAGTCATTTACTGTAGTGAAGTTATAAATAAATAAAATAAAATTGTTTAGGTGGAAAAATAAATATAAACCTTTACCAAATTATTATTTATACATGGAGCATTCGTTGCATATTCTGGAATTAATACTTATTACTGAATCTGTTAATTAATATCTTAACATCTACCAAGATTCCCATATTTATAATTTCTGTATACTTTACATTCTTTCCCACACATCCATCTGATGAACTTTCATGTTGCTATTATATCATGTTTAGGTCTATCAACTGTTGAAAGATCTGGATCCAAGCTTTATCGAAGAATTTGTTCCCAGAAAAAATTCAATTTTTCTCCAGAGCTTTCCTCTTACACCCAATTGTCACCGAGTGACAGAGTTTGGGTCGAATATTTCATTTGTAAGCAACCTAAGTCCTTTATGTGCCTGTTCATTCGTTTGGTGGTTATGCATGTGGTTTGCATAACATTGTTCAAGTTTCTTTACTTCTTTTTTTGACATTCTTGTTTCATTTGTCATTGACTTAAGGATCAACGCACAAAGGGTTACAAAAATCTGATTAGTTGTAAAGGATCCGCAAACGAGCTGAGTGACCGTGCTAATGACTGTCTTAAACTTTCCAAGGCAAGCAACATTTATGTTTTCTTTACTTACTACTACCTCTGTCCCAGAATGAATGTCCAAAAGAATTTCAAATTTGCTCTTGATCAAGAGTAAATTTGAAATTTTCTTGGACATTCATTTTGGAACGGAGGGAGTAGTTTAGTCTGTTGGTAAATCTTATGTATGCGTATAACTGAACACTAATTTCTGCAGATACGCTCTGAAAAGGTGTCAAAGAGTAGCTATGCCTTTGTTTCTGAATCCGCCCCTCCTAAAATGACTGGATTGAAGTATTTGAAAGACCTTCTTCTTGGGAAGATGTGCAACAATGTGATTCGTATGGTCTGTGTGGGCGATCCATTTATCAGATTGGATGAAATCGGTGTGCCCCGTGACATTGCTGATCAGATGCTTGTATCTGAGAGTTTGAACGAGTTGAATTGGGAGAAATTGCATGCGTGTTGTGCTCTAAGAAATCTGGTAAGGGGGCAGATTTTTGTACGGAGAGAAGGGAAACCAATTCGGTTGAAGTTTTGGGATAAGTTGAGAATTGGGGATTCAATAGATAGACCTCTTCAGGACGGAGATATAGTTTTGATAAATAGGCCACCATCTATTCATCCGCACTCCCTTCTTGCCCTATCTGTGAAGATTCTTCCCACAAACTCCGTTCTTTCTATTAATCCACTTATATGTGCACCTCTGCGAGGGGATTTTGACGGTGATAGTCTCCATGTTTACATTCCTCAATCAATTGACACGAGGGCTGAGCTTCATGAGCTTGTCTCAATGAAAAACCAATTAATTGATAAGCAAAGTGGTCAAAATTTGCTGTCACTCAGTCATGACAGTCTTACGGCAGCACACTTACTTGTGGAGGACGGAGTGTTCATGGACAAATTCCAAATTCAGCAGCTACAAATGTATTGCCCGCATCAGTTTGGAATGCCAGCTGTCATTAAAGCCCCTTCAGCGAGAACATTGTGGACCGGGAAGCAGTTATTTGGTGGCCTTCTCCCTCGCGATTTCAATTACGGTTCTTTGGGCGTTGATATTAAGAACGGGGAGTTTTTAGCTTCTTCCAGTGGGTCTTCTTGGCTGCGGGACGGAGATGAGAACATCTTCCAAAGTCTTATCAAGCACTGTCATAGAGAGGAAGTTCTTAAATTTCTTGATACGGCGCAGGAAGTTCTTCTTGAGTGGCTGTCAATGAGAGGATTGAGTGTTTCCTTGTCTGACCTTTATCTCTCTCCAGATTCAGACTCCCGCAAGAATTTGAATGATGAAGTACTTTGTGGATTGCTTGAAGCGGAGCGAGTTTCACATGATGAACTCCTGATGTTGGATTCATGTCAACTTTTTTGTGATGAGAATGTACCAGACAACATAAAGGACAAGGCATTAGGAGGGGATTTAATGTGCTATAGACAACAGAAATCTGCTGCACTAAGTCAAGCTTCAATTTCTGCATTCAAGCAAGTATTTTGGGATATCCAGAACTTAATTTATCATTACTCAAGCACGGATAACTCTTTCATGACCATGTTGAGGGCGGGAAGCAAAGGCAATGTGCTGAAATTTGTCCAACATAGCATGTGCCTAGGTCAACAGCATTCTCTGGTACCACTTCCTTTTCATTTCCCGCACCAACTTTCTTGCTCTGGGTGGAACAAGCACAAGATAGCTGAATTAGGTGGGCCACCTGATGATATGACTTGCGCCGAGAAGTTCATTCCGTGTGCTGTCATTAAAAATTCTTTTCTGACTGGATTAAATCCTTTGGAGCTATTTGTTCATTCAGTTACAAATAGAGATTCCTCATTTGGTGGTCATGCGGATATTTCTGGCACTTTAAATCGAAAACTGATGTTCTTCATGCGTGATTTGTATACCGGATATGATGGAACAGTGAGGAGTCTTTATGGGAATCAACTCGTTCAATTCTCATACAATATCGAGGATACTTGTCTTCCAAGCAACTCTCGTGGTGAGTCCCTTGTGGATAAAGTTATTGGTGGGGAACCTGTTGGTGCTTTGGCAGCATGTGCCATTTCTGAAGCAGCATATAGTGCTTTGGATCAGCCTGTGAGTGTGCTTGAAAGTTCGCCTCTCCTAAATCTAAAGGTTCTCTCTCTCTCTCTCTCTCTCTCTCTCTCTCTCTCTCTCTCTCTCTCATGCACTTTGATTATGTAAATGCTCTTAGGCAAATTTGTGCTTTAGAAGAAACTTTAAAGATGGGCTCAAGGAAAGGGATACGCTGTTTACTTATTTCATTTCACAAAACTAATGGAATTGCATCTATTTGTGTGCAGAAAGTACTTGATGGTGGTATTAAGAGAGCAACTGGTGATAAAACAGCTTCACTGTTCTTGTCGAAGAAACTGAATAGGAGGACTTACGGAATGGAGTACGGGGCTTTGGAAGTGAAAAATCATCTGCAGAAAATAATCTTTCAGGACATTGTTTCTGTTGTCAAGATATTGTAAGATTCCCTAACTTTTTTCACCTGCAACTTTTCTTTTCTTATTTCCCTCCTCATCAGTATCCCTGTTTCAATTATCTTGTACTTTATGGTCAAATCCTATTGGACGTGATTTTCCTTGTATTCTTAATGTTTTAGATTCATATATTAATAATGGGTTGATATTCACTTATGAAGGCGGACTCAAAGAAAGCGACCACCTCCTACTAGTCGCTCTCCAGGAACTTGTTCATACTCTAGTCCATGGATGATCCATTTTCATCTAAGCAAGGTAATGCAATCTCACTTATTCTCCACCAAAATTTAGTAATTGAATTGTATCCGAGGCTATAATACTATTTTCTTGCAGGAGGCTGTCACCAAGAAACAGATTAAAATACAATCGATCATTAATTTGCTTGACATCAAGTGCAATTCAACTCGGACCAAAAAGTCAAAAATCAGTCTTCCGAAGCTGCAGATTACACGCAAGTAGGATTTTCTCCTTGTTTCTACTGTTTTCAGTTGGGGTACAAGTTGCGTATGAATATGTGAACCTTTTTTTGTGAAGTTTCCTTTTTTACACAGTGATGATTTTTCTCCAAAGGAACTTCAGCGTCTTCTTTCTTATCTTGTTTATTTATTTGCAGCTGCGGAGAGTGCTCTGACGATGATGGAAAGAATGAACATGATGAGAAAATATGCATTGCCGTTCAGGTGGTTGAAAACATCCAGGATTCCAGTACTGAACTTGATATCCTCCGGGACATGGTTATTCCTTTCCTTCTTGGAACTGTTATTAAAGGTAATCATAAGGAACAATTCTGAAAGTCAATTTTCTAAAGATCAAAAAAAATTCCATAAATCCTGTTATTGAGCATCGGTTTTTTTATTTTTTTTATTTTATACTTTTGATTTCTGATATAGTTATTAAATTTGGAATCTCATAAAGTTTAGTTTAATAAAAATTACTCTAAATTTGAATATACAAAAGTAGAAAGTGGATATCTTTCTCAGTTTACCACATTCTAGTATTCTGCTAACAAACACTATGACACTCTATGTAGGATCCTCATTTGTCAAGAAGGTGGATATCTTATGGAAGGAGGGGCAAAAAATGTCAAAATCTTGTAAAGGTTCTTCTGGTGAGCTTTATTTGCGGGTTTTCATGTCAGAGAACTGCGACCGAAGGAAATTCTGGAATGTTCTTATGGATGACTGTATTCAAATAATGGACTTGATTGATTGGGATCACAGTCATCCTGATGACATTAGTGATTTAACATTGGCCCTTGGGATTGATGCCGCTTGGAAACATTTTCTAACTGTGAGTTCTATTAAAGATGTTTGATTTTCGGTGTACAGATTTATTTATTTAAATAATATCGGCATAAGATTATATATTTGTTAAATACAGAACTTAAAGACTGCCTTATCTGATACGGGGAAAAGTGTACTTCCGGAACACTTGGTTCTTACTTCGAGTTCTCTATCAGCTACCGGAGAGTTTCTTCCTCTGACCTTTAAAGGGTTGTCAGACCAAAGAAAACAGACATCAGTTTCGTCACCTTTCATGCAAGCATGCTTTGCTGTAAGTTCCAATATCATTCTTATATATGCGTAGATATATACATACATATATATAGATATACATATCTATTATTCATTATATTTGAACCAGCTTGTGTAAAGACTAAGTTTAAGAATGTCACAGAAACCAGCAGATTGCTTTGTTAAAGCTGCCAAAATGGGAGCCACAGACAATCTTCAGGGTACCATTGATGCACTCTCATGGGGAAAAGTTCCTTCTTTGGGGACTGGTGCAAAATTTGACATTTTATACTCTGGGAAGGTACTTAGTTCTATACACTATTAAGGCCTTCATCCCATAATATATGTTGCGCTTGACTTGTCAACGTTTTTATAATTTCATGAAGATCATTAAAATTTCATTAAAAATGATAAAAGATCAATCAAGTTGACCTACAAAGTCAAAGCATGTCATTTATTTTTGGACGGAGGGAGTATTTACTTTCTTTTTACGGGAATGGTTTAAGTACAATTTCATTTTAGAACAATCTATTCTTTCTATGTAGAGACTAAAGTTAACCACAGTTCTAACTCATTATTTTTATTTAAACAGGGACATGAAATTGAAAAATCTGTGGATATTTATAGTCTCTTGGCTAGCAATGATAGTAAGCTTGAAAGGAAGGTAGGGGAAGCCGTATCTGATATGGATAGTCATTTATCCGGTAAAACTCCCAGTTCGCCTCTATTTTCAAATAAGGATTTTGACGCAAAAGGATCGGAAGAATTTAAATCAATGTTACAGAAGTCTGACCTCCAGCGGCGTATTCCGAGGCTACCTCGGGAGTTAGGTCATATACTACGCAAGTACGTTGATCCTCTATTTAATATATATTCTCTCTTTTTTCGTAACCGTTGATATTGGTTGACAAATTTGTACGAAAATTGCTTATCTGGTGGTTATAATTGTTGAAAGGGGTCATAAACTTTCTAAAACGAGAATCCAAATGCCATATATTGGGTAAAAGAGTGGTTCATTAATGCCACCTCAACATCCATCAGCGGAGTTAGATGGTTTTAGATTTTAGTCCACTTGAAAGAAAAATCTAGAGCAAGCATGTCAATCTTGAAATACATATTAGGGCAATAAAACATAAGCGTGTGCTAGGTAAGTAAATGGTTACTACTACTCCCTCCGTCCTGGAATCATAAAATTTGGTCAATGTTCAATTGATTTGATCACTAAAATGAAAAAGGGAATATATTTCCGGGACGGAGGTAGTATTTATGCACGCGTTAGCAGCATCCCAGTAAAGACACTTATGGAAGGAGGAATAAATGTGCTTAAATTTTTAGTTTTTCTTTTACTTGTTGGCTACTGCTTTACCGAGTGTCCCTCATTGATGTAGGTATGATATTAATCACCCGTTGGGAGAAGATGACTTGTCTACAACATTGATGGCTTTGTATTTTCATCCCCGAAGGAGGGAGAAAATTGGATGTGGAGCTCAGCAAATCAAGGTCGTCTCCCCTCTCTTTTAAAAAGGAATAGTTTTTGTTGAAGTTTATACATTTTAAAGACTTCTTGTTTTCAACTATAGCATGATTTTGGGTCTTGTTAGTTAAGTAACAAACACTTCTCGGTCTTGTAAAAGACGTAGAAACTTCACACTGTTAAGAATGTAGAGAAATAATTACTTTCCCTGAAAGGTGATTGCCTTGGTTTTCTCTCGAGAATTAAATATAATTTTTGTTTTATTTTTACTTTTACTAAATCTGGAATCTGTGCTCATGCTACAGGTAGGATATCATTCGAAACATGAAGAATCGCGCTGTTTTCAAGTGGTGAGAACAGATGGAACAGTTGAGGATTTCTCATACCACAAGTGTGTGGAAAATGCTATGGATTTGATTGGTATGAAAAAAGCAAGAATGGATCAATTAAAGTGGAGGAACGCAAAGATATTCCCAGAAAAGAAATCAGAAATAAGCGAAAGCGCGGAGCCCACAGAATGTTTTGTCAAGGAAGCTTGGGAAAACGGTAAGGGGTAGATAAAGGTAATAATTAGAATGGGGGAATTAATGATACTGTTCTTCAGCTTCTTTTTGCTGCTTCCACTGAAACTTGTTTGCCTTGAGGCGAGGAAGATTTAGTGGAAGTAGCAACGAGACGCTTGGAACAGCAATAATCCCTTTTACAGTTGTTGTACTTTCTTTTTTTCTTGTTGTTGTTATTGTTGCTGTTGTAGCAGACTTGTCAACTTTTCTCTTTTTGGTTATAAAAGACTACCTTTAGACATGCGATTTGCGGATTCGTTTCGTTATTTCTGTTTTTGATTTTTTTTTTTTCATTTTCTTTTCACTAAGTAATTTTAGAGAGCCTGAAAGAAAACCCTACTTTGACTCCCTGCATTTGTTGTCATGTGAGTGGTAAGATAGCATTGCATTTACACATACACCCTCTGCCCGTGCCCGTGTAGCTTAGCAGTTGACTAGTCAAACTTTTTAAGAAAGGTGCTTAGGTGCTTATTTTGGAACTGATTAAAAAGGAAAATGGGAGATTATTGAGAGCTGTATTTGTTAGGATTGCTAAATACTATTCTTATTTATAGCCTTTGTTGTAGCTATACATGTAAAATGGCCTTCCACTGGCTTGGGAATTTGGCCCAAGTGGTCGACCCAACATGAGGAATATGGGACTGTAGAATTGGATTCAATCTTCAAAAAAGAGGATTTCATTGAGTATCGAGGAGTCACGGAATTGAGGACAAAACACCAAATGATTGATTTTTATTTTTTTTTGGTTATAGAGGCCTCCAGAAGGTTATCTGTAAATATTGGGGTTGGGGTTGCTTATGCTCCATCCGTCCCAGCCTAGTGTGAACCAAAATGTTGGATACACCGATTAAGGAAAAGTAAGTGAGAGAAAAAGTGGAGAGAGAATGTTGTGAGTGTAAAAGTAAAATAGGAGAGAGAATGAGTAGAAGGAATAGTTAAGAGAGAGAATGTTGTGAGTGGAAAAGTAAAATAGGAGAGAGAATGAGTGGGGTAAATAGTGAAGATCCCCTTCCATTTTGGGCAGTTCACACTCGGCTGGGGCGGACCAAAAGGGAAATAGTGTACACTCGGCTGGGACGGAGGGAGTATGCATTATTTTCTAGATCTTGCTGTTGGAAACGAATAAATTTTATTTTTATTTTTAGATTTATTTTTATTTTTATTTTTATTTTTATTTTGATACCCTAGCTATGTGTACATGTTGAGATGGGATTCAAATCAGATCTTGTTTTAAATTTGCTTTTGTTCATAGTTATTGAAAGTAAAGTTGATTTTTTTTTTTTTGGTTATTTATAGTCAATTTCAGTCAACATTGACGACCAGCCCACTTTGAAATAGGGTGATTGCACCCACATGTTACATGTTGCACAGTTGGGAGTATTAAAAAGAGGATTTGGTGGTCCAGATTAAAATACATGTCGTCGGGGTGAAGATTAATTTGATATACTCCCTCCGTCCCAATAAGTGTTTCATCCTTTTGGGTAGGCACGCAAATTATGGAAATGAGAGGAAAAAAAAATGTTGTGAGTGTAATTTGAAAATAGGAAAGAGAATTAGTGGAGGGAATAGTAAATTATAATAGTGTTGTGAGTATTAAAATAATGTAGGAGAGAGAATGAGTGGAGGAAATAGTAAATTATAATGGTGTTATAAGTATTAAAATAATGTAGGAGAGAAAATGAGTGGATGGTATAGATTTAAAATCTATACCATCCACTATCTACCGCTGCAGCAAATTTAACGCCAGTTCCAGATTCTAAAAAAAATGGGCTAATTTCACTTTTCACCCGCTTTTTAAGTTTGGACAAGTATCATTATCCCTTTTTCTTCTATTGATAATGGTATCAAAATGACTATAAATTGCACATGGAAATCTGGAGGTCATGAGTTCGATCTTTTCAGAAGTTAGAGAGAAGGCTTTCTCTTCCTAAAATTTATCTCCTAGACGTTTCTGTGTGTGCATGTGTGTGTGTGAGTAGTGAAAAAAAAATGATTATAAATTCCTTTAAGTTTAAGGGAAGGGAGAGTGATTGGAATTTTTTTAAAACGCTCTTCTCCACGTGGTGAATTAGAAGATTCTTCGGACATAGCTATCCCCGCAGTGTATTCAAGGTTCTCAATTTCCTCCTTTTCTTTTTCTATGTCCCAATTATGACACGTCTTTTTCATATATCCAAACAAATCACTTTCTCAACTTCAATTCTTCATCATTATAATCACAACTATCATCACCAATTCAATTCAGAAAAATCATTTTTATCATCAACTTAAGGTACTTTTATTTGGGATTAGACGTCTGTACAATAATGTTTGTTGATTAATTTATATCCTATTGATATTGCCAGGACCTTCCTCAATAGCAACTTCACCGTTGTAGTCTAACCTCGATATCTCCGGCTCCTTCTTCTCCGACTGATCTGCACACACTCAAACGTTAACTAAGCCGGGGGCGGCTCCGGCGTAAGCCCCTCCGGCGTGAGGATAAGTGTTTGCTTGATAAAAGGGTAAACAATATTGAAGGTGGCTGTGTGTGTATCAATGGACGTACCTTTTTCTGAAGCCTTCATCTCTTATTTATACCCTTTATCCTCGTGCCTTGCATATGACATCCTCACATTTCATGCCTCCTGCCACGTGTCACCACATCATTGGTCCTTTATAAAGTAAACCCTCAACACGTGATCATCAATCCCAATGCATAACCGTCTAATGGGTCCCACTTGGTAGATATTTATATGCTGCCTCTGGTGAACATCAACTGGGATCCCTCTCTCGCCGGATAGGGTCACTTACTATCATGTCTCGCCTCGCCATCATGTCTTGCCTTTAGTCTTTATCGCCGGCTTTCCTCATAATATGTCGCTATTTACTATCTTAGTTTTCCCCCTTCTTAATGATATTAGCGGGATATTTCCTGTCTCGCATTCCTATAATCCTCTTTGGGTCGCCTGTAATCTCATCTCCTTCTTGGGTCGTATCTCACTTTTGGGCCCACTGGTTACTCTCTCGCTAATAGATTTGGGCCAGGCCCAACCGTTATTATTGGACAGCATCAGAAGCCCCTAAGTTTATGGCGAGATTCATTTATGGTCTCGCCAAAAACTTTATGTTTACTACCTCCTTATTCTGCGACACATACATCCTTCTTCAAGAAGTTACCATTGTAAACCCCCCTCCATACACGTGTCCCTTAAGATTTGAACGGGCCGTCATTTGGGAATCGTGCCAGATTTGTGAGGGAAAATTTGAAAGTTTTTTCCCAAATGTCACATCAATCATTTCCTTAAAACCCTCTCTCCTATAAATACCCAAATCACAACCCTCATTCCTCTTTCTTCCCTTCTTCAACCTTGTTAGAGCCTTCTCAAACTCCGGCGAACCCAGTATTGATTCCGACTGTTCTTCTTCATCTTTCACCGTCCAATCACTGATTTCTTGCCCAAACTTGTTTCTTGACCTTTATTCCTTTCATATTTACCTATTTTAGAAGTGATTTGGTGCATTATTCCTCAATCCCAAGATTCGACCATTGTCTCCGGCGTCTGTTCATCTTTCCCGGTGACTCTTCATCTTTTCCGACCAAGATTACATTTTCATCAGGTAACTTTTCCAAAAACCCTTCGCATAAAGCCTTCACATTTTGATATCCCCTTTTTGCCCGTCTATTTGAATTTTGCATTTCCTTTTATTCTTTAAAAACAATTTTCCCCAAACTGCCTTTCATGGCGAGATACAAGAACTGTGCCAAGGTAGTTAGATACGGTCGCTGTCAGGTTTCAGGCGGCTTTTATAGACGTCTGCGAACTACTTGGACGAGATTGCCCAAGGTTGACATAGTTAGGTTTTTAGTTGAACACTGGGTGGATCCTTCACTGATTGACTCCCTTGAATTCCAAGGCCATTTTTTCCTTCCTCTTTCAGCTCCTATGTCGCACATTTTTCCTTCTAGCAATCAATTGGTTCGATTTATCAAAGACAAATATAATCCCCCTTTAAGCGACTCATCTGAATCCCGCTGTATCGCTGATCCTTTTTCCAAACGTAGAACACATTATAAATCAATCCTTTCTTCTTCTTCTTCCAGTGAATCCTGCGACATGGCTGGTCAAGCAACTTCTTCTCCCGCAGCGGCTTCCAATAATCCCCCTCCCACCGGGGTTCAAAATCTCGCTCTTCAAGAAGGTACATTCTTTACTAATCCCGCGCATGCTGAAGCGGGATCTTCCCTTGCACCAGACACGGACTCCCTGATTCCCAACCCTATTACTGACTGGCATAGAACATACCATATTGATAGCTCAATATATCGCATTTCTGACTATCAGGGAGATCTCTCCCTCGCCTACTTAAGAGAAATGAGGGAGGGCATAGTAATCTTTCCTTCTCAACTTAAAGCCGGCCTTAGGATCCCCTTTGATCCTTTCCTTTGTGAATTCCTATACAAGGCCCAAGCCATGATAACAGAAATTCATCCAAATGCCATAAGAATAATAACTTCCTTCATCACCATTTGTCGCTCTCTGCGAAAAGAACCCACAGTCACTGCTCTGATTTCTTTGTTTACTGGGTACAAACAAACCAACCAACTCCCCAACGACATAATGGAAACCCGCCTTTCTCTCCAATACCATAGGGGTCCCAAGATCCTTACTCCACTGCCTACCAAAGTTCATGATTGGATGGATGACCCTCTCTTCGTTGTTTCTCGCGTCGGATGGTCTCATCCCGCTGACCTTCATCCTATCAATCCCCAAATCGAATCCAAAGAAGCTTCTACTGTTGGCGACGCTGCCCTTTGTGATGACATTCGTTCTTTGCTTGTCTTACCTGAGAGCTCTGCTGCTGATACTCCCCAACCTCTTATTTCTTGGAGAGGTATTCTGCGAGATAGGGAATTATTAGATCAAGTTGGTCTTGCGGACAACTTGCCTAGAGTCCCGCCCCGAGTACCAATAAGCCATGTCTACTTTGACGGATGGGAGCGACACTCTGGCAACAAGTATGCCCATGAATGCCAATCCTGCAAGGGTTCGCGTCATTGTACCGCCATGAATACTGCTCTTTGTATGTTTCCTTTTTAACCTTATCTTTTCTTTACTTTGACTTACACTTGAATTGCTTTAACTCTTGACTTCCTCTTGACTTCCTTTTATTTGATTTCAGATCATCGAGCTAAATCAATGGATGGGTCGTCAAGCCGCCTTAATCTGGAGAGGGCGACAAAAAGACGGAAACAACTGACCAATGCTCGCGGCGTCGCCCTTGCTCTTCTTACTGAAAATCTTCCTTTGCCAATTTCTCGCGATGGAAAAGATGCTGAATAGATCGCTTTGGAAAGAGCCCAAAACACGGCTAAAAACAGAGCCAGGCCCACTAACCAAGCTGCACGAGCCAAGCGACAAAAAAGAGTCGCCTCTGTAACAACCAATGTCGCTCCAGCTTCTCAGGTAAATATCACGCCAAACCCTGTCACTGATTCAAATCCTCCCTCTACGGCCAGATCTCCCCAACTTCTATTTTACCAACGACTACGAGATCACCGTTTCACCCGATATTGTCCTTGACAAATGTCGCCCCGGAAATCGAAATCATCACCTCTGATCCTGTTCCATCCAATACTTCTTCTTTGGAGGTTAACCTTACTGAGCCTCAACAAACCAAAATTTCTCCTTCTCGCGAGACAGAAGTTTGCGATTTAACAATTATTTCCAGTTCCCCTTCAACTCCTCCCGCCCCTAGCACTTCTTCCGCTCTTCCTTCTCCAAGCTGGTTGCAAGAAAATTTCTCTAAGCCCCTTGATTTTGTTGGGCTTTACGAGCTTAGCAAAGAAATCGCCAAATTCCCCCGCATAAAGGGGTTGATTGAAGAAACTAGGAGCGCGGAAGAGTATATGCTGGGTAGCTCGGCCTTAATTAGAGCTAGTGACCAAATACAAGTTCAAAATGTCGCCCAATGGATCCCGCTCATGCCGCCTGCCAGGCTGGCTTCTATTTTTCATTGGTTAGTTCTTCTTTCCTTCCTTATCTTATCTTAACCTTATTCTCAACTGCCTTTTAACTTTTAATTGTTACCTTTTCCCAGTTAGGATCTTCTATCACAGGCATTAGTGAGGCAAACACTCGCCTAGAAAATGAGTCGGCCAGATTGAAACGCGACAAGGATGTCCTGAAGGGTAGGCTTACGAGGCGAGATGTTACGATCAAGAACTTGGAAAAAGAGCGCGACAAGTTGAAAGCGATCGACAACTTCCCAAAATCAGCTCGATCACACTCTTTCTGATCTCAACGCCGCTACTTCTAATCTCGCCGCGGCTACCACTGAACTTGATTCCGCTAAAGAGAATGCCGCCAAGCTGAGAAGCGAGAATGAATCTTTGAAGGAAACTCATGCGGCTGACACTCGATCTCTACAAGACGAGATTACTAGGCTGAAAGAAGAACTAGCGGGAAGAATGCCGAGATTCTTGCTACGAATGCGTGTGGCTCAACTAAGCGATGACATTGCGGACATTGGGAACCGGACTTCCCTTCAAGTTATGAGAGCCGCGGCGGTGATATCAACGACATTCACTGCTATCACAATCGAAAAACTTGCACTGCTGGGGCTCGAGGCCAATTTTTCGGCGAGTATGTCGCCGCGGTCATTTGTGGTTCCTTATACTCTGAAGAACTCAAAGATCTTGCCGACGAAGATGCATTCTTTGGGTAAGTCGCCATGGAGACCTCCCCCTGTTCAAGTTCCCAATGCCGTTGCTTTGTGGGATAATCTTCTCGAACATAAACATAAACAACTAGATGATGCCAAAGCTCGTGCCTTAGCGACTTCAAGCTCTAGTCAAGTCATTCCGCCAACCAGGCCCAATGTCTCGATCTATTTCTTCCTTGATACTCAACTTATTTTGAACAATTTTTGTAACTTGCCTTGATGGCTAAACAATTTATTCTCTTTTCTTTTTGGGGCCTGCGTGCGTTTTGAACATTGTACATTTGCAGCCTTTGTGCTTGCCCCCTTTACTTTTATGCTTTACTTGTCTCGTCACTCATTGTTTTGATAGTTTATCAAAAATCTCTTTTGCACGACAGGTACCATACACATATACTCCCATCGAAAAAGTGAAGTCGTCTTTAGGCGACTTTACTTATAAGCATATTGTGCGACTCATCTTGTCGCTGGCTCTAACCCTTTCTTGATCTTGTTTTGCTTCATACTTAAAATAATTTCCTTCTTTTTGCCTCATCTTTCCTTTGTTATTCCAGCGAGAGAATGATATTTTTCATAGCGACTTATGTTCATGCCCTTAACGCGAGATAACCTTTTCCTCATTCATAGTTCAGAGACTTTCATTTTTATAATCCATAAATTGACTCGCATCATTTATCACGACTTACATTGACTCGCAACATTTATAGTCCGTCGACTTTCAACATTTATAGTCCGTCGACTTTCAACATTTATAGTCCGTCGACTTTCAACATTTATAGTCCGTCGACTTTCAACATTTATAGTCCGTCGACTTTCAACATTTATAGTCCGTCGACTTTCAACATTTATACATTTGTTTCAATAATTCATCAAATATTGTTTTGATAATTCATCAAAAACTCTTTGCTTTCTTACCTTTAGCGAGATATCATCATACACATATACTCCCATCGAAAAAGTGAAGTTGTCTTTAGGCAACTTTACTCTTAAGCGATTTATCTACCATGTTATTGGTGACTAATCATACATAACTATAAAATTTAATCCATGTAAGACACATACGAGGAATAAAATTTCATGCTTGTATTAAAACAAGTTCAACGTATATATCTTCTATTAGAATCATAAAACATATGGCTTTCCTTCATGATTTAAAAGTTCATAGATTCATCAAAAAGAATATGAAAAGACTTTAATAAGAATAACATAAGTAAATTACCCTCATCACTTCAATGGTAATATTTCTTTAAATGATCAACACTCCATGCGTTCGGGACATCTTTGCCGCCTTCTTCTTTCAAGTGATAAGTCCATTCTCGCACAATCTTAGCGATCTGGAAGGGACCTTCCCATTTTGGATCTAGCTTGGCAAATCCCGCTGCCGCGCCTTTAACTTCACGGCTTCTCAACACCCAATCTCCTACACTGAATGACCTCTTCTTGACTCGCTTGTCGTGTTGTGCCTTCATCCTCTGCTTGTAATTAATCATCCTCATTCTCGCTCTAAGCCTCTTCTCATCACTCAGGTCTAGCTCGAAGCACCTTCTGTCGCCATTCATTATCTCGTCATAATAAGTTACTCTATGGGTAGGCAAACCCATCTCAGCAGGAGTCATTGCTTCTGAGCCGTAAGTTAATGCGAAGGCGGTCTCGCCAGTTGATCCCTTCACTGTCGTTCTAACATACCATAAAGCTGTGGACAACTCTTCCAACCAAGCTCCTCCTCTCTTCTCTAAGTTCTTACACAAAATCTCTCGAACTTGCTTGTTAGCGGCCTCTACTTGTCCGTTGCATTGCGGCCTATACTGGCTATGATGCCAATGTTTGATATTCAAATTCTCGCAAAAACCGTGAAACTTTTTCCTAAATTGCGGCCCGTGATCAGAAATGATGGACCGCGGCATTCCATGGCGACATAGGATTTCCTCAGATTACAAATCGATAATGCGGTCTTCAGTGGTAGAAGTTAATGCTCTTGCCTCTGTCCATTTAGTGAAATAATCAACAACTACCACCACCATCTGCGCTCCTCCTTTGGCCTTGGGGAAGGGTCCTATAAGGTCTATACCCCACATATCAAGGGCAGCGCTATAATTGGGGGTCTGCCTCGGTCAGCTTGTTGCTAGGAATGTTAGCATGTCGGCGCGGCGATCACATCTCCTCACATACTCCTCCGCATCTTTCTTCAATGTCGGCCGGTAATACCCATGGAACATGATCTTATTAGCCAAAGTTCTTGCTCCTGGATGGCCTCCACAAATGCCCTCATGTACTTCGAACAAAACATTATCCACCTTTCTGGCTCTACGCATCTCATCAACGGTCGCGAAAAGACTTGCGGTATAAGATCCCATCTGTACATGGTAAACCTTGGCGACATTTTTCTAACAATCTTTGCCCTATCTTCTTCTTGAGGCGACTCTTCCTTTTCCAAATAGTCTTTCATTTCGCATACCCAGTCTTTTTCGCCCACTTCAATCTCCATTATCGGCGGCTGTCAAATGCCGGCTCTTGATAAATTCCACTACCACCTTCTTGGGCAACTCCTCTATTTTGTCACAAGCGGCCTTGCTCAACATGTCGGCTCGCTCATTTTTCTCTCTATCCAATCTGCACCGGCTCCCAATAATCAAAGCTCTGCAAAAATCTGTCTTACCATTTCACAATATTTTGCCAAAATTGTACTCAGCTACCCCGTAACTACCCTTTACTTGGTTGACAATCAGGCGAGAATCAGAATGAGCAACTATTTGCTTTACTCCAATATCTCGGCATAGCTCCAATCCCGCCACCAACGCCTCATATTCTGCCTGGTTGTTTGTCATATTAAACTTAAATCTCAGGGCCTTCTCGTACATGCAGTCCCTTTCTGGCGAACTTAATGAAATCCCCGCTCCTCCTTTATCTTTAGGCGAGGATCCATCAACAAGCAGGTTCCCAAACACCCCTCTGGTCTTTCTCGCTCCTCGTCCATCTCAGGGTCCTGCGACTTAGCCTTCCTTTTCTTGGCCCCCTGAGTCTCTATCTCCTCCCTTTCATACGTAAATGAAGTTTCGAGAATAAAGTCCGCCAAAGCCTGAGCCTTAATCGCCTTTCTTGCCTCAAGCTGAATATCAAACTCAGTTAATTCAATCGACCATTTTAAAAGCTCTTCAGCTGAATCGAGTACATTGTAAAATCTTCCTCGGGCGCATTGGTCAACACGATAACAAGATGAGATAAGAAATAGGCCCTTAACTTCCGCGTCGCAATCACCCAAAGCATAAGCCAACTTTTCGGCATTAAAGTATCTCGCCTCTACTTCACTTAATGCCTTGGAAACATAATACACCGGCTTTTGCATGCCACCATCCTCCTTTATCAATACCGCTGCCCTTTGCTAAATCGAAGCCGCCGAATAGACATATAAATGGTCTCCTTCTTAAGGCTACATAGGATGGGCGGCTTTCCCAAATACTCCTTTACCTTTTGAAACGCTTCTTCACACTTTGCATCCCAAGAAAACTTTTGATCTCCTTTCAATACTTTGAAGAACGGCAAACATTTCTCGGTACCAGCGACACAAATCGTCCCGAGCTATCACCCTACCATTTAGCCTCTGAATTTCTTGAATGGTCTTGGGCGACTTCATATCAATTAACGTCTGGATCTTCTCCGAATTTGCCTCTATCCCGCGGCGATTTACTAGAAATCCCAAAAACTTTCCCGCCGTTACTCCAAAGGTGCACTTACTTGGATTAAGCTTCATGGAATTCCTTCTCAAATTCTCAAAAGTCTCAGTCAGATCCGCCAAATGATCCTCCCCCTTGGTTTTGATTACCATATCGTCAATATAAGCTTCGACATTCCTTCCAATCTGCGATTTAAAAATCTTGTTAACCATCCTTTGGTATGTCGCCCCAGCATTCTTCAAGCCAAAAGGCATCATTCTATAGCAAAAATTTCCAAGGGAGTTAGAAAATTTGTTTTAGCCTTGTCTTCTTCAAGCATCTTGATCTGATGATACCCTGAGTAAGCATCAATAAAACTAAACACCTTGTGTCCCGCAATAGAGTCCACCAATCTATCAATCTTTGGCAAAGGATAACAATCCTTGGGACATGCCGTATTCAAATCTGTGAAGTCTATGCACATCCTCCACTTCTTGTTTGCCTTCAACACCATGGTAGGGCAAGCTAGCCGGTGGATAAGTGATCTCTTCAATGATTCCCGCCTTTAATAACTTCTCCACTTCTCCAATCACCGCTTTCTCCTTTTCCTTGACGGGTATCTCACCTTACAGCTTAAGGCTCTACATTTGGATCGGCATTTAAACAGTGTAAGGCGACCTTCTCATCAACTCCGCACATATCTTCAGGTTTCCAAGCAAATACATCAATGTTATCTCGCAAAAAATCAATCAGCATATCTCGCTCATCCTTTTTCAATTGTTTCCCAATTTTAACTTTCTGCTCTGGGTATTCGCCATTCACAATCACTTCTTCGATTCTTACGCACGCTTTGAATATCGAGGCTCATCCACGTATTTGCAATGTATCTATTTCAATTTCAGCCGCCTTCCTCCGATCGACACATTTCTTTATCCTCTTACCGCTACTTTCCCCCTTTTCTCTCCGTGACGACATGCTCTCGGGGGTGTCCATCGTGATCTCTTCATCACATTCTTCACTATCCGAGATCCACTATCTCTTGATACGGGGCTCTTTCATTTTGACAAATTACGTGGATCTAGACCGGGCCATCTCTGCTTGCATCACCATAAAAGCCATCAAATTCTTTTCGACTTTTCTTGCATCATTTCTGTCTCTACATCTCGCTCATCACTTCTTTCTGCATAACTTCATCCCTGCTCTTTCCTCAATAATTATGATTGCCGACTTATTTTTCATACTTTCTGTCTCCTCTGACTCTCACATCCCCCTAAGTCGGTGATCATATTTATTCTCGCATCCCGCAGGTCAAGGCGGTAGAAAGTGAACTTGTACTTGCTCTAGCATTTGTTTGCATTTCAATCTTCTTCGAATAACTTCCTTCACCTCACTTTTCAAACATGCTATCCCCTTTGCCGTAGGAAACTTGACCCGCTGATGCGGGATAGATACCACCATCTCAAAGCTTTGCATAAAGGGAATGCACACAATAGCATTATAAGGTGACACCAAGTCAATAACCATAAACTCCACGGTGCGAGTTCTCACCTTCTCATCTTCTCCTATCTCTACCGCCAAAGAAATCGTCCCCTTAACCCGCACAGTGTGGTTTGTAAATCCTTCCAAAAAACCTTTATACGGCACCAAATTGGCCTCTGTATATCGCATCTTTTTAAAAGCATCATAATAGAGAATATTTCGGCTTGCTCCGGAATCTACTAAAACCCGATGCAAAATCTTTTGTTCCACTGCAGGGCGATTGAGATTACAATCGGTTGGCATCCATGACTTGGCGTTAAAGCCAACTCTCGCCTTGAAAAAGCGATCATCCTTTCTTCACTGGGTGGATATAGGCGGGAATGTGACAAGTATGGGATAGCGACATAATCGATTACTTAAGCAAGTAATGCTTGTGGGCTCGTGAATCACCAAAATTTCATTCTGTTACCGTTTCCTCCTTGAGCCGCCCCATTTGGCTCTTGCCATACATACTCTTGCAGCTCACCCCTTTCAACCTTCTTTTGAATTACTCTTTTCAAATTATAACAATTGTCAGTCTCATGACCCTGTCCGATGATAATTACAATATTGATTCATGTTAATCCTCCCAAGATCATTCATTTCAAAAGGTGGTGGCAAATCAACAGCCCGCAGAATTTCACTTGGTGTAGCAGTCAACCTTGTAAACCTTACAATCCTCCTAACTCCACGACCTCCATTTTGCCCTCCATTGCGACCTCCAATGCGACCTCCCCCTCTACCGCTAGCGGGATTCCCTCGACCTCCTTGTTGAGCGGCATTCCCTTCCTTTACATACTCAATCCTATCCTTAACACTTTTCTTTCCAGTGTTAGAAGCTCCTTCATCAATATCCTCGCCACCACAATACGCTTTGACCCTCTCATGTAACTCGCTCAAAGTCGCGAGTAATCTCATCCTTAACTCCCTCTGAATGATTCGGATAACGGACCCGACATATACATCATTATAACATATTTGGGATCAATCTCGGCAATGTGATTGGCAATTAGCAAAAATCTGTTGGTGTAAGTAACAAGGCCTTCTCCGTCTTACATTTAATCCCAATCAACTCTGCTGCACTCTCTTGGTTGAGCTCCCACTGATCCAAATCTCGCCAAAAACTTTCTCTTGAAGTCTTGGTACCCCAATATGGAATTAACAGGCTGCTGCACAAACCAATCCAAAGCCTGAAGTTCCAAGGTGCTAGCAAAAGTCTTACATAATAAAGCATCATCCTTAGTCAAAATCGCCATTGTGACCTCAAATCCCGCTACATGAGTTCTGGCGGTGGTGACTCCTACATATTTGGATAGAGCGGGCAAACGAAAATCTGGAGCTGGCTCAGCTTCCTGGATATATCTAGCAAACGGAGCGACAAAGGAGTCCTTCTCATTATCAACTACACCACCTCTTTCCAGCTCTGCCAATCTTCTTGCCATCTCGGCCATCTGCTTCTTGAAAACGTCTTCTTCTCCAAAACGACTAACTCCTATACCCTTCCCTTTTTCTATCGCCTTGGGTTTCTCGAAATCTTTGAAACTTCTCACCTCTTTCTCGCCATCTTCTGCATCATTCGACGCAGTATCACCCTCTTCTTCTTCACAATAGAGGGACGACATTTGGGAAGTGTGTGGCCAATGATAAACTTTAATCTTTATTCCATTTTCCATGTACTCTCCCGCCTTTCTTTTTTGTGACCCTTCTATTCGCTTTTGCGACCCTTCTATTCTCGCTTCTGCTTCTTTTGGCTTCTCAGGCTCTACTTCCTTTTCTTGCTCATCATTCACTACAATTACCTCCTTATTTGCTCCACTTATCTCCCTCTCTTGTCGTAGTTAAAAATCCCTGCGGGATTGGAGTAGGCTTCTTCTTCATCGCCCTTAGCCGCTTGTTGTTTTCAATCAATTGCAAGATCAAAGTATTATGGATCCTCAAACTTTCTTCCTCATTTTCTATTTCCTCCTCTTGTGGTGGCGGCATCACATTTCTCTCTCTCTCGTCGCCAGTATCTCGCTCCATCTCTTCCGGGATTACTTGCTGCGAGGAAGAAGTATCTCTCGCTCCACCCATACCTATATTCCCAAACCCAGAAATTGGAGTAACAATGCTCCTTCCCGCTACAGTCTTCTGGCCCACTACCATATTCTTCTCTGGTGTTGACATTCTTTCCACCTACGTAATCAAACTTATGAACTTCAACCACGAAAATCTGCAAATCTTATGAAGATTTGAAGATCTTGCTCAGAAACCCAGAAACAAACAATAAAAAACCCAATAATAAAACCTTTCTTCAACACCAAAACTTTCCAAAAATCTTCAACAAAGACTTCAACTACACCTTACCACCAAAAACACCCAAATCCAAGCTATTCGAAACAAAACAAATTCACAAATTCCAATTTCAAACCTCCACAACCAAACCCAGGTTTGAACAAATCTTAACAAAGAATTTTGAATTCAACGCAACTCCTACAAATACTCTAGAAAACAGGAATCTACGCCAACCCAGTTAAACAAAATTACCCTCTCCAACTATTCAACCCAAAAACACCAATTGATTCTAACAACAAAACAAACGCCAATCGCTTCCATCAACAATAAGAACAACAAAATTCCTCTTACAAATTGCCAGTAACGTCAACTCAACCGGTAAATTCAATACGCCGCTTGAATCGTCCACAACACGACCCACCTTCACAATCTCAGAACAGAGCTCCCTCGATCTCAAGCCACCGCCGACGAAACTTCAATCCTTGAAGAGAAAACAGTCCCGGCAACGGAACCAATTGATATTGCCAGGACCTTCCTCAACAGCAACTTCACCGTTGTAGTCTAACCTCGATATCTCCGGCTCCTTCTTCTCCGACTGATCTGCACACACTCAAACGTTAACTAAGCCGGGGGCGGCTCCGGCGTAAGCCCCTCCGGCGTGAGGATAAGTGTTTGCTTGATAAAAGGGTAAACAATATTGAAGGTGGCTGTGTGTGTATCAATGGACGTACCTTTTTCTGAAGCCTTCATCTCTTATTTATACCCTTTATCCTCGTGCCTTGCATGTGACATCCTCACATTTCATGCCTCCTGCCACGTGTCACCACATCATTGGTCCTTTATAAAGTAAACCCTCAACACGTGATCATCAATCCCAATGCATAACCGTCTAATGGGTCCCACTTGGTAGATATTTATATGTTGCCTCTGGTGAACATCAACTGGGATCCCTCTCTCGCCGGATAGGGTCACTTACTATCATGTCTCGCCTCGCCATCATGTCTTGCCTTTAGTCTTTATCGCCGGCTTTCCTCATAATATGTCGCTATTTACTATCTTAGTTTTCCCCCTTCTTAATGATATTAGCGGGATATTTCCTGTCTCGCATTCCTATAATCCTCTTTGGGTCGCCTGTAATCTCATCTCCTTCTTGGCTCTTGGGTCGTATCCCACTTTTGGGCCCACTGGTTACTCTCTCGCTAATAGATTTGGGCCAGGCCCAACCGTTATTATTGGACAGCATCACCTATGACCCAATTGTATTTCAAACATACCTCCTTTTTGTCTCCAAAGACATTCAAATGTGTCACTGCAGCATGCACTCAAAATTGTCTCAACCGATAATTGGACAAATTCAGTGGACATTGGATCTCGCCAACCCAAACAAATGAAGCGGCCATATCCGTGAAATCCCCAATAGTACGTACCTTTTCCTTGAATTCTTCATCGCTTCCCAAATCTGTGCGTTGACTTATTAACCGTGGCTTGCCCAGTTCAACTCTACCTTGAGTAGCTTCCTGCTCCACCTGTTTGTCAACCACCACATACGAAGCCATGCAACATGTTTCCTTAGATGTGTCTCTACCATACCCTCTGTACGATGCTTGACACAAACAAAAAAAACGTAGAATCTTGGAGGACGTACAAGGAACCTTGTTTTACCTCTTTCAGAATTACATTCGAACCCTTGCAGACATTTACTGCTCCACCTTCACCTTTGAAACTGTATCCCATCTTGTCTAGCCGACTAAGCGATATCAGATTCTTCGTTACTTTAGGAACATGTCTAACCTTGTTCAATGTACAAAACTTACCACCCAAAGTTCGCACCCTGATGGAACCCATGCCAACTACCTTGCAGACATAACCATTAGCAATATAAACATCACCCCCTTCCAGCTCCTCGTACGTTGCAAACCATTCACTGCGAGAACACATGTGATAAGAAGCCTCAGAATCAAGAATTCATATATCTAACAAACCTTTGTCTTCTTCGGTTACTAGGGCATAGTCCTCCTCATCGTCTTCTGCCATAGCTGCAGTAGACCCAGATTGTTCGCTCTTATTCAACTTCGGACATTCACGTTTCCAATGCCCCAATTCCTTGCAGTAAGCACAGACATCCCCAGGTCTTGGACCCCTTTTAGAAGAACACTTGTTTCTCCGGCCTTGGCCCCTATTGCCCTTTGCAACCAACCCTGCTGACTGAGATTCTGTAGATAACGCAGATCTCTGGTCTTGAGATTATTCTTAACCTCTTCCAAAGTAACCGTATCCTTAACATTAATGCAGGAATCCACAAATCTCTCATATGACAATGATAAAGAAACACACAACATAAGAGCAGCATCCTCATCCTCAACTTTAACATCAATATTACGCAACTCTAGTAATAAAGATGTAAACCGATCAATATGATCCATAATAGGCTTACCTTCCACCATTCGGAGAGAATATTGTTGGAATATTTTATGGACTTTACATATACTAGTATAATAAATAAAGTCTTTGGGTACATAGACGTATGTGCACTATAAGTAATTGCATATGTCACATTAAATATTAAAGTATTTGGGCCTAATAAAGTGATCTACTAAAGTTAAAGGGGGCCCAAGTCATCTTTTATAAGTATGGGGTCTACAGTTAATATGTGTAGATACCTAAGGGGCCTAGTTGTTAATCTATGATGGGCTGGCTAACATACTAGATCAATATAAATATAGGGTTATGGTCCCCAATTGACCTACCTATGTTTTATTCTTTTGATCCCCATTATCATCTGAATTCTAAGAACCCTAAGGATCAATTGGAAGACAATAATCTTTCATCAAGTCTTCATCAAGTATTTTCCGAATATTGCTATGGATTCAGGTTTGTCTATCGTTCCATAATCTTTGATAACTTAAAGCATGATTGTCCTAGAATAAATATTCCGCATCATTCTAGGGTTTATGTATAATTAATTCCATCAAGTGGTATCAGAGCCGTAATCTTGCATTGTTGTTGGGATTATTTGGATCGAATTGATTGATTATGTTGTTTATGATTTAATTCTGCTTTCATATTCTTAGTTGTCTTTGTTGTCACGCGACGGATGTTGAATCAAGGTGCCTCGGCCGAGTGGAATTGGGCTTGAGGCAGCCGCATCTGGGTTGGGAATTTGGATCTGTTATGCCATATCTGTCACGCGTCTGAGCCCCTTGTTCAGCCCCATGTCACTTCTTAAGGATTTTTTTTTTGTGATTGGCGCATGAAACTGACATTTTGTTTGCTGAAGGAACAAGTTAATTGATATCTTTACCCTATAATTGTTAAGAATAGGAGCCTCCATGGATTGGAACCTGATGAACCCTTGTTAGTTTTGGTGGTTTCAGAATGTTTCCCAGGCTGAATCCATTGCCTTGAATTGAACTGCATTGCATTATGTTTATGCCATATGTATTGTGTTTTGTTTTGTTTGTGATAATTATGTGTTATTTGAATTAAGTAAATATTATTTATTGAAATTATTATTATGGACTTAATAATTTTAAATTTCAATAATAATGTTTAATTCATACCCATGTTTGAAATTACTTTGGATTCGTTTATTCGAACACATCTTGTATTTTATGTTATTGAATTTTCGTAGCATGTTACCAAAGTAACCTCTCCTATGAAATTTTTTTAATTTAAAATACATGATTATTTGAAGTTTTAGCGTGTTTGTTTTTCATGCGGATAATGGTCGGCCCAAAGGAAGGCTATTATTTGGCAGAAATTCAAATTCGTTTGTGGAGATAAATATGTAACAGTTATTAAGTGTCCATGTGAATATTGAGTCGGTCCAAAGAAAGGCTTGATATTTGACGAGTTTTCTTGTTAATATTTGATTTCTACTTCAAGAAAATCACTTGCAAGTTAATTTTCTATCCAAAGATTAAAATTAATGTTGCGTCGATATTCTTGTAATGGGATAATTTTAATTTCAAACATTTATCTGCTTAAAGTTATATGTGAGCTTATTTGTTTTATTTTTTGTTCTCTATTCAGTTAATTCATCAGCTTCTAATGTATCTGCTAACATTAACTCGATTCCCATGCTGAATGGGATGAATTTTAAGAGCTGGAAAGAAAATGTGCTGATTGTTCTGGGAGTTATGGATCTAGACCTTGCACTAAGGGAGCCAAAACCTGCTGACCTGACTAGCACGAGTACATCTCAAGCTAAGAAGGATATGAAAAAGTGGGAACGCTCAAATCGCATGTGTCTTATGATCATGAAGAAAAGCATCCCAGAATCATTCAGAGGCGATATGGATGATGAGAAAGTTGCAATGACGTTCCTTACAAAGCTTGAAAAGCATTTTGCTAAGAATGAAAGGGCAGAAACAAGCACGCTTTTGCGTAATCTTTTTGCCATGAGGTATAAAGGTAAAGGGAACGTGCGTGAGTACATTATGGAGATGGCCAATTTGGCATCTAAACTTAAGGCTCTCAAGTTCGCGCTGTCGGATGACATGCTTGTTCATATGGTTATGATCTCTCTTCCACCACAGTTTGGGCAATTTGAAGTAACATTCAATTGCCAGAAGGAAAAGTGGACTCTTAATGAGTTCATTTCATTGTGTGTGCAAGAGGAATCAAGGTTAAAGTCTGAAAAGACTGAGAGTGCTCACTTTGCGGCTTCCTCTTCGGGCTATAACAAGAAAAGGAAGGCTAAAGAAACTGCGGTCAATGAGCCAAAGAAAAAGCAACATAAAGTATCAAAGGGACAAGCTAAGGATTTAGCAACGTCAACGTCCAAGGGACAAGATAAGGATCCAGGTTGCTTTTTCTGTAAGGAAATGAATCATATGAAGAGAGATTGCCCTAAATATCACGCATGGCATGTAAAGAAAGGTATATCTCTTGCTTTTGTTTGTTCTGAGGTTAATTTGCTTTCAGTGCCTAGACACACTTGGTGGTTAGATTCTGGTTCTTCTACTCACATCAGTGTGTCTATGCGGGGTTGCACAGGCTGCCGAAAGCCAAGTGATCTTTGAAAGATTCATCTATATGGGGAACGACAATTCTATTGAAGTTGAAGCAATCAGAACTTTTAGATTATTATTAAAGTCTGGATTTTATTTAGATTTGTATGAGACACATGTGGTACCGTCTTTTAGAAGGAATTTGGTTTCCATTTCAGTTTTGGACAAAGAAGGATTTACTTGTTCATTTGCAAATGGTGAATGTCGTTTCTCGTATAATTCTAAGTTTATTGGATCTAGTACTTTGTCGGTTTATGATAATCTTTATATGTTGGATACTGTTGCTTCATATCATGAAAACCTGCATGTGGAAACACGTGGTACTAAACGCAAATTTACTAACAATAATTCCAAGTCATTATGGCACAAGCGATTATGGCATATATCAAAACAGAGAATGCAAAGGCTTGTGTCAGACGGAATTATTGAAACACTTGACAAATCAGATTATGAAATATGTGTTGAGTGTATTAAGGGAAAACAAACAGACAAAAGCAAATTAAAAGCTGAGAGAGCTATGAATGTTTTGAAATTAATTCATACGGATATATGTGGACCATTTCCTACACCCTCGTGGAATGTTCAAGAATATTTCATTACATTCATATATGATTACTCTCGTTATGGTTACCTATATTTGATCCATAAAAAGTCACAGGCATTGGATATGTTCAAAAAGTTTAAGGCCGAGGTTGAAAATCAACATGGCAAAACAATAAAGAAAGTCAAATCGACCGTGGTGGTGAATACTATGGCGAAATGACGGATCGGGTGAACAACGTCTGGGCCTTTTGCTAAATACCTAAAGGAGTACGGTATCGTCCTCGGTACACCATGCCGAGCAAACCTAGCATGAATGGTGTTGCTTTGAAAGAGACAATCGAACTTTACAGAAATGGTGAGAAGTATGGTTAGTCATACTACTTTACCGGACTTCACTCTGGGGAGAGGCATTAAAGACTGCAGTTTATCTCCTTAACAGGTACCCACAAAGGCTGCTAACAAAACCCCTTATGAACTATGGACAGGCAAGAAACCTGTATTAAAGCATTTACCCATCTGGGGATGTCCGGCTGAGGCTAGGCCTTACAGGCCTAATGAAAAGAAGTTGGACTCAAGGACTATTAGTAGTTACTTTGTTGGTTACTCTGAAAGGTTAAGGGGATTTAAGTTTTACGATCCCAAATCCAGAAACTTTTTTGACACGGGAAATGCTCAATTCTTTGAGGATGTTGAGCTTGTGGGGGGACAGGTTAGAGATGATTTTGTCTTTGAAGAGGTTCCGGTTACCATTCCTCTTCCTACAATTGTCCTTGACCATGATTTGAATCTCAATCCTGATGTGGTTCAAGAACAAAATTTGGATCAAGAAGACATTGTCAATATCCCTCTAGTTGTCCATGAGGAACAAGCTCAACAACCTCAAGAACAAGTGCCTTTAAGAAGATCCACTAGAGAGAGACGAAGTGCCATTTCAGATGATTACTTGATATTTCTAAATGAACAAGAGGTAGACATTGGTCAATTGGAAGATGATCCAATCAACTTTCATGAGGCCATTGGTAGTTCTAACTCTCAAAAGTGGATAGACGCCATGAATGATGAGATTAAATCAATGAAAGACAATGATGTATGGGTTCTTGTCCCATTGCCAGAAGGAGTGAAACCTATTGGTTGCAAATGGATATTTAAAACCAAAAGGGATTCACAGGCAGGCACGTCTTGTCGCTAAGGGATTTACTCAGAAAGAAGGAATAGATTATAAAGAGACTTTCTCTCCGATTTCTTCGGAAGACTCTTTTAGAATCATTATGGCATTAGTGGCACATTATGACCTAGAGTTACATCAGATGGATGTTAAAACTGCGTTTCTTAATGGAGACATTGAAGAAACAATTTTATGGTGCAACCAGAAACCTTGGTTTCAAAAGATTCAAAGGATATGGTATGCAAACTCAAGAAATCCATCTATGGACTCAAACAAGCATCCCGTCAGTGGTATTACAAATTTCATCAAGTTGTATTGTCATTTGGTTTCACGACAAATACAGTTGATGATTGTGTCTACCACAAGTTCAGTGGGAGTAAATATATTTTTCTGATTTTATATGTGGACGACATCCAACTAGCCACAAATGATACGGACTTACTGCATGAAACTAAGAGATTTCTCTCAAAGGAATTTGAGATGAAAGATCTGGGAGATGCATCTTTTGTATTAGAAATTCAAATACACAGAGATCGTTCTCGAGGTATTCTTGGACTGTCACAAAAGAGTTACATCGATAAGGTACTTAAGAGATTTGGCATGCAGGATTGTAAAATGGGTGACACCCCAGTGGCTAAAGGTGACAAATTCAATCTTGCTCAGTGCCCCAAGAATGAGATTGAATCTAAAGAAATGAATAGCATCCCTTATGCTTCGGCTATAGGGAGCTTGATGTATGCTCGGAGTTTGCACTCGCCCGGACCTAGCATTCATAGTTGGTGTTTTAGGCGAGATACCTTAGCAATCCTGGAAAGGATCATTGGATAGCGACGAGGGTCATGCGTTATTTACAGAGAACAAATGATTATATGCTCACTTACAGAAAGTCGGATAAACTTGAGATCATTGGGTATTCGGATTCCGACTTTGCTGGATGCCAAGATAGTCGTAAGTCTACTTCGGGCTACGTTTATCTACTTTGTGGAGGAGCAGTTTCTTGGAAGAGTGTTAGCGAGACACTTGTTGCTACTTCAACGATGGAGGCAGAGTTTGTGGCGTGTTATGAGGCATCAAATCACGCAATTTGGTTGCGAAATTTTATCACTGGGCTGCGCATATTAGGTGGCGTTGATAGGCCATTAAAGTTATTTTGTGATAATAAGTCGGCAGTTATGTATTCTAATAACAACAAGAGCTCGTCTAAGTCTAAGCACATAGACATTAAGTATCTTGCTGTTAAGGAACGGATTCAGAGTGGACAGATTTGTATTGAGCATATTGGGACTAACTCCATGATCGCGGATCAGCTTACTAAGGGTGTAACACCGAAGGTTTTTCACGAGCACACTGCTTGTATGGGTGTTGTATCACTAGAGTATGCTTAGATTGAGTGGGAGTTTTGTATTTTGCTCTTACATTTATTGTTATAAGTATATTTGGTTTTTCAGTTTTGGTTAATAAAGTTATTTTGCACTCTGAATATTTGGTTGATCTCAAAATAAGGTTGGACCAGTTGAGAATAGACATGTGAAGATCACATTACATGTTATTCCATGCTACACATCCATACTTGATCCATGTCATTTAGTTGAGTTAATATATGTGACCACTGATGGGTCTAGTTGCGCTAATAGTGACGAAAACCTCTTTGATCCTTATGTTGATTTGACTAATGGACCGGATTGGTATAAGATGACACAATTTGGTAAAGCATTGCTGTTAAGGTTTATAATGTGATATGCAATTAAACTAAGGTATTATACTATGTACATGTGTAAGTCCAAGTGGGAGATTGTTGGAATATTTTATGGACTTTACATATACTAGTATAATAAATAAAGTCTTTGGGCACATAGACGTATGTGCACTATAAGTAATTGTATATGTCACATTAAATATTAAAGTATTTGGGCCTAATAAAGTGATCTACTAAAGTTAAAGGGGGCCCAAGTCATCTTTTATAAGTATGGGGTCTACAGTTAATATGTGTAGATACCTAAGGGGCCTAGTTGTTAATCTATGATGGGCTGGCTAACATACTAGTCAATATAAATATAGGGTTATGGTCCCCAATTGACCTACCTAGGTTTTATTCTTTTGATCCCCATTATCATCTGAATTCTAAGAACCCTAAGGATCAATTGGAAGACAAAAATCGTTCATCAAGTCTTCATCAAGTATTCTCCGAATATTGCTATGGATTCAGGTTTGTCTATCGTTCCATAATCTTTGATAACTTAAAGCATGATCGTGTCAGATACATATCTTCTAATGCAAGCCATAGAGCACCTCCGGAATCAGTATCCGTTATATTCGCCAGAACGTCATCATCAAGACACGTGATGATTTTAGAGTGGGCCCTCTAATCTAGCGCGATCAGATCTTCTGCTTCCTTCTCAGCTGCCTTCGCCGAACCATCTGCCGTTACAACACCTATGGAACCTGCTGCGCTTTGCCCTTTGAATCCTGACGATTCCTGATTGCAGCAGCCATCGGAGCCCACAAACCCTTGTCTCTCAACAGTGCCTTCATCTTGATCTGCCAAAGAGAAAAACTATTCCTCCCATTGAACTTGTCGACTGGTGATTCAATTTTAGATCCCATCTTCTTTTGCAGCAGAACACCCTAGACCTTTATCAACCTGAACATCTCTGATACCAGTCTATGTGGAAGGAAACAAAAAAGTCAGTTGTAAAGGTGGGCTACCCTCTATTACTTTCTATTTATGAAGTGGATCATCAGTCAGGTCAAAGATCCAAAAACTATTCCTTTGCTGCTGATCATTGTTGAATCAAAAAATTATCTTATGAAAAGTAAAGGGTCTCTACTTGTACGGTTAAAGGTCCAATTCGCTAAGATTGTTCTTCTCTTGACCCAAGCCGCGACTCTATCTATTTGTATCTATTGGAAAAGTGGGAATCTCAACTGCCCGATCTCAAATATCACTACTGTCAATTATTTCATTAGTCCAAATACTTAACAGGCCCGCATCCCGAACTGCTTAGCGAGCTCGCATCTTGAACTACTCAATGATCGGAACGAAATACAGAAAATTGGTCTATGAAAGACTTCTATTATTACAAAACAAGATGATCAACTCAAAATGGTCAAAATCATATTTTTATCTTAATTACTCATTACTCGCTCATAAATAACCGAGCAAAGGTGTCGGGGGCTACTGATGTGACCATAAAATATTCATCGAAAAATACGAGATGCCTAAGGGGCAAAATAGACACAATAAATATATAGAAAATATTCAATATGAGGGGGTAAAATGGTAATGAAAAAATATGGTGTACAAGGCCCAAATGGGCCGAAATGGACTTATGACAGCCCAAAAGGAGCAAATGAGCAAATGGGCTACAAGGGAATGTATGGAGACCCAAATTGGAAAATGGGCAGGGCTAAAAGCTCATCCACCAGACTATAAAGAGAAGGAAAGCTTCCAGAAGGAGGCTCAGATCTCAAGTTCTCTCTCTCTCTCTCTCTCTCTCTCTCCCCCAAAACCCCAAATTCTCTCTCTATATTGTTCAATATTTATACACTCAATGAATGGTTTAATGATTCTCACACCGAAAGGTTTTGGGGGGAAAGACCCCCCACCCCTAACGCTGTCCTGTTTTGTAGATTGCTACCGGAGATTCGGAGCCATGGACCACCATTTATCTCATCAAGCTTGAAAATCCATGGTGAGCGCTATTTTTTGTAGCATCAGTTATAATTTGTTCCATTCCAGTTTATGTTTTAATTTTAAGGTTGTGCACAAAATTTTAGAAAAAAAAAAGTAAAAATTGCAATAGGTTGCGAGTTAGTTGAATAGGAGGGAGAATATGTACTAAAGAATAATAAGTGAATAATTATAAGTGTATAAAGTGATTCCATTATTTAAAAAGGAATTTGGGTTATATGCAGTTCGTTTATATAGCATTCAGATTGCTTAACGACCAATATTAAATTTCTCACATAAATAGATTGACATTTGTTGCTGGTGTGCAGTGTCAAAAGACATTTATATCATTTATGAATAATTTAATGACCAAAATAATAAGAAAAAGAGACTGTATAATTTAATTTCATGGATTCAGATCATTTTAAAAGTATTTAAAATATTTAATTTCACTTCCAATGAATTTAATATCAAATAATTTTATTTTTTGGATGAAGAAGAGTATAAAACACCTTTTTCACTTTTTCTTGCTTATACATTATTCAAAATTACATTATAATATATTATTGTTATTTTTAAATATCAACAATAAAACGCAGTCTATGATTTTAGAAAATCAATCTAGGGTTTTATTCATATTTCTTGATTTTCTTATTGATCAACATATCAATATATATGGGTTACACAGAGAAAAAAGGAAATGAGTCATATTTTAAAACGGAAGAGAAAGAGTCCTAAATAAAAACAGTTCCAGGCCAATTTACGTTCCAGACTAGCGGTGAGGCGGCCGCCTGGCTTGGACCGAGGCTGGCGCCTTACTGGCAGTAGCTTTGGCCGGTATTTGATCTTGGTGAGGCGACCGCCTGGCTTGGCCGAGGCTGGCGCCTCACTTGCAGAAACATCACTCACATCAGCGTCATCTTCACACCCTCCCTCAAGTTGAGCATGAGAATTAAGAATGCCCAACTTGCTAATAAGCAAATCATATTGTTGCTTTTCAAGTGCTTTAGTAAAGATATCCGCCAACTGTGTTTTGATAGGAACATAGGAAGGAGAGATAAGACCATCAGATATAACATCACAAACAAAGTGGCAATCTATTTCAATGTGCTTCGTTCGTTCATGAAACACAGGATTCTTAGCAAGATGTAGAGCCGACTGACTATCGCAAAAGATATTAATCGCCTTGGGATGATGAACACCCAAGCTTAACAGTAATCCTTTCAACCACTTCAATTCACAAGTAAGGGCTGCCTTAGAACGCTATTCGGCCTCAGCAGAGAGACACAGTAGATTGTTTCTTCGTCTTCCAAGATATAGGAAAATGACCAAGAAACACAAGCTAACCTGAAAGAGAGCGTCTAGTAACAGGACAAGCTGCCCAGTTCGAGTCACACCATCCCTGAAGCGTGAGATCATTATCAGCCCGAAGCAGAATACCTTGACCAGGTGTGCCTCTGAGATAACGCACAACCCTTAATGATGCATCCCAATGTTCCTTGCGAGGTTCCTTCATAAATTGAGATAGAATATGCATAGAATATACCAAATCCGGTTAGGTGACTGCTAAGTAAATGAGACGGCCATCCTGTTGGGTTTCAAGGTTCCATGCGCAGCGGAATTTTAGCATTAATAACTTAAAACCCATGAGCCTAGGATCCGTTCTATACGATTAAATTGAATACCTACGAGATAGATTTACCAACCTTAATCGCTTTCCGATTTTGATCTATCGAACGTATAATTATGTGATTCGTAATCACAAACTTTGATCTTCAAATCTTCGAATCTTCAACTCCTTTGGATCTTCAGATTTGAACTCTAGCCCTTTTATTTGTTTGAACAAATAAAGACCCTCTTTTGGTAATCCACACAAATATGAATGTCGAGAACGATTCTCGGATTGGGAATTGCTAGATTCCAAAAACTTATGGAAGAATATTGAGAGGACTTTTGATTGTGATTTTCTATTGAAAAATTCGGCTGGATTTTAGGGTTGACAACCCTCTCATATTTATACTACAATAGCATGAATATGTTTCCTAATCAAATTAGGAGAACAGGCTGTCACCCACGCCTGGTGGCTCAATATGTCGCGCGGTATACTTAGCCACTGGCTAAGTATGTCGCGTGACAAAGGTAGCCAGTTTCAGAAACTCTCAATCATTCTTCCTCTAGTTTCAATCAAAAACATTCTAAGTGTGTGTGACCCAATAGGATTGTATTATGTTGGCAATGAGTCCGATCACATCGACCCTCATAAGACATAAGCGGACTCTAGCAAGCCATTATGTCTACCCAAATAATACAACATAAGAGTTCATGCTTCTATAATAGTAATAATTTCACAATCCCTTTGTCACACGATGTCATATTGAACATAAGTCATGGTCATCGTCAACATACATTGTTCAATGCTTTCTCGATTCTGAATATGCTGATCAACCAAGTATCCATGATCTCTATCATGTTCCTTGAGTGTGGCCACACATTTCATCAACACTATTCTACGAGGGGCCCAAGCCGACATCTCTCTTACGAGGGACAAATCCCATCTTGACTTATCATTCTTCCCTACGGGAATCCCGTAATGCCAACATAGCCCCTTATTGCTACCCGGTTAAGGATAACTTTAGACTACATCTAACAACACGTTCATCAAGTGGAAGACAATGATAATCTCAGGTCTAAGGATTCTAATGACACTACTATTTTGAGATTTAATTATGACATTTGACCATGACATAAATCTCAAGCGGGTCAAGTCCAGTCACTTGTTCTCTAACAAGTACCCATAAATCCAATGTGCATCTCTATGCAAATAATCATAATATGATTATCCATTAGCATTTATACTAGTTATTTACAAGTTGTAATGTGCATCTTCATGCATATGATCATCTCTATGTTCATCCATTACCAACTTTCACTAAATAACTAGGGACACAGATTAATATAATAAACATGCAAAACATATATTAATCAAAATAAAATTTCTCTTTTATTAATGATAAAGACGATACATAAAGGTTTATAGAAACTTTAAGCCTAGGGCACAACCACTAACAGCTCCCACTTGCACTAGGCCCAATCTCCCATGTATCGTATACCCATGGACCTAACATGACCATCATGCTTTGCTTGTGCTAGTGGCTTTGTAAGCGGATCTCGCAATGTTGTCGTCGGTTGATACTCTGCATATCTTGACATCTCCTCTTTCTATGATTTCTCGAATCACATGGAAACGTCTAAGAATGTGTTTGGATCTTTGGTGTGACCTTGGTTCCTTTGCTTGTGCAATGGCGCCATTGTTGTCACAGTAAAGCTCTATCGGATTAGTGATACTTGGAACAACTTCTAAATCACTAACGAACTTCTTGATCCAAACTGCCTCTTTAGCCGCATCGGATGCTTGCTATGTACTCGGCCTCGGTTGTAGAATCGAGTTTGTGGTACTTTGCTTGGAACTCTTCCAACAAACCGCACCTCCGTTAAGCATAAACACAAACCCCGATTGCGACTTAAAGTCATCTTTGTCGGTTTGGAAGCTAGCATCTGTGTAGCCTTTTACAACAAGATCTTCTTCCATTCCTCCAAAAACCAAGAACGCATCCTTAGTTCTTCGTAAGTACTTAAGGATGGTCTTGGCCTGCTATCCAATGGCTTTCGCCCGGATTAGATTGGTATCGACTCGTGGTGCTTTCAAAGCATACGAGACATCCGGTCTAGTGCATATCATGGCGTACATGATGGATCCAATTGCCGAAGCATACGGAATCGCAGTCATTCTCTTTTGCTCATCAATAGTCTTAGGACATTGATTCTTGCTAAGAGTTACGCCATGACCTCTTGGCAAGTTCCCTCTCTTAGAATTTTCCATCTTGAATCTTCTAAGGACCTTGTCAATATATGTACTTTGACTCAAACCAATCATCCTTCTAGATCTATCTCTATAGATCTTAATGCCAAGAATATAAGAGGCTTCACCCATATCTTTCATTGAAAAACACTTTCCTAACCAAGACTTGACGGTCGAGAAGTGCGGGAATGTCATTTCCAATGATTAAGATATCATCGACATACGATATTAGAAAAAGCACTTTGCTCCCACTGATTTTCTTGTATACAAGGTTCATCTTCGTTTTGATGAAACCCAAACTCTTTGACCGATTCATCAACGTAGATTCCAACTCCTAGAAGCTTGCTTTAATCCATATATGGACCTTTGCAACTTGCACACTTTATTAGAATTCTTTGGATCGACAAAACCTTCGGGTTGTATCATATACACATCCTCAAGTAACTTCCCATTTAGGAAAATTTGTTTTGACATCCATTTGCCATATCTCATAGTCATAATATGCGGCTATGGCAATCGGAATTCTAATAGACTTAAGCTTTGTCGCAACGAGGCGAAAAGGTTTCATCATAGTCTATACCATGAGTCTGCCTATATCCCTTTGCTACAAGCCTAGCTTTGTAAGTGTGCACCTTCCCATCCATGTCGGTCTTTTTCTTGAAGACCCACTTGCACCCTATGGTTTTTGCACCTTCGGGTGGATCAATCAAGTTCCAAACTTGATTATCATCCATGGATTGGATTTCGGACTTCATGGCTCCAAGCCATTTTTCCGAATCCGGAGCGGACATCGCCTCTTGATAGGAAGTCGGTTCGTCATTCTCAATGACTTCCACTTCATTACTTTCCGATACAAGAAATCCATATCTCTCGGGCTCGGATCGTAACCTATCAGATCGACGACGGACTTGAGTATCTTGAACCGGTTCCACAACTCCTTATGAACTTGGTTCCGTCTCTACCCTTGGCTCAATGTTGTCTTCGGATTCTTGAACTTCTTCAAGATCAATTTTACTCCCACTAGTTCCCTTATTGAGAAACTGTTTCTCAAGGAAGGTACCATATTGAGCAACAAACACTTTGTTCTCAGTGCGGTTGTAAAATTGATATCCTTTTGTTTCCTTAGGATAACCCATGAAGACACATTTGTCAGATTTTGGTTCTAGCTTATCGGAGATAAGTCTCTTCACATAAGCATCGCAACCCCAAATCTTCATGAAAGAAATATTCGGTTTCTTTCCCCACCACATCTCATATGGTGATTTAGGAGCCGATTTAGTAGGAACTCTGTTTAGTGTGAAAGCTGCAGTCTCTAATGCATGTCCCCAAAAGGATATAGGAAGGTCAACTTGACTCATCATCGATCGAACCATGTCCAATAAGGTTCTATTTCTCCTCTCCGACACCCCATTCCATTGTGGTGTCGCAGGTGGAGATAGCTCTGAAACGATTCTACAGTTTTTGAGATGATAGTCAAATTCTTGGCTCAAATATTCGCCGCCTCGATCGGATCGAAGTGCTTTAATCGTCTTGCCAAGTTGATTTTGTACTTCATTTTGAAATATTCGAAATATCTCAAACACTTCACTTTTGTGCTTCATCAGATAGACATAGCCATATCTTGATAAGTCATCGGTGAACGTAATGAAGTACCGAAATCCGCCCCTAGCAATGCTGCTCATTGGTCCACATACATCGGTATGTACTAGACCCAATAAGTCACTAGCCCTTTCACTACTCTTAGTGTAAGGTGGTTTGGTCATTTTCCCAATAAACAAGATTCGCAAACATCATATGATTCATAATCACATGAGTCTAAGTATCCATCTTTATGGAGTTTAGAAATGCGTTTCTCATTTATGTGACCAAGCCGGCAATGCCACATGAATGTGTTGTTCACATCATTTGGTTTGGACTTCTTACTCACATTATAAATATTTTCAATATTACTTTGTTTCTCAACATTAAGGACATAAAGGCCATTAAATGAGTTTGCAATACCATAAAGCATATCATTTAAATAGATAGATAACTTATTATTCGCAATAATAAAGTTAAATCCTTCTTTGTCCAAATAAGAAAGCTGAAATAATATTTCTACTCAAATCCGGAACATAATAACAATTGTTCAAAACAAGTATCAGTCCACTAGGTAAAGTGACTTCATAAGTCCACTACGGCTAATGCGGCAACACTTGCTCCATTCCTACACGTAGGTCTACTTCACCTTGTTTGAGTAGCCTTCTATCTTTTAGTCCTTGCACATTTAGACAAATGTGGGATCCACATCCGAGTATCACGTACCCAAGAACTAGAAGTAGAAAGGAAAATATCTATAACATAGATACTTGAATCGGTAGCAATCATATTGCCCTTTTTCATACCTTCCTTATTAGCCTTGCGGTTTGCTTCCAATGATCAATCTCATTGTCATGGAAGTAAACCGCATCCTTTTGAGACCTTTTTAGTTTAGCCTCGGTGGCAATGTGCAACCTTTGCCTTAGGCTTACAACACTGCTTTACCTTTGCCCTTTTCAAAGACGGATCGCGGTGACGAGTTTTGTTTAATGCCATTTGATCTACAATAAGATATGCAACATATGAACACATATAAGTATCCAACACATTTATCATTCAAGAGACAAATATAGTATTTCACAAATACTCCCACTAAATTATACACCTTCAAATACAAGCATGTATCATATAATTACAATGGGCTAAGATCCATATTTCACTTCAATTTTGGTTTAAGCGAGTCAATGCCCAAAATTAAGTTATTTAGGTAGATAACATTTATCAATCACATCATATGTGACTCTTAGATCCTTTATGAGATTTTAGACATCATATGTCAAAACATGTTTTAATCTCATCTTATGCCTTGGGTCAAAACTCTTTTGAAAGCACCAATTAAGTCTAACCAATTTCAAACGTATGAGATACATAGAACGATGCACCCAACTGAGTCGAAACTACATCAACCCTTATCTCATCTTGCTCCATACTAGAATAGAATGATGTACCCAACTGAGTCGAAACTACATCAACCTATCCCAATACTTCTCAAGTGTTTTACTTTCGGGGTGGCATAAAACTTAAACATTAAATGAAGGTTCTTTAAAAATAGATTATAAGCATATCAACAAAGATAACTGTAAAGTACACCGGGTAAGTTCCCGGGAAACCGAGTGAGCCACAAGGACTACTTAAGTACCCAATCCTTAGACAGAACTCTCCTAGACATGTACAACTACAATATCAGTTTGATTGCAACATAATTCTACTTGTAAAGCTGACTTGTTTCATAAACAATCAGACACTAACTTGTTTCTCATAAACAATTAGTAAACCATAATTCAATGTTCAAAACATTCTAGAATTATAACAGTTCTTCATGCAATGCAATAATTAATAAAACACCTTTTAAACAATTAAGCAAGCATAAGAACACAAAATAATCATGCAACGCAACAATTAAATAAACATCTTTTAATTAATTAAGCAAGCATAAGAACATATAATAATCATGCAACGCAACAATTAAATAAACATCTTTTAATTAATTAAGCAGGCATAAGAACATATAATAATCATGCAACGCAACAATTAAATAAACATCTTTTAATTAATTAAGCAGGCATAATTATTATACAATTCTAGCATAGATTTATAAACAGATTTGTTTCTCATAAACAATCAGATTCCTTCAAATTTTGCGTAAACTGACTTGTTTCTCATAAACAATCAGAAAACCAAAATTTAATGTTTCAACCAAACATTTAGGAATTCTCAATTCAATGTTTCAACTAAACATCTAATAAAATTCTTAACACTTAAGAACAAATAATTCATGCATCGCAATAATTAATAAAAACACATTTAAATTAATTAAGCATGCATAAATAATGAATTAATCTAGCATAGACCTATAAACTTAATTTTCAGAAATTTATAGCATCCAGATTAAGACATAAAACATCTCAGATTATCAACATAATCACAGATTAGCAGAAAATTTAAACAAGCGATTACGCCCAGATCGGCTTATTATGTCGCGAGACATAATCGGCCGGTGGCTAGTTATGTCGCGTGACATAAGCGCGGATAACCGAGATTTCCTCATGTGGCCTACTATGTCGCACGACATAGGTAGCCGGATTCATAGATTTCAGATTTCAATCAATTCAGATTATATGCAATTAAATCATATAAACAATTTTTTAACAGATTTAATTCAACATAATCAGAAACCGATTTAACATAGATTAGCAAATTGTTTCACATAAACAATTAAATCTAATTCATACAAAGCAAGCCTAGAACATTTATAAACAATTTATAACGACTTTCTAGCATGCCAATTCGAATCTAACCATACGAACGGGGCTCACGATACCACTTTGTTGGGTTTCAAGGTTCCATGCGCAGCGGAATTTTAGCATTAATAACTTAAAACCCATGAGCCTAGGATCCGTTCTATACGATTAAATTGAATACCTACGAGATAGATTTACCAACCTTAATCGCTTTCCGATTTTGATCTATCGAACGTATAATTATGTGATTCGTAATCACAAACTTTGATCTTCAAATCTTCGAATCTTGACTCCTTTGGATCTTGATTTGAACTCTAGGCCTTTTATTTGTTTGAACAAATAAAGACCCTCTTTTGGTAATCCACACAAATATGAATGTCGAGAACGATTCTCGGATTGGGAATTGCTAGATTCCAAAAACTTATGGAAGAATATTGAGAGGACTTTTGATTGTGATTTTCTATTGAAAAATTCGGCTGGCTTTTAGGGTTGACAACCCTCTCATATTTATACTACAATAGCATGAATATGTTTCCTAATCAAATTAGGAGAACAGGCTGTCACCCACGCCTGGTGGCTCAATATGTCGCGCGGTATACTTAGCCACTGGCTAAGTATGTCGCGTGACAAAGGTAGCCAGTTTCAGAAACTCTCAATCATTCTTCCTCTAGTTTCAATCAAAAACATTCTAAGTGTGTGTGACCCAATAGGATTGTATTATGTTGGCAATGAGTCCGATCACATCGACCCTCATAAGACATAAGCGGACTCTAGCAAGCCATTATGTCTACCCAAATAATACAACATAAGAGTTCATGCTTCCATAATAGTAATAATTTCACAATCCCTTTGTCACACGATGTCATATTGAACATAAGTCATGGTCATCGTCAACTTACATTGTTCAATGCTTTCTCGATTCCGAATATGTTGATCAACCAAGTATCCATGATCTCTATCATGTTCCTTGAGTGTGGCCACACATTTCATCAACACTATTCTACGAGGGGCCCAAGCCGACATCTCTCTTACGAGGGACAAATCCCATCTTGACTTATCATTCTTCCCTACAGGAATCCCGTAATGCCAACATAGCCCTTATTGCTACCCGGTTAAGGATAACTTTAGACTACATCTAACAACACGTTCATCAAGTGGAAGACAATGATAATCTCAGGTCTAAGGATTCTAATGACACTACTATTTTGAGATTTAATTATGACATTTGACCATGACATAAATCTCAAGCAGGTCAAGTCCAGTCACTTGTTCTCTAACAAGTACCCATAAATCCAATGTGCATCTCTATGCAAATAATCATAATATGATTATCCATTAGCATTTATACTAGTTATTTACAAGTTGTAATGTGCATCTTCATGCATATGATCATCTCTATGTTCATCCATTACCAACTTTCACTAAATAACTAGGGACACAGATTAATATAATAAACATGCAAAACATATATTAATCAAAATAAAATTTCTCTTTTATTAATGATAAAGACGATACATAAAGGTTTATAGAAACTAGAAGCCTAGGGCACAAACACTAACACATCCAATCGTCTATAGCGTTCTGGGTCATCCAAAAGATCACCCATGGCAAGACCAAGTTTATGATTTGGTTCAATGGGAAAACCGGATGGCTTTGCACCCAATAGCCCAACCTCGGATATAATATCTAAGGTATACTTACGTTGGCACAAGAATTCCAGAGGAGCTGCGAGCAACCTCAATACCCAAGAAATACTTTAGGGAGCCAAGATCTTTCATCTTGAAACATTCACTCAGGTACTTTTTGAAAGACTGTAAAGCACCGGAATCGTTCCCAGCAATAATATGATCGTCAACATACACAAGTATATTCATATGAATTGTACCCTTCGTGAATGTGAAAAGAGAATAATCAGAATAAGACTGCAAGAATCCATAAAGCTTCAAGGAAGCCACCAATTTAGCGAAACCAACAACGAGGGGCTTGTTTCAGGCCATAAATAGATTTATGAAGACGACAAACCATATTAGGCTGAGATACATTGAAACCCGGAGGAGGTTTCATGTAGAGCTCTTCCTGAAGATCACCATGAAGGAAAGCATTATGCACGTCCATTTGATGCAGTTCCCAATTCTTTGAGGCAGCAATGGCAAGAAAGGCTGGAACAGTGATCATTTTGGCCACATGGGCAAAAGTTTCAGTGTAATCAATTCCTTCTTTTTGATGATTACCGAGAACTACCAACCGAGATTTAAGTTGTGCAATAGCACCATCAGAATTATATTTAATTCGATAAACCCACTGGCTACCCAGAGCACGCTTGCCAGAAGGTAGAGGAACCATAGTCCAAGTGCCATTGACTTCCAAAGCACGAATTTCATCTTGATAGAATCATTCCACCCATCATGTGACATTGCCTCACGAAAAGACCTAGGCTCTTTAGCCAAGGTAACAGCTGAAGGAAGTTACGATATTTTACAAAAAAATTGTCATAACTTATACAGTGGGCTATAAAATATGGAGTACCTAAGGAACCGACCGGAGGAGAGTGCGTGGGGGATGGACTTGTAGGAGCAATTGTATGAGCAATGTAGTCCCGAAGAAGGACGGAGGGAACTTTCGTACGCATTCTCCTCCCTAAAGCTTCTGGCTCAACTTGAGAGGAGTCTGTTATAGAAGGAGATGATACTGTCGCTGTAGTAGGATCCGCAGACACTTCAGTAACAGGCTTAGGGACATCGTCAGGCATCATTAAGTAAAGAATCAGGGACAATATCTTTCATATCTGGATAATCAATAAAAGCAAAATCAGCCTCTGTGTTAAGGATCTCAACAGAATCTGGGACATGAGGTACTATATTTGAATCACTGTAAGGAAAAATAGTCTAAAAAAACTTCACATCCCGGGAGACAAAAAATTTATTTGTGTCTAGATCGAACAGTTTCCATCCCTTTTTGCCTAGAGGGTAGCCCACAAAAATGCATTTTCGACTAAGACTAGCAAATTTATCTCCCTTGGCTTTCTGATTATGGGGATAACACAAGGAACCAAAAACTCGAAGAAAGTCAAAGAAAGGCAATTTTCCAAGCAACACCTCATAGGGAGTCTTATTACCTAAGAGGGGTGTAGGATTTCGGTTAATCAAATGAGCAGTAGTAAGAATTGCTTCACCCCAAAAAGAAATAGGTAAATGAGCCTGAAACCTAAGTGCTCTAGCAACATTCAGAATATGATAATGTTTTCGCTCGACTCTTCCATTATTTGTGGGGTACCAACACATGAAGTTTGAAAAGGGATGTCAGAGGAAAAGAAATAATCAAGCATGCAATTAAATTCGGTACCATTATCCGACTGGACAACATTAATCTTTTGAGAAAACTGATGTTCTACCATTGCAATAAAAGACATAAACATACGAAAGACTTCTGTTTTATCAACCAATAAATAAACTCAGACAACTCGAGAATAATCATCCACCAAAGTTAAAAAATACCTTGCACCATAAGAAGAGGCATGAGTGTATGCACCCCATAAATCACAATGTATTTTCTCAAAAATTCTAGTGGACTTATAATCACTAACAGGAAAACTATCTCTAGATTGTTTAGCACGAAAACAAGTATCACAAGGTTTAGTTAAGCTGCCAGGAGTACGACTGACTGAGGGAAGAAGCTTTACTACTTTCTCGGAAGGGTGCGCCAAGCGATTATTCCACAGCTCCAACAAAGAAGATGATCTGGTAACTGAAACGTTATGTGCTGAAGATGCGCCGCTAAAGTAGTAGAGTCCATCCCGCCTAACACCCATTCCAATCAGGTTCCTCGACAGGTCCTGTATAGCACACATAGAGGAGTTAAATTGGACAGTGCAGTGAATATCGTCAGAAAGTTGTGAAACTGAAATTAAGTTACAACTTAAATTTGGAATAAAGAGATCATGAGAGAGGGTAATAGTGTCAGTCAGACGAACGGATCCCTCTATATGAGCCAAAACAGAAGACCCATTAGGTAAACCGACTGGACAAGCTGGTATAGTCTGAGAATTAAGAAGACACGAGACGTACCCAATTACATGATTTGAAGCACCTGTATCAATTATCCATGAAGTTGCGTCAAACTTACCATGAAGACGATCATTCGGAATTTGAGAATTACCGACAAGACTTGCCAAAGCCTTCCATTGCTCAGTTGTGAATGATGAAGGAGAAGCAACAGAAGAGGATCCCACGACAGCTACACCAATAGTAACATAACCGAGTTCAGGTGCTGATGCTGCGACATTGCTGCTGCGAGAAGAACCCCTGCCTCGGCCATTTTGTGAACGACCATCGCCACGCGAATTAGATTTGTTGCGTTGTTCAAGCCACCAATACGGATATCCATTCAATTCAAAACATGAGGTATTGTCATGACCAGTCTTCTTACAATAGGTGCATGTGAGATGAGACCGATCAGGGTTGTCACGACTACGAGATCCACCAGCACGAAGAGCAAAACTAACTACATCATCAAGAACAGGCTTAGCAAGACGAACCCGTTCATCTTGAGCCACTAATTTATATGCTCGGTCAAGACCAGGAAGGGGATCCATAAATAAAATATTGGTGCGAGTATTAGCACGATACTCGAAATTTAGACCCATAAGAAATTGATGAAGCTTGCCTATTTCTATGCGATCCACATGCTATTGAGCGGCTGTGCAGTTGTTACAGCAAGTGCAATTGGTCAAAGGTTCATGACTATGGATCTTCCCATAATCCAGTTAATTTGCCAAAATATGTGGCCACCGACATGCCCTTATTTTGCTCACAACGAGCGATCGATGCCTTCAATTGTTGAATATGTGGACCATCAACCGCAATATATCAACTTTTAAGAGAATCCCATAAAAGTTTAGCATCTCTGAATTTGGAGAGAGTGATTTTAACGTCAGAAGTGATAGTGTTCATGATCCAAGAAATCAACATGGCATGAATAGTATTCCAATCAGAGATGGTGCAAGAAAAATCAGGTTCAGTAAGTGTGCCGTCTAGAAAACCAAATTTTCGACGAGCTTCAAGAGCTGTTTGCATATCGCTGGCCCAATCATCATAGTTTTCACCATTGAAGCGAGTAAGAGTAATAAAATCGCCTGGCCTATCCTGAGGACCAAGGTAAAAAGGAGAATTGTATTCAATTTTAGGAGGATTATTGTTGGTATTGATGTTGTTGTTGCCGCCAGGCATGACAGTATTGTCGTCGGCCATGGATTTAGACTTGTGTATGATGGAGGCTCTGAAATCATGTAGAAAATCAATCTATGGTTTTATTCATATTTCTTGATTTTCTTATTGATTAACATATCAATATAAATGGATTACAAATAGAAAAAGGAAAGGAGTCCTATTTTAAAACGGAAGAGAAAGAGTCCTAAATAAAAACAGTTCTAGGCCAATTTACGTTTCAGGCTAGCAGTGAGGCGGACGCCTGGCTTGGGCCGAGGCTGGAGCCTCACTTGCAGAAACATCACTCACAGCAGCGTCATCTTCACAATGATTCTATAGAATGAAAAGCAAATTAGCTAACATCGTCACAAGAACCTATATTTTAGTGTGTCTTCCGGTAATCGTGTTTTCCATAGGGTTTAGGGTTCAAAAAAAATTAAAATGATACAAACAGTTATAATTATAAGGACTTAAGGAGTGTCAGTGTATAAGTTTTTTCGATAAACGTGATTGTGTTATTGGGTGCATGCACTAAAATTGGCATAACTTTTAACTCTGGATAAATCACAAAACGCACAACACATCATATCGAAGGAAATTTCAAGACCTACAAAAGTCACCAGCCTTAGTCTCGTGGTATAGGATTTATAAATCCCAAAAAACGTCATTTAGTCCCTCAAACACACACAGACCTTTGAAGTTTTTATAAATTTCGTTATTGAGTGATAGAGCATGTGTTTTGATAAGTGTCAATACTTATTTCCAAGAGTGTCAGCACATATATGTATGAAAGAATGTCAGTGTTAATATTAATATTGCCAGCACCAGAGTTAACGACTGCCAACTTCAGTTGATAATCTCCAGTATTTACGAAAATTCCACCGCACACATTTAAAAAAAAATTGTCAGTTATTTACAAAAATGCAATCGATATGGTTAAACCTTGATTAAAAAACACATTTTCCGTAGCTACATATAAAAAGCGTTTTTTTTATATACTCCCCACGTCCCGTTCAAAGCTTCACCTTTTACCCAAATGGGTGTCCCGATGGAAGCTTCACCTTTCTTAAAATGGAAAAGGTTTATTATACCCACTACCTTTTCTCTCTCACACATTTAAATTATGGGTTTCACTTGTCATATCCACTCACTTATTTTCTCTCACAACCCTTCTTCCACTCCCATTAGTTTTGAATATATATATTCCGTCGCTAAAACCTGTTTTTCTTGTAGTGGAAGCATGAACCATGACGGAGGGAGTATATTTTAAGTACACAAATTCTAGGTTACTTATATAGTTATACTAGCCTAAGCCCGTGTCCAAGGCCACGTTTTTTGTTTTTTATTTTTTGTTTTTTTTTAATTTTTTTTTTTTAAGGGCGAAATGGGAAAGGGACAAAAAAGTGAGGGCAAAATGAGAATTTCCCCCCTTGAAACTGTTCATAGAACTGTTCAAAAGGGGGGTTCCATCTATAGTATAAATCAAAGAGGTCTTTGCTACAGTACTCTCTACAGTAGCAAGTGGGTATTTTACCATTTTGGCCTCACTATTTTGTCCCTTTCCCATTTTACCCTTTAAAAAAAAATTTATTCATTTTGAATCAGTAAAGCCAACGAATCCAGCCCACCTCTAAATCAAATCCCATTTCTCTTTCTCTCTCATCCGCTCCTCCTCCCATCCCCCTCTCTCTCTAGACCACGCCGGTACCGAAAATACACAGAAATGGCGACGAACATCGGGATGATGAAGCGCCTGCTTTCGTCGGTCGATCGAGATCCTGTCGTGGATCAACTCCACTCTCAACTCAATCTCACCAAAGTCGAAGAGGTAAATTTCTCATAAAATTCAAACCCTAATTTTATTACATTTACAAATTTGATCGAAGAAAATGATGAAAATTCGTGTTCGGGGGCACCACGCGGACGATCGCCCCCGATGGCGGCCGTGCGGTTTGCGGGCGGTTTGCGGGCGGAGTGCGGACGGATTGCGGCGGATTGGATTCGCGTGACTCCAAAATTGATGCTCCTCCTTACAGATTTCCAAAATCCCACCCAACATCTTCAAATATACTCGGCGGCACATTCTGGAGCAAATTTAGGTATGTGTGGATTAAGCATTAATTTTGGGAGTTAACGTTTTGTTTTAAATTTTTCTTTCAATTCTTCAAGGAGTTCGTATTAAACTGTGTTTTGGACTGAGAATACTAATATTTGTTTCGATTGATTGCTATTTTTTTTAATATAAAGAAAAAAAAAATTCTCACGTGGCCTTGGACACGGGCATGTGCTAGTTTATAATATAGACTAGCACATGCCCGTGTCCAAGACCACGTGAGAATTTTTTTTTTCTTTATTTAAAAAAAATAGCAATCAATCGAAACAAATATTAGTATTCTCAGTCCAAAACACAGTTTAATACGAACTCCTTGAAGAATTGAAAGAAAAATTTAAAACAAAACGTTAACTCCCAAAATTAATGCTTAATCCACACATACCTAAATTTGCTCCAGGTGAAAGTGCTGCTGAGTATATTTGAAGATGTTGGGTGGGGATTTTGGAAATCTGCAAGGAGGAGCATCAATTTTGGAGTCACGCGAATCCAATCCGCTGCAATCCGTCCGCAATTCGCCCGCAAATCGCCCGCAAACCGCATGGCTGCCAACGGGGCGATCGTCCCTGCGCGGTGCCCCGGTGAACACGAATTTTCATCATTTTCTTCGATCAAATTTGTAACAGAATAAAATTAGGGTTTGAATTTTATGAGAAATTTACCTCTTCGACTTTGGTGAGATTGAGTTGGAGAGTGGAGTTGATCCACGATAGGATCTCTGATCGACCGATGAAGTAGGCAGTGTCCATCATCCCGATGTTCGTCGCCATTTCTGTGTATTTCCGATATCGGCGTGGTCTAGAGAGAGGGGGATGGGAGGAGGAGCGGATGAGAGAGAAAGAAAAATGGGATTTGAATTTAGAGGTGGGCTGGATTCGTTGGCTTTACTGATTCAAAATGAATAATTTTTTTTTTTGGGGATAAAATAAAAAGGACAAATAATAGGACCCCAAAACTAAAAATACCCACTTGCTACTGTAGAGAGTACTGTAGCAAAGACCTCTTTGATTTATACTATAGATTACTCCATTAATTTGTGACAAGTGGCAACAAACATTCCAAGTATATCAACGTCATAGAGAATTAAGAGATTGCTTCTAAACTTGTCTACCACTAATTTTTTTTTATTATTATTATTTTCAACCAATGAAAATAGAGACGACAATTTCTAAGCGCTAAGCTGATAAAATAGATTATGACATATTAATAAAAAGGCATATGTAATTAGAAAAGTCTTTTTCAATGCTTGGAACATGGAGCATATTTAAACATGCATCATCATATTATAAAAAATAAAAATAAAAATAAAAATAAAATTAAAATGTTTTATTTTACGATGCAATATGAAATTGTCACGGCTTGAATCACAAGTGATATCCAAGGTGATAACAGCACCAACGATAGCACTTGGGATGGCACACACACACACTTCGAAAATAAAACAATTTTGTAAAAGAGTTTGCAGCGGAATAAAAACACCAAAATTGTTTTTCTCAAGCTTATATAAATATAACTTGAGAGTGCCTCTTGCAGGCAAAGACTTTATAATCACTATGAATGAAGTTACAAAGCCGAAAGTTCCCTATAGCTATATCTATTTTACGGCTACATGGAACAAGAGATAAAGAACGGAATCCTATCCTAGCCTTCACACACCTTGATACCAAAGTAATCAAGTGCGAAATTACAAGGGAGAAAGGATTAAAAAGAACCAAACAAAGAACTCTATCTCTAAGCTTTTCGAAGGTGTGAATGTGAAATAATTGGCATGTCTTCAAATAAACCTTCCAAGCTTATTTATAGTCTTCAAATACTTGAAGGCTACTCCAATAACGGCCTTGGGGCCTGGTCTTGCACGTGGAGGAAGTGTAGGGAGAGTGGGTTAATTTGTTTCCACAATTCTAGCTCCCACTTCCTATTTTGTAGCAACCGAGTTGTTGAATCCTCAATCCATGCTTCCACGCCTTGTACTCCCTTGCTTTATCATCCTTGTACCTCTTCTATAACTCAAGAACAACCTTTGACAAAGTCCTCATACATGTTGTTGTTGAATGCCAAAATTACGAATTAATACATAAAATGTATTAATTCATTTCTTCCAATTTCCACATGTGTCTAGCTCCTTCTTTGATGTTATTGCACCCGAAATATAATCATAAACCATAGACTATACGTACCATATTAGTACGTTAGTCCATTAAATAACAAACAAGAAATATACAACTATATAATTTTCATCCAGGAAATCATCCGTGATATCACTTGGGAAATCATCTACGATATCACCCGCAGATTACACTAACAATCTCCCCTTAGTTGGATATTTCTTTCCAAACTTAATGTCTTTCTTTGTCCCGTAGGATAAGTCTATATACAAATGTACTGAGCATAGACCATAGAATAATATCTCCACAAAAATTAACTCCCTTAATCAAGGAGCTAATCCTAAACAATGATTTATCATAATAAACTAATTTATTTCAAACTTTAAAAAGTTTTGAAATAAACTAAGTAACCATTAAAAACCATAACCATTGTAGCAAAATATCATCCAAAATTAGCAAAAAAAACATCCTAGCGTATTAAGTTATTTAACAAACCACTAAAGTGTTTTAGCAAATATAAACAAAATAAAAGTAAATTGTTTAAGGAACCACCACATCACCAAAATAAAAACATTGTTTGTAGGACCACCACAAAAATAGTCACCCATATGATAGCTGCAACATAAACCTTCGGGTTTATCAACCTTAAGGTTCAGCTTTCTTCTTCTTCAAACTCCTCTTCTTCCTCTCCTTCCTCCCGATCTCCTTCCCTATCACTTCCACCATCACTTGGGCCAAGATCGGTGGTAGCACTTGCAGTAGCACCAGCCTCGGAAGTTCCGAAAGCGGCAGATCCTCCCCCGTTTGGGAAGAAATTTCATCAATAAAAGCATCTCATTACCTCGCTTAAGCTTAGCCCATCCCTCAAGACAAGTTCTCCTATTGCACTTGACCGTTTGTGCAGGAAGTTGAGAACTGTAGCTTTTGGGATTGATGGTCCAGAGTTGCCCAAAAGATTCATCATGTTGTGCGTAATACTTGCAAAGATCAGCCTCGCAAAAGTATGAGGGGCAACACCGGGGAAGCACTGGGGTATCACGTGAGATAGCACTGGGAGGAGCAGGGGTTGTTTCATCGCATTTGTTCCAAGGAAGATCTTTAGTATACCTTTTACCCTTTTTCGCTTGTTGATCAACGGTATAGTACTCGTGTTCAAGTGGTAAAAACATCGGAGGCTTCAATGGGCAAGGATTGAAATACCAAAACTTTGAAGATTAGAGAAGGATAGGGGAAAAAGCTAATGTTCACTTCCTTTTTTCTACCCCATGAAGCTAAGTGTTTAAACACTAATCTTCCAAAGTTAATCCTTAAATTTTTACCCAATCTATACAACACATTCGCATGCTCCAAAGTCACAATAGGTTCATTAGTTGTAGGAAGCCAATTGAAGATGCACAGCTTGTGTAGTACGGAATAGAGAAGATAATCTAGAAGCATGAAGTTTCTCTTTCAAAGGCCAAGGACTGCAGTTTGTTGTGAGTGAGCAATTTTACCATTTCATCTCTATTGACCCTAATGCTCTCATCATCTACATTAGGAGGCCTAAAACTTTGTTAATCGGGCAGGAGTAAAAGAATAGACTCTTCCCCTAACAAACACTTTTCCATATTTAGCAGACCCTTCATCATCCAAATGAGCATGCAAATTGGCAAAGAAATTGCGAATATCACTCTCAACAAAAACTGATGCATGATTATTAGCATTAATAAAATTCCGTCCTTTAAAAACCGAACCACTCCTTCCTTTTCCAACCGACCCTCATCAATGTGCTTCTCTTTTAAAATCCTCTTACTTAGACTATTCAACCAAAGTTCCATATTTTCCTTTTTATAATACTCCAAAGTAAGAAAAGGTTTTGGAAAAGCTTTATCCTCTTCATTTGAGTAACCTCATCACCGTAATTATCACTAGAGGAATGTTTAGGAACAGAAGAGGGGGCAAGTGTTACCTCGATGATATCCTCTTCTTGCTAGCACTTCGGTAGCACTCCCGCTTTGCCCTTGGCCTTCTTTTTCTGATAATCAGAGAGAGTCTCCTCTTCATCACCATCTACCCAAGCATCAAATGAGTCCACAGAAGGCTCCTTTTCCTTGTTTGCTTCAAAGTTCTCATCACTCACATGGGGTGAGGACACATCAATAGAGCTTTCTGAGACATCAACTGGATCAAGGGAGGTATTTGAAGTTGCCTTGGACCTGATTGATCTAATGCGGTTGGAAGATCTCCTTTTTGCGATTTGGGGAGACAGCTTGGCAGTTGGGGCTTTCCTCTTCCTTTTTGGCTCGGTAGGGATGAGAGTCACCTTAGGAATGCCTTGATCAAATGAGGTAATGGGGCCAGAGGTAGGAACAATCGCCATTGTTGGTGGAGAAGAGCTTGGAGTGATCATAGGGGAAGTTTCCATGGCCACACGAGATGCCACGGAAGGAGCAATGCTAGGTGAGATGTCCATTTGGTCCGTGTGAGATGGTTCGGCATTGGTATTGGATGGAGATGCCATGGAGATTTGAGGGATTTTTTGGAACGTATTTTGACCTAGGTTGAGAAGAAAAAAGACGCTGAAAGGGGGTTTTAGAGAGAGGTGAGGGTAACGTATAGAGAGAGAGACGGAGGAGGTTGAGAGAAAATAGGAAGGAGGAGATTAAATGAGGAACACAGTTTTAATTTGATTAGACATTTAAAAACCTATCTAATCTACCCCTATTTATTCTCAAACTAATCCCTATCCACTCATTTTTAAAACAAACCCTAACCACACCTTTTAAAACCTCAAAACTTTATTAAACAAACAACACGGTTGCAACATTAAAAAAAATAAAATAATTTTTTTTTTTTTTTTTTAAGTAAAAAACGTAAAAACAAAAAATAAGTAAACTAAATAATTTGTAACTAAGCCCAAAACATTATATGCACAAATTAAATAAATAAGGGTTAGTTACTTAATTAAGTTTACCAAAAATAAAGGAAACTTGTTGAAGACGTTTTCAAAATCGTAAACTCTTTAATTAAAAAGACTTTCAGATTTTGAGAAATTAATCAACAATATTTCGAAAAAATAAAAAAAACTAATATAGCACACACTAATGTGTTAAGGCAATGATGGTAACACGTAGGATAACACATATGATATAAAACCCCTTGATAAATATTTTCATTTTCAAGCATTTCAAGCATAACAAGCTGAGCATTTTTCATGCACTTTAGGCATTATATGCCTATATATAATTTTTTAAGTACATTGCTTGTTAAACACGTCTCAATACACTTCTTTAAACAAGAAAGCAACGTAGTAACGAGCTCCGTGCTTCAAGTTATATTTCAAGTGTAGAAACCAAGTGATCTATGCCTTTCAAGTAGGGTACACTGTAGTAGCGAACTCCATGTCCCTAATACTTAGCATAAATCACCTCATACCTTCTCATTGGCAAGAGTACATCGTTGCAGCGAACACCGTGCCCCGAGCTCGAGAGAATAGTATGGATAAATGCCTTTGTCTTTTATTTATCAAAAGAAAATATTAGTGACTTTGTCACTTTAAGCATATGAAGGGGAATGATATCGACGTGCTAACCTAAATAATAACCTACCATAACAAAAAGGTCAAGCATGTGCCACGCCTAGAACTAAGATAGCTAGATTAAACAAATAATAAAGTATATTTTTTTTTTTTTTTTTTAAGTAAATAAGCAAAGAAAGAAGAAAAAATACACTAATATACAGATGTTACCCTAAGTGATAACATCACCTGGGGTAGCACAGACGAACAGACTCAGAGATTACAACGACCAAGAGATCTTTTCAAACTAGAAAATCTCTCGTGGTCTAAGGCCTCGTAAAGATGTCACCGCTTGATACTTAGTATCAATATGATCAATATTAATTAGGCCTTTATCTACCATATCTCTAAGAAAATGATGACGTATGTCAATGTGTTTGGTACGGGAATGTTGAACTGGGTTTTTTGAAATGTTGATAGCACTCTCGGGTTATCACAAGACATAGTCAAAGAATTACTCTCTAGGCCATAGTCATCTAACATATGTTTTAGCCAAATAAGTTGTGAACAACAACTACCAGGTACCGCCACATACTCGGACTTCACCAGGAGAGAGAAACACAATTTTGTTTACGACTATACCATGAGACTAAATTGTTGCCCAAGTAAAAACACCCCCACTAGTACTCTTCCTATCATCCATATCCCCGCCCAATCCGAGTCACTAAAGCCAACCAAATTGGTATTAGTATCCTTACTAAACCAAATCCCTAATTCACTTGTTCTGAAACATATTTAATTATCTTTTTGACGTAATTAAGGTGAGAGACTTTAGGATTGGCTTGATAACGTGCACAAACACACACGCCGAACATGATATCGGTGACGACTAGAAGTGAGATAGAGAAGGCTACCTATCATTGAACGATAAAGAGTAGGATCAACATCCTCACCTACTTGATCTCTACCAAGTTTGAGAGAAGAACACATGGGGATTTTTGAACTTTTGCTCCTTCCAACCCAAATCTTTTACTAGGCTCTTTGCATACTTGCTTTGTGAAATGAATATTCCTTCATTTGATTGTTTCACCGCAAGCCTAGAAGGAATGTTAACTCTCCAATCATGCTCATTTCAAATGTTGATGTCATAGCCTCTACAAAATCTTTTAAACACGTTTGAGAAGTAGAGCCATAGACTATGTCATCAACATAGATTTGAACAATGACTATTTCTTTGCCATGCCTTAGGATAAATAAGGTCCTATCGCTTCACCTCTTGTGAATCCATATTCAAGTAAGAAAGAGGTTAAGCGACCATACCATGCACGTGGAGCTTGTTTCAAGCCATATAAAGCTTTATCAAGTCTATATACATGGTTTGGTAGATTAGGATCTTCAAATCCTTTTGGTTGTTCAACAAAAACTTCTTCTTTTAAATAACCATTTAAAAAGGCGGCTTTAACATCCATTTGAAACAAAGTAATTTTTAGAAAACAAGCTATAGCCAAGAGGAGTCTTATGGATTCTATTCTAGCAACCGGAGCAAAGGTCTCATCAAAGTCAACACCTTCAATTTGGGTGTAACCTTGTGCTACGAGACGAGCTTTGTTCCTAACAATATTTCCTTGCTCATCTCCTGATTTGTTTTTGAAAATCCATTTAGTACCAATAACATTTGTATTACTAGGACGTGGTACTAAACACCAAACTTCATTACGAGCAAATTGGTCAAGTTCCTCTTGCATGGCTTGTATCCAAAAATTATCTTTTAAAGCTTCGTAAATATTTTTGGGTTCTAAAGAAGAAACAAAACAGGAATATTTTACCTTGTGGTATGTGCTGGACATACACACATACCTTGCCATTTCACGGTCACTAAAATGTCCTTTGTTCCTTGTTTGTACCCCTTCACTAGCTTCTCCAATAATTTGAGAGGAAGGATGGTCTCTTTTGATCCTAGCCGGTGGATCCCTTCTCAAGTCTTCATGCACATGATCATCATCTCGACTGTTCATCCTTATCAGCTTGCCGGATTGGTCTTGGGTGATACCGAGATGCTATCCCATCGCTGGCAACACTTTGGCCAGACTGGGGTATCACTTACTTGATTTTGATTCTCCAGTTCTTCCAAAGAATATTAATGGAGATTCCCGTACTCCATCACCTGTAACACTTGCTAAATCATCAAAAACAACGTTAATTGATTCCCGAATGGTTTTTAACCTAAGGTTATAAACCCTATATGCTCGACCGTCCCGAAAGCATACCCAAGAAATATAGCCTTATCACTTTTTGAGTCAAATTTAGCTAAGTAATCCCGATCATTTAGAACATAACACACACACCCAAATGTATGAAAATAATGAACCTTTGGTATCCTACCATTCAAAATTTCATAAGGTGTCATTCTAGTACCAGTCTTAGAAAAACCCTATTGGCCGTGTGACAAGGCGTGTGTTTATGGCCTCACCAAAATCTTTTTGAAATTCTTTTTGAAAACAACATCACACGTGCCATCTCAAGTAAGGTCCTATTTTTCCTTTCACCACCCCATTTTGTTGAGGTGTTTTAGGAGCGAGAAACTCATGTTTAATTCCTTTTAATTCACAAAAAGTAAAGAACAATGAATTATCAAACTCCGTTCCATGATCGTACCTTATTCGCATGATAAGAGCGTAAAACATGTTTTTGATTTTAGCATGTAAGACTTTAAACTTTTCAAAAGTTTCTGATTTTTCTTTTAAAAAATATACCCAAGTAAATCTAGAAAAATCATCAACTATTACAAAAGTATATTTCTTACCTCCTAAACTGTCTACCTCAACTGGACCCATTAAATCCATATGCATTAATTGAAAACAAAGGCGTTGTCCCGTAATACTCCTCATTATGTTGGGTAGCACTATGGGTCGCACGTGTTTGTTTCCCTTTTAAACAATCTTCACCTATGATTTTTGTACTAATGTCCAGACTAGGTATACCTCTTATAGCTTCAAGATTAATGAGTTTCACAATGTTACGAAAATGGACATGACCCAACTTTTGATGCCATAAGGTAGCATCATCAACCCTCACACGACACACTTGTTTATCCTCAACAAGATAACAGCTTATTACTTGACCTAGTACCATCATAACACGCTTATTGGTACAATCAAAGACTTCACAAGTGTTTTTATTGAATTTTACTTCAAGGTTGTCATCACAAAGTTGGCTAATACTAATTAAATTAGTTACCAAGTCCATCAACATGCAAAACATTTTTCAAGGCAGAAATCCAGTACATTTAATACGCCTTTTCCTACTATATTACTTTTGCCACCACCACCATATGTTACACTACCACCTTGAATAGGTTCATATTCCTTTAAAAATATTTTTGTTCCAGTCATATGACGAGAACAACCACTATCAAAATACCATGAACCTTCAACATTAGTTTTTAAAGCAGTGTATACAAAGATCACAAATCAAAGTTAGACTTAGGTTTTCATACTTTCCTACTTTGATAATTCTTCTTCGATCGTAGGTGATATCTCGACGTGCTAGGCAACACTTCGTATCACATAGAACCGGACTGCTTTTTTAGAAGAGTTTTACAATCAATTTTCAAATGTCCAAGAGAGTAACAAGTAGTTACATATTTTTACCTTGTCGAAGACTTATCGAAGATATTTGTTCAACATGATCTCTTTCTTTAACAAAAATTAACTTATCTTCCGTATTAGACAAAGTAGATGTAATAGCATTTAAAGACTCTTGAAAACCCATACCTGCCTTGAGTGGTTTGGACAACCCAAGAATTGCATCTAACTTGGTAGAACTCGTATTGAGTTTCTTGAATGTTGTCTCGGCAAGAGTAAGTTTGCTCTTGACTTTGTCCACTCCACATCCTTCTTTGTGAGTTGAACTTCCAATCTAGTCAAGCCATCGGTTAGGTCTTGAACCTCTTTGGACAGAGAGATCACCTTCTTGTTCTCTTTCTTCCATTCATCCACCAATTCTTTGCAAAGGTTCTTAAGACCACAAATGAGTTCATCCTTGCCGAACTCCTTCTCATCTTGTGAACAACCCGCATCCATGTTAACAAGAACCCACAAAACAAACAAGATTTATCAAATTTAAATCTGTATACCGTTGGATGATATCTCAGGTGCTATCCCATTTTGGATATCACCCGGGGTATCACTGACGTAATCCGAGTCAGCTTGTGACCATCATTGCCGTTGATCCGAAACTTCGATTGATTGGTCTCCTCATCCTCATTGTCACCGAGAGAAACCCATAGGTTCTTTCCCATCTTCCTTAGAGTGTTAGCACACTCATTTGAGTAATGACCCCATCCAGAGCAAGCATGACATTGGATTGTTTCAAGGTATTTTGGATCAGATCTGGATTGATCTGATGATGCTCTCCTTATGGGACCACCTTTATGAGTAGATGGAAATGTCCTCTTGGGCATTGAATTGTACACCTTGGCTTGTTGCTCTTTAGCCTTTACCTGCACATTTTCTTTGTTAAATTTTCTCACCATTGAGTTATATTTCCTGGTAAGTAAGGCAACACTCGGCATCTTCACCTAATTCCTCAAAAATTTCGTCATCCTCATTAGTTGAACCACTAGAGGATTGAACTTTTAATGCAACACTCTTGCCCTTAGAAGCTTCACTTTGCTCGGCAAGGTTTGACTCAAAATTTTTTAAAATGCTCATTAAGGAATTGATATCCATTGTAGAAAGATTGTGAGCCTCTTCTATAGATGAAACTTTTATATTAAAACGCTCAGGAGAGTTCTAATAGCCTTTGAAACCAATTGTTTGTTTGTAAAAGGTTCACCTAAAAGTTGACACTCATTAGCAATGTCAAATAGTTTTTCAAAATAAGAGGAAATGGTATCACTTTCACCCATTCTCAACCTTTCAAATTTGCCGCAAGACCTCCGAGTTTGTTTTCACGCACACTAGAATCACCTTCACAAAACCTTTGTAAAATATCCCAAGCTTCTTGAGCTGTGGAACTATTTTGAATAAGTTTAAAAATATGCATGTCAACCCACTCAAAGATAGCATTAAGAGCTTTCTCATTATAGTTAGCTAGAGTGATCTCTTCATTCGTCCACTCACCTTCAGTTTAACTGAACATCACCATCCTCATCGAGGTAAGAGTGGAAGAGAGTACCCATGAACTATAGATCGCCATGCTCGAAGATCAATTGATTTGATATGCGAGCGAAGGCGAATTTTCCAATATGCATAATTCGAACCATCTAAAACAGAAGACGTTTTTGGTTTGGATTTGCGGGATCAAAAGCCATGATAAAGAGGACCAAACACTTAGTATCGTCAAGTGAGAGGCTCTGATACCAATTGAAATTGTCACGGCTTGAATCACAAGTGATATCCAAGGTGATAACAGCACCAACGATAGCACTTGGGATGGCACACACACACACTTCGAAAATAAAACAATTTTGTAAAAGAGTTTGCAGCGGAATAAAAACACCAAAATTGTTTTTCTCAAGTTATATAAATATAACTTGAGAGTGCCTCTTAGGCAAGACTTTATAATCACTATGAATGAAGTTACAAAGCCGAAAGTTCCATATAGCTATATCTATTTTACGCTCTATGGAACAAGAGATAAAGAACGGAATCCTATCCTAGCCTTCACACACCTTGATACCAAAGTAATCAAGTGCGAAATTACAAGGGAGAAAGGATTAAAAAGAACCAAACAAAGAACTCTATCTCTAAGCTTTTCGAAGGTGTGAATGTGAAATAATTGGCATGTCTTCAAATAAACCTTCCAAGCTTATTTATAGTCTTCAAATACTTGAAGGCTACTCCAATAACAGCCTTGGGGCTGGTCTTGCACGTGGAGGAAGTGTAGGGAGAGTGGGTTAATTTGTTTCCACAATTCTAGCTCCCACTTCCTATTTTGTAGCAACCGAGTTGTTGAATCCTCAAGCCATGCTTCCACGCCTTGTACTCCCTTGCTTTATCATCCTTGTACCTCTTCTATAACTCAGCAACAACCTTTGACAAAGTCCTCATACATGTTGTTGTTGAATGCCAAAATTACGAATTAATACATAAAATGTATTAATTCATTTCTTCCAATTTCCACATGTGTCTAGCTCCTTCTTTGATGCTATTGCACCCTGAAATATAATCATAAACCATAGACTATACAGACCATATTAGTACGTTAGTCCATTAAATAACAAACAAGAAATATACAACTATATAATTTTCAGTCCAGGAAATCATCTGTGATATCACTTGGGAAATCATCTACGATATCACCTGCAGATTACACTAACACAATAGTTTTAGGATTTCATTGTTTTCCAATAACTAGTGTGACACCCGTGCGATGCACGGACTGTTACTAACGAATAGCTGATCGAAATCAAAACAAATACAAAAGAAAATAGAGATATTTGTATACATTGTAAAACAAATTTTTGAAAACTATATTATCATTACAAATATCAGATAGAAGGTCACCGAAATAAGTATAGTGATACATCCGTGCGATGCATGGGGAGTTATTGATGCTTAAAAATACGGAAAGAAAATAAAATGACTAAATGAGAGAAATATTTTTATACACTGTGAAATCCATCTTTAAAAGACAACATTGCCGGCACAACTGTAGAAAGAAGAAGGAAGATTAAAAATATTATTATTATTATCATCATCATTTTTAATTAAAATTATTATTATTATTATCATTATCAATTATAATTAAAAAAATACTTCACACTTAATTAATTTTCACTAAAAAGATATTGAGAAATTAAAAAGGGAAATTAAGAAAGGATAATTAAGAAATTTAAATTTAAAAAAGAGAGTTTTTTTTTTACTGTGTACAAATCAAATGAAAATAGTCTATATTTATAGAGAAAAAAATATTATGAATGTTGGTGTTAAAAAATGAATTTATTATAAAAGAATTTAGATAAAAGAAATGGGTTAAGAAAATGAAATTCAATCAACCAATAGTAGGACGTGTCTCAATTAAAAAACAAAAAAGAAAAATCCGCCTGCATACACGTGCCACTGTCGGCACGTGTGTAGAGATAATTAATTTCAACTCTAAATATGTATTTCACAATTTCATGAAAACAAAACAAATACAAAAGAAAATAGAGATATTTGTATACATTGTAAAACAAATTTTTGAAAACTATATTGTCATTACAAATATCAGATAGAAGGTCACCGAAATAAGTATAGTGTTACATCCGTGCGATGCATGGGGAGTTATTGATGCTTAAAAAGACGGAAATAAAATAAAATGACTAAATGAGAGAAATAATTTTATGCACTGTGAAACCCATCTTTAAAAGACAACATTGCCGGCACAACTGTAGAAAGAGGAAGGAAGATTAAAAATATTATTATTATTATCATCATCATTTTTAATTAAAATTATTATTATTATTATCATTATCATTTATAATTAAAAAAAATACTTCACACTTAATTAATTTTCACTAAAAAGATATTGAGAAATTAAAAAGTGAAATTAAGAAAGGATAATTAAGAAATTTATATTTAAAAAAGAGAGTTTTTTTTTACTGTGTACAAATCAAATGAAAATAGTCTATATTTATAGAGAAAAAAAAACATTATGAATGTTGGTGTTAAAAAAAATGAATTTATTATAAAATAATTTAGGTAAAAAAATGGGTTAAGAAAATGAAATTCAATCAACCAATAGTAGGACGCCAAGTGTCCCAATTAAAAAACAAAAAAGAAAAATCTGCCTGCATACACGCGCCTCTGTCGGCGCGTGTGTAGAGATAATTAATTTCAACTCTAAATATGTATGTCACAATTTCATGAAAACATCATTTTATCAATGTAACAACCAAATAATTAATTTTGTAAACAAAAAAAATAGATATCATTTATTAGTATTTAACTATTTATACCATTTATTGAAAAAACACAGCTTCAATTTATTTTACGAAATTAATAATTGAAATTATCATTTCTTAACAAATTGATTATTATTATTGTGTATTAGGTTTGTAAAATGAATCTAAATTTTTTAAATAAACATTTAAAAAATATAAAATATTATATATATATATATATATATATAGGAAGAGAATATATATATATATATATATATATATATATATATATATATATGTATATATATATATATATATATATATGTATGTATATACACACACACACTAATTTATACTATCTATATTTATTAGAGTATTGACATGCACTTCAATCAAAATTTTAAAAATGATGGCCATCTTTCTCGATATTCGTCTTTATAAATAATTTTTTTTTGAGACGGATAGAAAACCCGACATATTTATTAATACTTTATTTAATATGCTTCAATTTTTTTTAAATAAAATAAATAAATTTTATGATGTATCGAACTAAAATAAACCCAATAACCATATTTCCCCTTCCAACTCATCATCCTATACCCCATAACTTTTATTTTATTTTATATTTCTTTATTTTTATAATTAGTAAAATTATTATTATTATTATTATTATTATCATTATCCTTTATAATTAACAAAAAGTACTTCACACTTCATTAATTTTCACTAAATATACATTGAAGAAATAAAAAGAAAAATTAACAAAGGGTAATTAAGACATTTATATTAAAAAAATAGGTTTTTTTCTGTCTCAAAATAAAATGAAAATAGTCTCTATTTTTCAATAAAATTATTATTATTATTATTATTATTATTATTATTATTATTATTATTATTATTATTATTATTATTATTATTATTATTATTATTATTATTATTATTATTATCATGAATTTTGGTGTAAAAAAGAAATAAATTTATTACAAAATAATTTAGGTAAAAGAAATGGGTTTAAAAAAATTCCTAAATTCAACCAGCGAATAGAAGGACGTAACGTGGACGAAAAAAAAAGCTCCAATTCATCATCTTATGCCCCACCACTTTTTTTTTTAATTTTATATTCTTTATTTTTATGATTACTAAAATTATTATTATTATTATTATCGTTTATAATTAAAAATTAATACTTCTTACTAAATTAATTTTCACTAAAAAGATATTGAGAAATTAAAAAGGGAAATTAAGAAAGGATAATTAAGAAATTTATATTTATAAAAGAGACTTTTTTTTCTGTATCCAAAGCAAATGAAAATAGTCTCTATTTAAAGAAAAAAAATTATGAATTTTGGTTGTAAAAATTATTTTTAAAATAATTATTTATTATAAAATAATTGAGGTCAAAATAATCGGATAAAAAATAAAAATCTGAAAAAAAACCAGCCAATCAGAGATTGACATGTGTCAAAAAAAAAAAAAAACAAACTCCGGACGCCTGCACGCGCCTTTGTCGGCGCGTGTAAGACACGGGCCAGATTTTGGCCCACTTAGCGCCTGCCACATCGAATGTGTCCTACTTCTACCGTCTCAAAAAATTGTGTATTTATATAGACGAATATCGAAAAAGATGACCATCATTTTTAAAATTTTGATTGAAGTGCATGTCAATATTCTAAGAAATATATATACTTCACACTTAATTAATTTTTCACTAAAAAGATATTGACAAATTGAATAGGAAAATTAACAGAGTATTATTAAGAAATTTATAATTTAAAAAGAGGATTTTTTTTTCTCTGTCCAAATCAAATAAAAGTAGTCTCTATTTATAGATAAAAAAAATAATGATTTTAGTTGTAAAAAATATTATAAAATAAATAAGGTCAAAGAAATTGGATATAAAAAAATCTGAAATTCAACCGACCAATGAGAGCTTGCCAAGTGTCGCAATTAAAAAAATACTTCACACTTAATTAATTTTCACTAAAAAGATATTGAAAAATTAAATAGGAAAATTAACAAAGTATTATTAAGAAATTTATATTTAAAAAATAGGGTTTTTTTATGTGTCCAAATCATATAAAAGTAGTCTCTATTTATGGAAAAAATAATGATTTTTGGTGTTAAAAATAAGGATTTTTTTGTAAAAATGATTAAAAATAATAATTTATTATGAAATAAATAGGTCAAATAAATTGGATAAAAAATATCTGAAATTCAACCAACCAATGAGAGCTTGCCAAGTGTAGCAATTTAAAAAAAATAATTCACACTTAATTAATTTTCACTAAAAAGATATTGAAAAATTAAATAGGAAAATTAACAAAGTATTATTAAGAAATTTATATTTAAAAAATAGGGTTTTTTTTATGTGTCCAAATCAAATAAAAGTAGACTCTATTTATAGAAAAAATAATGATTTTTGGTGTTAAAAATAAGGATTTTTTTGTAAAAAAGATTAAAAATAATAATTTATTATGAAATAAATAAGGTCAAAGAAATTGGATAAAAAAAATCTGAAATTCAACCGACCAATGAGAGCTTGCCAAGTGTCGCAATTTAAAAAAAATAATTCACAATTAATTAATTTTCACTAAAAATATATTGAATAATTAAATAGGAAAATTAACAAAGTATAATTAAGAAATTTATATTTAAAACATAGGGGTTTTTTTTCTGTGTCCAAATCAAATAAATATAGTCTCTATTTATAGAGAAAAAAAATTATGATTTTTGGTGAAAAAAATAGTAAAAAAATAAATAATTTATTATAAAATAAATAAGGTCAAAGAAATAGTAAAAAAATTATGATTTTTGGTGAAAAAAATTATGATTTCTTGGTGAAAAAAATAGTAAAAAAATCTGAAATTCAACCGACCAATGAGAGCTGGCTAACTTTTTTCATTTTCCCCTCCATTTTGTGTGGCGACGTAATTTGGTCCCGATTTAATTGGGTGGTTGCGTTAATAATATAGAGACCACTTTATCGTCTCCAATCTTTTTTTGGAATCTGATACATAATTAGCAACCATTTGCTGGTTACAATATTTAATTTGGTGGTCTCTAAATCGCGTCCAACGTATTGGTCTCCAATTGCTCGTCTCCAAATAAGTTTGTTCTAGTAGTGTCATCATCCTATACCCCACCACTTTTTTTTTTAATTTAATATTCTTTATTTTTATGATTAGTAAAATTATTATTATTATTATTATTATTATTACCATTTATAATAAAAAAAATTCTTCACACTTATTTAATTTTCACTAAAAATATATTGAAAACTAAAAAGGATAATTAAGGAATTTATATTTAAAAAAGAGGTTTTTTTTTCTGTGTCCATATCAAATGAAAACAGTCTCTATTTATAGAGAAATAAAAATTATAAATTTTGGTGTAAAAAAATTTTAAAAAAAATTATTCTATTATTAAATAATTGAGGTAAAAAAAAAAGGGGATTAAAAATAAAATTCTGAAAAAATATCAGCCAATCATAGAAAGCTACGTGGATTTTCAATTGTTATCATATATTTTCAACTATGCCATAGACGAAAATGTCGAAATTGCCCTTCCTTATACGGGCGACACCTGTCCAAATTCAAAAAAAAAGAAAAAGAAAAAGAAAAACTTCCTCTGTCCACGTGCCAATGTCTCCGCGTGAACGGCACGCGCCAACTCACGCCCACTCATTCATCTCCCTCTTTTAAAATATCAATTTATACTATCTTTATTTCTTAGAATATTGTCATGCACTTCAATCAAAAATTTTAATATGATGACCATCTTTCCCGATATTCGTCTTTATAAATACACAATTTTTTGAAACCGATAGAAAAATCGACAAATTTATTAATACATTATTTACTATGCTTCAAAGAATTTTTTAAGAAAAATTAAATAAATTGTTTGATATATCGAACTAAAATAAACCCAATAACCATATTATCTCATCCCACTTATTAAATAGAAACCCAAACCCAGATTCATCACACACCCAGTATATAGATTATTATTATTATTATTATATTAAATAACCATATATACTTTATAAATGGACAATAATTTTGTTTATAAAAATTCAACACCCTTTCAACTCATCATCCTATACCTCACCATTTTTTTTATTTTATATATTTTGTTATGATTAGTAAAATTATTATTATCTATCTATAGAGAAAAAAATTATGATTTTTGGTGAAAAAAATAGTAAAAAAATAAATAATTTATTATAAAATAAATAAGGTCAAAGAAATTGGATAAAAAAAAATCTGAAATTCAACCGACCAATGAGAGCTTGCCAAGTGTCTCAATTTAAAAAAAATATTTCATACTTAATTAATTTTCTCTAAAAAGATATTGAAATATTAAAAATAAAAATTAACAAAGTATAATTAAGAAATTTATATTTAAAAAATAGGATTTTTTTTCTGTGTCCAAATCAAATAAAAATAGTCTCCATTTAAACAGGAAAAAAAGTTGGGAGAGTGACCGGGAAGTTCTAAAAAAGTATCATAATGCCCGAGAAATTTCTTCACCATGTTGTATTATAGATGCAGTATTATATTCACATATGAGTGAATATAATAATATTACATGCAGTATTATATATTACTGCATAAGAAATTTCTGGTCATTTCGATTTAAGGAACTTGAGGGAAAGTGATTTGTTCCAAAAGGAACTTCCGGGTCAAATTCCCAAAATAATTAAGAAATTTGGTTTAAAAAAAGTTGTAAAAAATTAATTTATTTACATTAACTCATTATGAACTTTGAACATACCAAAAGTGCCGAGTTGGGCCAAGCAAGTAAAGCCCAATTACATCCAGCTTTGATTATCACATTCTCAATGGCGCCCAAAGTGTCAGCAAGGCCCAAAGCCCATCTCAGCGTCGGTCGACTAAGCCCATGGTCCGACCCATGAGGTCCCGACCTAACTTAGTCCGACCTCATGATCCATGCGCGGGTGCACGAACCATGCTCTGCAGACGCGGTCGGGTCGACCATTCCACGAGTGGCGACCTCGACCTAAATTAACAAGTGACGACTTGATACTGCGGGCGTATTTGGTTGAACTATTCTCATAACCACATCCCTACAAATCGGGGGGACCGTTATAGACACGTTCCCATTACCAATAACCGCCGCTACAATCACGGAGCACATGTCGCCTCTCCAAAAATACATCACTCTTGTCTATAAATACTTCATCACTACCAAACGGTGAAAGGTAAGCCATTTTGTTATCGGTAATTCATTATTCTATACATTTTGAGCTATAAACAACGGTAATCTTACTCTCACGCCCGGCGTCTTCGCCGGAGACACATCCGGCTAGTCGTGGGTTACATTTTTGAGTCAAGGAGCCAGTGATCGATCTGCCACGTGGAGGAAGATTGATAAGCACATTTCCCGGCAAAGACGCTTGGTTCCATTCGAGGAAACGTGCTTCAACTTGACCTCGAAATTTTTTAACAACCTGCGCAATGGTGACTTCGGACGGACACGTATTCGAGGCTTCACTTGGGCATGAAGAAGTGAACAACAACAACACTAATGCAAATGCAAAAATGCCGAAAACTTGGAATTTGCCTCCTCCCCCACCAAATCGTCCTCATGGTGAGCCACACGCTCTACCCGGTATCGTTGGATGGCGGGGGTTTGCACGACACAAGGAGAGGCAAAAAGGCACATGGATGGGCAAGGAGCTCCACCCCTTCTAAACGTCCAATCGCCAGTGAACGTTGGACGCGAGCGAGTCCCTCCACCAACCCTATGAGCAAGAAAGAGATGATGTTAGAGAGGGCCCAGATTTTGGCCGACCTAATAGCTATGGAAGAGGCGAGCAGCCGACGTGCGCTACGAAAGAGTGGATCGTACTCGGATCTCTAATGAATGACAGGAAATTTAGGAGTATGAGGCGAAATGAAGGTGTGGGACGAGAATGGTGGCAGCGGGGATAGTTCGCCGAGCTCCTACCATCGTGCATATGCCGAGTAATGATTTAAGGGCTAGCCTCACAGTAAAACGAGAGCGGGAGGCTCGGTCGACTTAAGGACACGCTTAATGGCCCAATAGAAACAGGCATGTTTCTCCGGCGCGAACTCGTAGATCGTGGTCTCAAAGAGACGAAATGGGCGCAGTCGCCTATAAGAGAGAGACAGGCGCGGGTCGCAGTCGCCATCTGCGCCGAGAGGCGCAGGTCGCCTCAAAGAAGTAACAGGCATAGATCCCCAGCTAGATCGAGAGGGCCAATTCCCACAGAGACGGGAGGAGTAGGCGGGTGACTCCCTAGGAGTGAAGGCCGAGGTCGAATCTTTGCTCCCCTCCAAGAGACGGAAGACCCGACGCTAGGGAATGGTTATTGATGAAGAAGACGTTCCAACAATGGGAGGAAGAGAAGAAAAAGGAGACCGGAAAGGTTGAACGGGTTGATTTTACCCTTCGACCTCTAGCAAAGGAGATCAGGGACAGTCGACCTCCTCCAACTTTCAGGTTGCCCCTTCTAGAGAAATATTCAGGGTCCACCAATGCAAAAAGTCACATACAACATCTGGAGGCCACTATGTGCTTTGTCGCCAATGAAGATGACAACATGTGCAAAGCTCTCCTAAGCACACTTACTGGGGCAGCCTTAACTTGGTTCAATGGTTTGGCTGCTGATAGCATCACCACTTGGGCAGGCTTCAGGACGAAGTTCTTAGATCGCTTCTCGACTGCAGGAGCTCGGAAGACGACTGTCACAGACCTGAATAACTTGGTGCAGGCGAAGAATGAAAGCTCAATGAGCTACTTCACCAAGTTCAAAGAAATGGTGGATAAGATAGAGGAGGACATCACTGATAGGGAAGTCATCAACTGCTTCCGAAACGGTATTACTTCAGCAGACATGGATTATGAACTTACAGTTCGTACAGTAACAACTCGACAGGAGTTGTTCGAGAAGGTATACAATGTCGCTCTTGCTGAGGAGAGGAAGGAGAAAAAGAATGGTAAAAGCCCCAAGGTGGAGGTCGCTGATGATAAAAAGGACTCCAACAAGAATGGGGGGACAATAAAGACGGGAAAGAACAGAACTAGGGCAACAGAGAAGGTGCCCGAAGCCTTCACTCCCCTTACGGTGAGTCGAACTGAGATCATGAATGCTGTCGAGCTAGCTCCACCAAATCCCAATGAACCCAGGCAACAAATTCGAAGGGACAACAAAGAAATATTGTGACTACCACAAAGACACCGGTCATCTCACAGAGGATTGTTTGGGTTTGAAGCGCATTATACAAAGAATGGTCGACCAGGGAAGGCTCGACGCTTATGTGAAAAGACCTCAAGCCGGAGGAGGTGAGCGGCCAGCAGGTGGGCAACAAGGACCTAGGCAGCCTAGACTGGACCTGGGGGTCATCACTGAACAAGCGAGTAATACGGCCATCAAGCACAAAATATTCCAGCTCAATAAGGCCCCACATGTGCCTCCAAGGAGAGAAATCAGAGATGAGGCAATCAGCTTCTACCCCCATGAATTGGCAACTAATATGGCGGCTAGGGAGCAAGTTCTCGTCATCCCAGGTCTCATAGAAGGATGTACGACGAGCAGACTCTTAGTCGACACGGGGGCCTGCAAGGATGTTTTGTTTTACAAAACTTTCAAGGAGATGGGCCTTAATGACGAACAGTTGGAAAGATATGATGGCGGTGTTGGAAGGCTTCACCAACCATCGAGTTGAGGCTAAAGGACAGATAGTGCTCGACGTCGATCTAGGCCAACACCCCCTCAGGGTTGTCTCAAAGGTACAATTTATTGTGATTGATGTAAATAGTGACTATGCCGCAATCCTTGGAATTCCTGGACAGGTCGCTCTTGGAATGGTAGCATCAATTCCTCACCGCCAAAGTAAAGTTTCCCACGCCTGCTGGAGTGGGTTGCGTACAAGGCGCAGCTCGAGCCTACCTGGATCATGTGCTAAGAGAAAGAAAGAAAAGGGAGCTAGAAATTGAGATCGCGTGGTTACTTGAAGTTGTCCCACCGCAACCAAAACTACTCGACTATCAACAATCACCGAGGTCGTGGAAGAGTTGACCCATCGCTCAAATGACGAGGTCATGCTTGAGTCGACACGTCACTCTAACACTACTGAGGTCGACTCAGATGTAGTTATGGTCGATCAAGTCCACATAGGCAACCTATGCCTCCGGATCGACAATAACTCTGGGGCCACCATCGCCGAGGTTGCGGACAAGCTCGATGATATGATATGAGGAAGCTCCGCATTTGGGAGCCGAAGAAAGGCAAAAGGTCGTGGAAATCATAGTGGAGACACTACAGTTCGTAGATGGACCGAGTTAGAAGCCGTAGATGAGCCGGAGTCGACCATTACCAACTCTTCCTACCCCGACCAAAAAAATTCAAATTGGAAAGCGGTTATCGGTTGAGGAGCGAGCGTAAATTATCAAGCTACTCAAAGAAAGCAAAGTGATGTCTTCGCATGGAGAGTAGAGGACATGAGGGGAATCAAGGAGGAGGTCGCCGTTCATCGGCTCGAAGTCAACCCGACCATTAAGCCTAGACCCCAGAATTGAGAAGCTTTGCTCGCGACAAGGAGGAAGCTATAAAACCGAGGTACAAAAACTTTTGAAAGTGCGTGGATAATCAAAGAGGCCACTCATACAACGTGGTTGGCCAACGTGGTCATGGTGAAGAAATCAAATGGCAAATGGCGGATGTGTGTCGACTTCACTACTCTTAATCTAGCTTGCCCAAAGGATAGTTATCCCCTTCCACGGATCGACAAGCTAGTTGATTCTATTGCTGGTCACTCCACCCTCGCTTCTCGACGCTTACTCGTGCTACCACCAGCATTAAGATGCACGAGGATGATATAGTCAAAACAAGCATTTCAAGCACTGAGGGCATCTACTGCTACAATATGATGCCATTTGGTTTGAAGAATGCGGGTGCAACTTATCAGAGAATGGTGAATAAAGTCTTTGCCTCACAAATTGGTCGAAATATGGAGGCTTACGTTGACGACATGGTCATTAAAACCAAGGCCGGAGTCACGTAGCCGACCTAAAGGAGACATTCGCCAATTTACGAGCAAACGACATGAAGCTCAACCCCAAAGAAATGTGTGTTTGGAGCGGCCGCCGGCAAGTTCTTGGGATTCATGGTATCTCAAAGAGGCATGAAGCTTAATCCGAGAAGATAAAGGCTTTAGTCGCATTACGAAGGCTCCTACCAAAGTGTCAAAGAGATACAAATGACTTAACTAAGGGTAGCAGCTCTCTTGGTCGTTTCATATCTAAATCAGAGAGATCTCTCCCCTTCTTCAAAGCGTTGCGCGGGCCGAAAAGCTTTGAATGGACGAACGAATGTCATTCGTCGTTCCAACAATCAAGGATTATCTTGCTACTCCACCTCTCGCTCGCAGCCCGACGACCGGTGAGACTTTATTTGTGTATCTATCTCGTAGGAGACAAGTCGCTGTCGCAGATTGATTAGAGAGGATGAAGGGCTTCAAGCTCGTGTACTATATCAAAGAAAGCTTTATCAGATGTGGAAAGCGTGTATTACAACGCCGAGAAAGTCGCTTATGCTCTAGTCGTAGCTTCAAGAAAGTTACGAGCTTATTTTCTGGCTCATCCAATCGTGGTTCTTACCAATGCTCCTTTAAGAAAAATACTGCACAAGCCGGAGAGTTCAGGTCGACTACTCAATTGGTCAATTGCCCTCACCGAATTTGACATCGAGTATCGACCTCGAAAGGCGTTCCCGAAAGCTCAAGCTCGTCGACTTCTTGGTCGAGCTTACGTTCACCAAGGAAGATGACGAGCAGCGAGCTCCAAAAGAAAAGGGCAAAGGGAAAGAGCCAGAGTCACAAGTCGCCATCACTCTACCCGTCGATTGTTGGAAGGTCTATTCGTACGGCCGCAACCAAAAATGTCAGCTGAGCTGGAATTGTCTTGGTCGAGCCGTAGTCTCGGGACTGTTTACGAGGAATCGCTAAGGTTCAAATTTGCCGCTTCCAACAACCAAGCCGAATATGAAGCCTCGATTGCAGCCTATCGAGTATGCCAAGTGTTTTGGAGCGACTAAGATCATGGCTTACCGTGATTCGCGGCTGATAGTCAACCAGTCGAGGCGAGTATGAGGTGCTCAGGCCACATTGATCAAATACGCGAACCGGTGAAAGAACCGATAAAGGACTTAGAATTCGGGAGATTCAAAGGATTGGAAGAGAAGATAACGAGCCGCCGACCTCCTCTCGAAACTAGCTACTTCGATGAGCCACATGAGGAGCCCATCTCCTTCCTCGAGAATCCAAATTCTATGAAAGAGTAAAAATTCAATGCATAGATGATCCCACAAGAAATTGGACTCAGTGGGAAGTGTTGGATCGAGGAAATGAAGGCATACATTGGAAGTGGCGAGCCGCGATGACGAGAAGAAGGCTCGAGCTATCAAAAAGAAAGCTCCAAGGTATGTCATTCAAGGAGGCGATCTGCTCTGTGAGATCTTATACTCGGCCATTGCTAAAGTGCATCCATCCCCAAGAGGTCGCCCTATTGATACACGAAGTGCATAGTGGAATTTGTGGTGGACACCGGGGCCAGACTCTCCGACAAATTAATCACATCGGGATACTATCGGCCACACACGGTGGGCCGACACTCACAACTTTGTTCAACAATGTGATCAATGCCAAAGATTTGCTAACCTACCCCACATGCCTACAACCAGAGCGGCACTTAGTGATCGCAGCTCTTGGCCATTCGATATGTGGGGCGTCGACCGATTGGACCACTTCCCTCCCGCCCGAGGAAACCGCAAAGTATGTGATCGTCGCCATAGATTACTTCACCAAATGGGTCGAGGCAAAACCACTAGCTCGCATCACGTAAGAGAATGCCATCAACTTCATTCATGATTTCATTTGGTGTCGATTTGGTTTTCCAAGAGCCATAGTATCGACAACTGATCAGCTCTCTAGAGCCTTCGAAGCGTAGATGAGCCGAGTAGGAATCAAGCATTGGCAATCCTCGTCGCCTATCCTCAAGTAAATGGACAAGCCGAGGCAAAGAAATAAACTTGTTCTATCTTCGCTCAAGACAGGACTCGTGAGGTCGACGTAACAATTGGTTGGACGAACTCCCCCGCACACTTCGCGCTCGTACAACCACTGGGGCCTACTGGGGGAAACCCCTAGCCTTTCGCCCTCACTTACTGACGTGGCATGGCTCCCGCCGAGCTCGGATTCCCACTGCTAGAGTGACTTTCTTCAATCAAGAGCAGAATGATACAAACAGATTGATCGACTTGGATCTCATCGACGAGAAGAGAGAAACGGCTACCTCCGAATGGTTAACTACAAACAGCGAACTAAGAGTTACCACGACAAGAAGGTCAAGGCAAGGTTGTTCCAAGTTGGAGATTATGTGTTGAGAAAGATTGAAGCAACTGGGTAGAAGGACCCGGCAATAACAAGCTATCTCCTAACCGGGAAGGTCCCTATGTAGTCACTCGAGTCATCAAGGAAGGAACCTACATGATAGCTCATCTCGGAGGTGACGAGTTGAAAGCATCCTTGGCATGCTACTCACCTCATCAAGTACTACTTCTAGTCTTCAGTTTCAAACTTCAAAGCTTGTGTTTAGTTCTAGTTTCAAGATGATGTAACCATGTTCCTACTTCAATAAAAAGTGCAGTTCATTCCATCAATCATAGTGTTACCCCAATCCCAATGAGCTCGGCTCTTAGTCAGCTTAAATTTAACAAGCTCGATTCTTAATCAGCCTTGTTCATTTAACAAGTCCGACTTCTTAGTCGATTTCGTTCCAACAAACTCGACTCTTAGTCGTTTGTTATAACAAGCCTCGATTCTTAATCCCTTGTTCATTTAACAAGTCCGACTCTTAGTCGATTTCGTTCCAACAAACTCGACTCTTAGTCGGTTTGTTATAATAAGCTCGATTCTTAATCGCCTTAGTTAATTTAACAAGTCCGACTCTTAGTCGACTGCGTTCCAACAGAACTCGACTCTTAGTCAGTTTGTTATAATTAGCTCGATTCTTAATCGCCTCTACTATTTTAACAAGTCCGATTCCTAGTCGAGCTTCGCTCCGAGTAACTCGACTCTTGGTCGCCTTAAAAGTTTGAACAAATAAGTCATTGCCCTACTAAATCTAACTCGACACCTACCTCCAAAGCATATAACATGCAAAAGAGAAGTCATTACGATTAAACACAATTAAGTCTCCCAAAGTGGGCTAAGACTTAGGCAAAGGCAACTTACAAAGTATCATGCCTCCCAAAAATAGGGCCAAGGCATACAAGTATTAAAAACAAAAAAGCAAAAATGTTTGAAGCTTGTTCGATTACAATAAACCATTAAATTCAAAGTCTATTCGTAAGAAACGCCTTCTATTGGACCCAAGCGACGGACGTTGATCGACTCATCCGATCACCCACGTAGATGGCTCACCAAGAACATTTTCGCCTCGATAAACCACCTTCCGTGAGTCACCTGATTGTGAACTTTGGGGTCTCCTCGTCAAAAGCCGAATCCTCATAATCATCGAGCTCACCAAGATGGTGTTAAAATTAACCTTTTCAACAAACTGGGGTCCCAAGGTGATGCCTCGCAGCCTTCATCATCTTTCTTTATAAGTTCCAGGTCATTCTCATCGTATGGCACCAAAGGGTGGCCTTGGCGAGTCTTTGTGTTATAAGGATCTTCAAAGCCCATTGAGCTAGCCTGTTCGATCGATATATTGACGAGAGGGATCTACTATTATACGTCGAGCCATATGAGCCCGACCTACATGGAAGAACCCCCTAGCTTCTTCGGTAATATGGGCGTGCAGATCATCACTATCTTTATATGCCTTGATAGCATCCTCCTTTGCAACCTTCACGACGCAGCTAGCCTAGGTCCACCCCCATTGAGCTCGAGCAAAGATCCAACTCTTCTTGCTGCTTGCCAAAGCGTGACGGGCACCTCCTCCAACCGCCGAGTCGCCAATGCCGCATCGCCAGCCTAGCCTATTCTTTTCCTCCTTGAGGGCGGCGAGTTCCTTGGCAGCTTCTCCCAACTTGCCCCAGGCATCCTCTTTGGCCTTTAATTCGTTGTCTTTAACAAGTTTCAAAGCTTCATACGAGTTGTCTAAGTCTGAGTGCTCTTCCTTCAAGTTTTTGAGCTCCTCCTTCAACGTAGCGTTGGCTTCTTTCAGTTTCCCCACCTCGGCATTCTCCTCCTCCAGCTTCTTCAACTCTACATTTTTCTTTGCCAACATGGACTTGGCTAGCTTCTCCTGCTCCTCAGCAGCCTTCCAGTAAGTAGTAGCCAGGTCAATCATGGCAAGAGGGCGAAAGGAAGAGTGGGAGGAAGAAGTTAGATCTCAGTGACAAAGGGAGACATGGAACAAGCGAGCAAAATAAAGTTAACAACACAAGAAATTGCCAAAGAGTTACCTCGGAGGAAGCTAGCCCGACCCTAGCTCGTGTGCTTCCGGGAGTTAGAGGTTTTTAGTGAACTCCATAATCAAATCCCGGTAGCACCCCTTCCGACCACGCCCGTCCGTACTCCAGCTCCGGGTACTCCCTGGCTAAGCAGTTGATCCCGGTTAAAGGAGCCACAAAGACTTACTCGTCAACACGAGACTCGGATCGCCCGGCATAAGAAACCCGGACAGGGAAGGCCTGGGACTCCTAACTTCATTCTCCATCGGCTCGTTAGCACGACCCGATCAACCGTCGAGCTCACCTTGGTTTTCCCAATCTTGATTTTCTTGCTTAGAGGGGCCGTATCATCTTCATCATCCCCTCATCATCTAACTCGATCACATGCGCGACTTTGCCTTGGGAATTCTTTTGGTTTTGGATTTGGTTTTGGGTCGATCACGAGCTCGGTCTTTCTAGCCTCCTTAGCCGGCTCAACAATTTGGTCGGATACATTGGTTTCTTCCGACCTCTTCCATTTCCCGGGCGACGTCTACAACTTGGTTCCCCTCCAGCCTCCTGGGGTTCTCCTCCACTGGTATAGAGTTAATCTGGGTCCACATCTACCGTCCGCAAAGTATCATGACGGGAGAGCACCCTCTTTCTCCCTATGTTCTCTAGCATCAGCCGCTCCACACCTCCACTTGCTCTTCCCCGATGTCAATGGTTCGGCCCATACTCGCTTCTTGTTCAGGAGTTAAGACTACACCAAAGTTGAAATGATCATGAGTGGTTAGTCGAGGCACATAAAATTTCTGCATACGCAGTAAAAAAAATTCATATGTACGAATTAAATATGTGTGGACTCGATTATTCTACATACGTAGCAAAAAAAAGAGTTACGTACAGACGAATCAAATTCATAAATAAATCAAGCTTAAGCAAAGGTAAGAGGGATCATAGCGTACAAGGAATGGTCGAGTTCTTACCCCCAAAAGCTGTTCTGACCCGGCTCCTTACTAATAGTTAGCGGCCTTCTTACAAAAGTGGCACTCTTTCTCAAACTCGAATCGAGCTCCGAGCTGCATGGGCGACCCAAGACGTCTCGGATATCTCCCGACATGTCCTAACTACCGGCACTACGGGCACTTACCTCTCCTTCACTCAACCATCAATCCACCTCGGATGAAGTTATTTTTGCTTGGTTCCTGTGAGCATCCCAACCGGGATAGCCCCTCTTTCTTGCAACTCCATCATGCCTTCTTACGTAAATCATGGCCATGCCAATAGAGGGGCCCAAGAGTTGTTCTCATCTACCCACAGGTTAATGATTAAAGATCGGGCAAGCGGGAAATTCCCATCCTCTTCTACTCTCCACCACCACCAC